>JARQOD010000051.1:0-155883 GCA_033576555.1 Oophaga sylvatica | reverse complement strand
ATTTCTTCGTACTTCACAGATTTGATTACAGGGATAACTCAGTTTAGGAGATTTTGATGCCGGCTTCTGATAAGATTTTAACTGTCTGATTTTACAAAATTAGCACAATTTATTTTCCTTTCACAATTCTCATGTTTTCTAGCAAAATCAAGGGATTGGGCACATTCAACTAAAGAATCTTTTTCTGACACAATAACACGAGATACAGAATTTAGGAATCCAAATATGTTTACAAAACTTTTTATCATTCATTGTGTTCTGACATTTTTAATGAGAGTTCTGTACAATCGTTCAATATGGTCATGAATGTAAACTTACATTCTTTCCGACTAATCCTTAAATTTTGAAAAATTCCAATATCTGGATAACTCTTTCATTGCACACCAGATCAGATTTCTCAGTCTGCTTTATCGTTTAACCCTTCATGTGACTTGTTATCACAAGACATTTTTAACGTTAAGCGTGTACAAAAAGTTACAGGAAGCCACATTTTAAACAACTGATTCTACTCCTCATCAGTTAAATCAAACTTATTGGCAAAAGGCCGGTGTCACACTCACCGTAGAAAAATACGGACCATATTGTACGAGCGTAATATGACAAAATGTTGCCGTCACAACAATCCATATTTCATCCGTTGTCAGGGTGCGGCTGCGTATTTTGAGCACGAAAGCATCCGTATGCAATCCGTATGGCATCCGTACAGCGTAGTTTTCTCGCCGCTTTCAAAATGGACATTTAAACGGTTTTTAGGCCTGAAACTCATTGAAATCATCTTGTGTATTTCTCACAAGGCACACGTCTGGTCTGTTATGATTTGGTAGCTGGGGAGAGCAGGAAAAAAAGGCAATACACCAGAGAGGTTGGAATCTACTGGACTGCAGTACCCTGACTAACCACCACAACTAAAGGCAGCCGTGGAGCGTACCTACGTTGGTCCTAGACGCCTCGTCACAGCCTGAGAAGCTAACTACACCTAAAGATAGAAAGAGGAAAACTATCTGCCCCGGAGCAGATCCCCAAAGAACATAGGAAGCCCCCAAACATGTAATGGCGGTTAGACAAGAGGAAATACAGACACAGACAGAAAATAGTATGAGCAAACGTTGGGGCCCAATCTTCCTAGAAAGAAAAGGATAGGAAGGACACTTACTGCAATCCAAAAAAACCCTAAAAAATACCAACACACTAATTGCAAAAACACCTG
Organism: Oophaga sylvatica; assembly: GCA_033576555.1. NCBI lineage: Eukaryota > Metazoa > Chordata > Amphibia > Anura > Dendrobatidae > Oophaga > Oophaga sylvatica. Next base: position 154,676 of record JARQOD010000051.1, on the reverse strand, counting down.
AGATCACACGACCTCTACCACCTAAATTAGTTCTCTGGTGTAACAAAACTAAGCAGCAGCCACTGAAAAAAAACTGGAAAAGGCAAATGAACAAATAACAGTGGCTCAGATAAACTGAGAGGAGCACAAGCCCCCGGAGGGGACCTGGCTGACCTCCACAGAAGTGCAGGACAAAATGCAAAAAGCAAGCACAAAAATAAAAGCAGAAAATATCTTATCTGTTAGTAGAAGATGCAGGCAAGACACAGCAGGCTTCCAAGTGAACCAGGAACCAAAGTTGAGACAAGAACAATTGATCACCGGCAACCCTGATGGGAGGGAACCTCCCTTATATAAGACCAGTCTGTAACACCTGATTGCCAATCTTCACAATCTTCATTGAATAGTTCAGTACTGCCTGTAACCACCAGAGGGAGCTTCTGCTCAGAATTAATTTCTAACACATTCACAACAGTTCCCCCCCTTGAGGAGGGGTCACCGAACCCTCATTTGGGCAACCAGGTTGGTCAGGATGAGCTCTGTGATACGCAAGGATCAGTCTCCTAGCATGGATGTCCGAAGCAAACACCCAAGAATTGTTCTCCTGACCATAACCTCTCCACTTAACCAAATACTGGAGTTTCCGTCTAGAAAAACGAGAATCCAATATTTTCTCAACCACATACTCCAGATTGCCCTTAACCAAAACAGGGTCAGGAGGCGCAGCCATAGGAACCACTGGCTCGACAAACCTCTTCAATAAGGACTTGTGGAACACGTTATGGATCTTAAATGTCCCTGGAAGAAGTAAACGAAAGGAAACAGGATTAAGAATCTCCATGATCTTATAAGGTCCAATGAACCTAGGCTTTAACTTAGGAGATGCAACTCTCATAGGGATATTTCTTGAGGACAACCAGACCAAGTCCCCCACTTCAAATCGAGGACCATCAGTCCTATGCCGGTTGGCAAACCGCTGGGCCCTCTCCTGAGAGAGGGACAACCTCTCCACTACCTGGTCCCAAATCTGCTGCATATGCTCCACAACAGAGTCAACACCTGGACAGACAGAAGCCTCCGTCTGTCCCGAAGAAAATCGAGGGTGAAACCCAAAATTGCAGAAAAATGGAGACATCAAAGTGGCAGAGCTAGCCCTATTATTAAGAGCAAACTCAGCCAAAGGCAAAAAAGAGACCCAGTCATCCTGATCAGCAGACACAAAGCATCTCAGATAAGTCTCCAATGTCTGGTTTGTTCTCTCAGTTTGTCCATTGGTCTGAGGATGAAAAGCCGAGGAGAAAGACAATTGAACACCAAGTTTAGAACAAAAAGTCCTCCAAAATCTGGAAACAAACTGGACTCTTCTGTCAGACACAATGTTCTCAGGAATGCCGTGTAACCGAACCACGTGCTGAAGGAACAAAGGCACCAATTCGGAGGAGGAAGGCAACTTAGGTAATGGCACAAGATGTATCATTTTGGAAAACCTATCACAAATCACCCAGATAATGGTCATTCTCTGAGAAACAGGGAGGTCGGAAATGAAATGCATAGAGATATGGGTCCATGGTCTCTTGGGCACAGGCAATGGCATCAACAAACCACTAGAGCGAGAGCAAGGCTTGGAGCGAGAGCAAGTCCCGCAGGACTGCACAAATTCCCTGACGTCACGAGACAAAATAGGCCACCAAAAGGACCGACTAACCAAGTCTCTGGTACCAAAAATTTCGAGATGACCGGCCAACGCGGAACAATGAATCTCAGACATCACACTCTTTTTCCACCGTTCTGGGACAAACAATTTCCCAATAGGGCAGCGCTCGGGTTTATCCTCCTGACACCCTTCCAGAGCCAGTCTCAAATTGGGCGAGATGGCGGAAAGAACTACACCCTCTTTCAAAATAACAGCAGGATCAGATAACTCAGGAGAGTCCGCAAGGAAACTCCTCGAGAGGGCATCCGCTTTAACATTCTAAGTGCCAGGAAGAAAGGAAACCACAAAATTAAAACGTGTGAAAAACAAGGCCCACCTGGCCTGTCTAGGATTAAGTCGCTTGGCTGATTCCAGATAAACCAGATTTTTGTGGTCTGTGAGGACCACCACCTGATGTTTGGCTCCCTCCAGCCAATGTCTCCACTCTTCAAAAGCCCACTTCATGGCCAATAACTCCCAATTACCCACGTCATAATTACGTTCAGTTGGAGAAAATTTTCGAGAGAAAAAGGCACAAGGGTTACTTTTAGAGGTCTCTGGATCTCTTTGGGACAAAACGGCACCTGCCCCAATTTCAGAGTCATCAACCTCCACCTGAAATGGCAGAGAAACATCAGGCTGCCGTAGAACAGGAGCAGAAGTGAATCTCTGCTTAAGTTCCTGAAACGCAGAGACTGCCTCAGGAGGCCAATTTACCACATCAGAACCCTTCTTGGTCAAATCAGTCAATGGTTTAACAATAACAGAGAAATTACCAATAAATTTACGATAAAAATTGGCAAAACCCAAGAATATCTGAAGAGCCTTTAATGAAGTAGGTTGGACCCAATCACAGATGGCCTGAACCTTGACCGGGTCCATTTCAATAATAGATGGGGACAAAATGAATCCCAGAAATGAGATCCTCTGTACGCCAAAAAGACACTTTGATCCCTTCACATACAGAGCATTCTCTCTCAAAATCTGGAACACAGTCCGAACATGTTTCACATGAGAGTCCCAGTCATTGGAAAAAATCAAGATATCATCCAAATAAACAATCAGAAATTTATCCACAAAATCCCTGAAAATGTCATTCATGAAGTACTGGAAGACGGAAGGAGCATTAGTGAGCCCAAAGGGCATCACTAGGTACTCAAAATGCCCCTCTGGGGTATTAAATGCCGTCTTCCATTCATCCCCGTGCTTAATGCAAATAAGTTTATACGCCCCCCTGAGGTCAAGCTTGGTAAACCAAGTAGCACTTTTCACCCTGGAAAACAGGTCAGAAATCAAGGGTAACGGATATTGATATTTCACAGTGATATTGTTCAAGAGACGATAATCAATACACGGCCTTAATGAACCATCCTTTTTGGCCACAAAGAAAAAACTGGCACCCAAGGGTGAAGAGGATGGTCTGATATGACCCTTCTCCAATGACTCCTTGATATAAGACCGCATAGCGTCATGTTCAGGTACGGACAAGTTAAAAAGGCAACCTTTAGGGAATTTACTACCAGACACTAATTCAATAGCGCAGTCATAGTTCCTATGGGGGGGCAAGGATGCAGATTTACTTTCGCTAAACACATCAGAAAAATCAGTCAAAAAGTCAGGAACATCCTGAGCCTGGGGAGAGGCAGAAAAAACAGGAGTGTTGGCATTAACACATTGGCAGCCCCAACTGGTTACAACACAGATTTCCAATCCAAAACAGGATTATGAGACTGTAACCAAGGGAAACCCAGTACAACAATGTCATGCAGATTATACAGCACCAAAAATTTGCAACTCTCCTGATGATCAGGTTCAACCCTCATTATCACCTGAGTAGAGATCTGGGGTTTATTCTCAGCCAAAGGGGTAGAAACAATCCCCAGTAGGGGAATAGACTTCCGTAGGGGTATCAAGGGAAACCCACAACGTTTAGCAAAATCAAAATCCATCAGGTTAATAGCTGCTCCCGAGTCAACAAAAGCCTGAGCAGAAAATGTGAACAGGGAGCAAATCAGGGTAACAGTCAACAGAAATTTAGTCTGAACACTACCCAAGACAACTGAGCGTGCAAAACGTCTTCCCCGCTTAGGGCAGACTGAAATAGCATGAGAGGCGTCACCACAGTAGAAACATAACCCATTGCGTTTTCGAAACTCATGACGCTGTGCCCCAGAAGCCACTCTATCACACTGTATGGGTTCAGAAGCTGGTTCACAAGGCAACACTATTCCACCCATACCTCTACGCTCACGCAAACGTCTGTCAATTTGAATCGCTAATGACATAGAATCATTGAGACCAGAGGGAGCAGGGAAACCCACCATAACATCTTTTACATTCTCTGACAGACCCTTCCGAAAAAGGGCTGCCAAAGCATCATCATTCCATTTGGTCAGGACTGCCCACCTTCGAAATTTCTGACAGTACAACTCAGTGTCTTCAAGACCCTGATTTAATGCCAACAGGATCTTTTCAGCTTGATCAGTGACATTAGGTTCATCGTACAATAACCCCAGAGCCTGAAAAAATACATCAATATTATTCAAAACAGGATCCCAAGGTGTCAGGGAAAAAGCCCAATCCTGAGGGTCGCCGTGCAGCAGGGAGAAGACAATTTGAACCTGCTGTGCAGCGTTCCCTGAGGACTTAGGCCTTAAGGCAAAAAACAACTTACAGTTATTTTTGAAATTCAGAAATTTAGCTCGATCCCCTAAAAACAAATCTGGCATGGGGATCCTAGGTTCCACAACCGGCAACCCTGCAAGATAGGTAGCAATACTCCGAACTTCAGTGGCAAGCTGATCCACACGGCCAGACAACTGTGCAAACTCCATTGAGAGAAAAAAAAATCCTCAGCACCCAGAGAAAAAGAGGGAAAGAGAAAAAAATATATATATCTCTGACAACTCTGACAACTTTTTTTTTTTTTTTACACTATCTTTCCCTTCTGTGAGTACCATATAATTTTCAGTTTGGCCGGTGATACTGTTATGATTTGGTAGCTGAGGAGAGCAGGAAAAAAAGGCAATACACCAGAGAGGTTGGAATCTACTGGATTGCAGTACCCTGACTAACCACCACAACTAAAGGCAGCCGTGGAGCGTACCTATGTTGGTCCTAGAGCCTCGTCACAGCCTGAGAAGCTAACTACACCTAAAGATAGAAAGAGGAAAACTATCTGCCCCGGAGCAGATCCCCAAAGAACAAAGGAAGCCCCCAAACATGTAATGGCGGTTAGACAAGTGGAAATACAGACACAGACAGAAAATAGTATGAGCCAACGTTGGGGCCCAATCTTCCTAGAAAGAAAAGGATAGGAAGGACACTTACTGCAATCCAAAAAAAACCTAAAAAATACCAACACACTAATTGCAAAAACACCTGAGATCACACGACCTCTGCCACCTAAATTAGTTCTCTGGTGTAACAAAACTAAGCAGCAGCCACTAAAAAAAACTGGAAAAGGCAAATGAACAAATAACAGTGGCTCAGATAAACTGAGAGGAGCACAAGCCCCCGGAGGGGACCTGACTGACCTCCACAGAAGTGCAGGACAAAATGCAAAAAGCAAGCACAAAAATAAAAGCAGAAAATATCTTATCTGTTAGCAGAAGATGCAGGCAAGACACAGCAGGCTTCCAAATGAACCAGGAACCAAAGTTGAGACAAGAACAATTGATCACCGGCAACCCTGATGGGAGGGAACCTCCCTTATATAAGACCAGTCTGCAACACCTGATTGCCAATCTGCACAATCTTCATTGAATAGTTCAGTACTATCTGTAACCACCAGAGGGAGCTTCATTTCTAACACATTCACAACACTGGTCCGTGTGTAATCTGTTGTTTTCTCGCACCCATAGACTTTCATTGGCGTACAACGGGCGTAATACGCGTACAATCGCAGCATGCTGCGGGTGTCTCGCACCGTAAGATACGCCCGAGAAAAATACGCATGATCAGAGCTGACCCATAGAGAAATATGGGTCCGTGTGTAATGCGTGGTTTTCACGCCTCTCACTCGTCCGTATTCCTCCTTAGTGTGGCGCCGGCCAACTCTCAAATATCTCTGAATTTGTGCATACATGGATTTTGTTATCATATGGAGAAACGATTTTGCATAATTTTAACAAATTTTTCCTACCTTTAATTTGGAGTTGGGCCTCTGAGTTGTGTTCTATTTTTAGTGACCTTTGTACATCTGTTCCTCGTACTTCTTCTACGTCCGTTCTCATGTCTCCTCCCACACTTCTTTCATCTTTTCTTACATCATCAGACACAAGGTCACTTTGAGTGGCTTACAGAGACATGGCTCACATCTTGTTCAATCTCCACATTAAAGACAATCTTGGGAACATCACTATTTTCCTTTGACAATATTTCTACACAGTTATTTTTGGATTTCTCTGACACAAACTTGTTAAATACGTCGACCAACTGTAAAATATTTTTCAGTTTCTCTTTTTCTCTACTAAAGGACACCAACTTAGAATTTACCTACTATAGTTGGGAAAACAATGCAACTTAGTAAGAGATGAAGAGAGTCTTGTAACTAAGGGTATATGACAAAGAATTAAATCACCTAATTCATGACATAATAAAGTCCATCCATAATATCATATAAGCACATGACCAACGGTATATAATGAAACTGTATGACCAAAAATATTTTGTTGAGCAGAAAAAATGCTCAGACAGCGTTACCCACCAGATGAAGGAATAACATATGGTCACCCTAGATGATATATTAGTGATGAATCTTATCATAAAGCAGGTAACATATATCTCATTGTGCAAATAACCTGTCAGAGTAACGCTACCCACACAATAGAAATGACATGAGATATGGTCACTCTAATTAATAAAAGAGCGATAGGACTTATCATGAGGTAAGTAGACACCCTGACGCATTTTCCCGTGTGTGACATGTTTCCTCAGGAGGTAGAGATGATGCCAGATGCCATAAAGATGATGACATGTCAAGCACCCAAACAGATGGACTTAAATAACCACAGTAGATGAACGCCAAAATAGGCACCGCCCCTTAAGATTATGGGTGGAGTAAGACCGGGCCATATGTCATGTTGCAAATAAAGATAATAAATAACTCGTGGCGCACGCTTAAGATGCCGGGATATATCGAAGTTCCCGCTCGGCCGGAAGTGTCAGGAGCTCCATGATGCCTTGCGAACTGACCGCCGCTTCGTTCCGGATATGGTGTGCATTCCAACAGGGGAACGCAAAAGTAAGACGCTCTAAGGCACCAGACAAAATTTGTCATTTCCACCACTCAACACCACATATGGTAAGCGTTCCAGATAGTGGAACGCACAAATCACCAGGAATCCTTCTAATACCTCACCATAAGGCAAGGGGAAAGATGCTGCCTACAATGGTGATAATGAGATTGAAATGTGCACCAAAGTAAAACGCAAACAGTACCACTGTATTGATAGTGCGCAATATATCAGAATAAATCACTAATATTTTCATCATCATAACTCGTATACTATGAATGAAAATGTACAGAACCCTCCCATATCTCGAGTATAAATAACAAAGAGGACTTTAACAAAATTTTCAACATGACAATAAATTAAGAAAAAGAAAAAAATAGATAATAGATCAGTAAAAAATTACCGGGATATCATGATATATACCCAACAATAGGGTCATGTAGCAAAGACAAATATGTGGCATGCTTTCAAAATTCAACAAACAACCATACAATCATTAAGGAACAGATGCAATAGGATTTCATCAATTAAAGGACGCATATGATAAGGCCTCATTCAGACCCTTAGGACACAGGGATTGCAGTCTGAATATCCATTCTGCCTCTCGCCTAAGGATAAGCCTATCTAGGTCTCCCCTCCTAGTTTTAGGCTTAACCAATTCCACCATGGTAAATGTGATGTCTGATAGTCTGCCATTGTGAATTTCGTTAATATGGCTGGCTACTGGCGTATCCCTCCTATCCTTGATATCATTACGGTGTTCACCCACCCTCACCCTAATATACCCGCAATATATCAGAATAAATCACTAATATTTTCATCATCATAACTCGTATACTATGAATGAAAATGTACAGAACCCTCCCATATCTCGAGTATAAATAACAAAGAGGACTTTAACAAAATTTTCAACATGACAATAAATTAAGAAAAAGAAAAAAATAGATAATAGATCAGTAAAAAATTACCGGGATATCATGATATATACCCAACAATAGGGTCATGTAGGAAAGACAAATATGTGGCATGCTTTCAAAATTCAACAAACAACCATACAATCATTAACCCCTTAAGGACAGAGCCATTTTGCAGCTTAATGACCGGGCCAATTTTTACAATTCTGACCACTGTCACTTTATGAGGTTATAACTCTGGAACGCTTTAACGAATCCCGCTGATTCTGAGATTGTTTTTTCGTGACATATTGTACTTCACGTTAGTGGTAAAATTTCTTTGATATGACTTGTGTTTATTTATGAAAAAAACGGAAATATGGCGAAAATTTTGAAAATTTAACAATTTTCAAACTTTAAATTTTTATGCCCTTAAATCAGAGAGATATGTCACACAAATTTTCTTAATAAATAACATTTCCCACATGTCTACTTTACATCAGCACAATTTTGGGACCAAAATTTTTTTTTGTTACGAAGTTATAAGGGTTAAAAGTTGACCAGCGATTTCTCATTTTTACAACACCATTTTTTTTTAGGGACCACATCACATTTGAAGTCACTTTGAGGGGTCTATATGATAGAAAATACCCAAAAGTGACACCATTCTAAAAACTGCACCCCTCAAGGTGCTCAAAACCACATTCAAGAAGTTTATTAACCCTTCAAGTGCTTCACAGGAGCTGAAGCAATGTGGAAGGAAAAAATTGACATTTAACTTTTTTTGCAAAAGCTTTACTTCGGAACCAAGTTTTTTTATTTTCACAAGTGTTAAAAGAAAAAATGAACCACAAAATTTGTTGTGCAATTTCTTCTGAATACTTCGATACCCCATATGTGGGGGTAAACCACTTTTTGGGCGCGTGGCAGAGGTCGCAAGGGAAGGAGCGCCGTTTGACTTTTTCAACGCAGAATTGGCTGAATGCCATGTCGCGTTTAGATAGCCTCTGATGTGCCTAAACAGTGGAAACACCCCACAAGTGACCCCATTTTGGATACAAGACCCCTTAAGGAACTTATCTAGATGTGTGGTGAGAACTTTGAACCTCCAAGTGCTTCACACAAGTTTATAACCTAGAGCCGTGAAAAAAAAAAAAAAAAATTTTTTTCACAAAAATGATCTTTTCACCCCAATTTTTAATTTCCCAAGGGTAATAAGACCGCAAAAGTTTTTGTGCAATTTGTCCTGAGCATGCTGATATCCCATATGTGGGGGTAAACCACTTTTTGGGCGCACGGCAGAGGTCGCAAGGGAAGGAGCGCTGTTTGACTTTTTCAACGCAGAATTGGCTGGATGCCATGTCGCGTTTAGAGAGCCCCTGATGTGCCTAAACAGTGGAAACCCCCAACAAGTGACCCCATTTTGGAAACTAGACCCCCTAAGGAACTTATCTAGATGTGTGGTGAGCACTTTGAACCTCCAAGTGATTCACACAAGTTTATAACGTAGAGCCGTGAAAATAAAAAATCATATTTTTTCCACAAAAATGATCTTTTCACCCCAATTTTTATTTTCCCAAGGGTAACAAGACCCCAAAAGTTTTTGTGCAATTTGTCCTGAGCATGCCGATACCCCATATGTTGGGGTAAACCACTTTTTGGGCGCACGGCAGAGGTCGCAAGGGAAGGAGCTCTGTTTGACTTTTTCAACGCGGAATTGGCTGGACGCCATGTCGCATTTGTAGAGGCCCTGATGTGTCTAAACAGTGGAAACCCCCCACAAGTGACCCCATTTTGGAAACTAGACCCCCTAAGGAACTTATCTAGATGTGTGGTGAGCACTTTGAAGCCCCAAGTGCTTCACAGAAGTTTATAATGCCCGGGCGTGAAAATAAAAAATCATATTTTTTCCACAAACCTGATCGTTTAGTCCCCAATTTTTTATTTTCACAAGGGTAACAGGAGAAATTGGACAACAAAAGTTGTTGTACAATTTGTCCTGAGTATGCTGATACCCCATATATGGGGGGGGACCACTGTTTGGGCGCACGGCAGGGCTTGGAATGGAAGCAGCACCGTTTGACTTTTTCAAACCAAAATTGGCTGGAATTGAGATTGGACACCATGTCGCGTTTGGAGAGCCCCTGATGCGCCTAAACAGTGGAAACCCCCCACAAGTAACACCATTTTGGAAACTAGACCACCTATGGAACTTATCTAGATCCGCTGTGAGCACTTTGAACCCCCAAGTGTTTCACAAAAGTTTATAATGCCTGGGTGTGAAAAAAAAAAAAAAAAAAATTTTCCACAAAAATGATTTTTTAGTCCCAAATTTTTGATTTTTCCCAAGGAAATTGGACCCCAAAAGTTGTTGTCCAATTTGTCCTGAGTACGCTGATACCAAATATGTGGGGGGGGGAAACTGTTTTGGCGCACAGCAGGGCTTGGAAAGGAAGTAATAACGTTTTGGAATGCAGACGTTGGTGGGGGTCATGTTCCGTTTGCAGTGCCCCAGATGAGCTTAAACAGTGGAAACCCCCACAAGTGACCCCATTTTGGAAACTAGACCCCATAAGGAACTTATCTAGATCTGTGGTGAGCACTTTGAACCTCCAAGTGTTTCACAAAAGTTTATAATGCCTGGGTGTGAAAAAAAAAAATCAATTTTCCACAAAAATGATTTTTTAGTCCCAAATTTTTGATTTTTCAAAAGGAAATTGGACCCCAAAAGTTGTTGTCCAATTTGTCCTGAGTACGCTGATACCAAATATGTGGGGGGGGAACTGTTTTGGCGCACAGCAGGGCTTGGAAAGGAAGTAATAACGTTTTGGAATGCAGACATTGGTGGGGGTCATGTTCCGTTTGCAGTGCCCCAGATGAGCCTAAACAGTGGAAACCCCCACAAGTGACCCCATTTTGGAAACTAGACCCCTTAAGGAGCTTATCTAGATGTGTGGTGAGCACTTTGAACCCCCTAGTGCTTCACAGAAATTTATAAACGCAGAGCCGTGAAAATGAAAAATCATTTTTTTTCTCAAAAATGATTTTTTTAGCCAGCTATTTTTTATTTTCCCAAGGGTAATCGGAGAAGTTAGAACCCCAAAATTGGTGTGCAATTTGTCCTGAGTACGCTGATACCCCATATGTTGGGGTAAACCACTGTTTGGGCGCACGGCAGGGCTCGGAAGGGAGGGAGCGCCATTTGACTTTTTGAACGCCACATCGTGTTTGGAGACCCCCTGATGTGCCTAAATAGTGGAAATCCCTCAATTCTAGCTCCAACCCTAATCCCAACACACCCCTAACCCTAATCCCAACCCTAATCCTAACCTAAATCCCAACCCTAATTCCAACCCTAATTGTAACCCTAACCTTAATTATAACCTTAATTATAACCCTAACCCTAATTGTAACCCTAACCCTAATTCTAACCCTAATTATAACCCTAACCCTAAGGTTAGGTTCATTTTGCGTTTTACCAGCCCGTTCAACACATAGCGTTGACGGGCTGGTAATGGTATAGCATAACGCGATCGCATTATGCTATACCCGCTAGCGCAGAGGAATCAGCAGATGATTCATCTGCGCTAGCGGTGACGGAGCCCAAACGCTGCAGCCCGCGTCCGAGGCTCCGTCACTGAATGATGGCACGTCGCAAACGCATGCCGCTTTACGGCATGCGTCGCGATGCGCCCTCAAATGGGGGTGAATGGCAGCGTTAACGGACTGCGTTACACCGCGTTATACCGCGGTGTAACGCAGTCCGTCTAACGGACTGCCATAACGCAGTATGAACCCAGCCTAACCCTAACGCTAATTATAACCCTTACCCTAAGGCTGCTTTCACACTTCCGGCGGGCGCCTGTCGGCGCCCCGGCATTTTGCCACAGCGCCGCATCAGAAAACCTGATGCGCCGCCGGTGGCCGCATGCGGTTTTTTGCCGGATGGTTTCTGATGCCCGGAGACATCAGAAACCATCCGGCAAAAACAAAAAACGTTACATGCAGCGTTTTGTCCGGCCGCCGCAATGTACATTTGCGCCGCATCCGGACAAAACCGCATGCAACGCATTGACATGCGGCGCCATCCGGCGCTAATGCAAGTCAATGCAAAAAAACCGCATGCGGCGCATCAGATTTTCTGATGCGGTGCTGCGGCTAAATGCCGGGGGCGCCGTCAGGCGCACACCGGATGTGTGAAACCAGCCTAATGCTAACCCTAACCATAACCTTAACCCTAATTATAACCCTAACCCTAATTATAACCCTAACCCTAACAGAAAAATGAAAATAAATATAATTTCTACTTTTTATTATATGTCCCTAACTAAGGGGGTGATAAATGGGGGGGTTATGTACTGTTTTTTTTATTTTGATCACTGTGATAGTTTATCACAGTGATCAAAATGTACTTTTTTTGCGATCGCGGCTATGCTTGCATAGCCGCGATCGCAACACCGGGATCGGTGAATACCGACCCGGATCATGTTCTCTGGGGTCTCGGCTACCCCCGGTAGCCGAGACCCCAGAGAATATTTGCCCATCCCCCCACCAGCACAGCGGCACATAGCGGCGGGCGCACTGGGCATGCGTCCGCCATTGTCTTCACGGCGCCGGCACCGGGGGACACGGAGGGCCCGGGGGCCACATGGACTGGATCGGGGCCACATGGGGGTCCTGGGGACCCTTTTTCTCTGTCCTCTGATGTCCGATGACATCAGAGGACAGAGAAATTAAATGGCACAACTTTTTTTTTTTTGTTGCGGTCGCCGTTATAGGGTTAATAATGGCGATCGCAACATCGTGTCGGTAAAAACCGACCCGATTCATGTTCTCTGGGGTCTCGGCTACCCCCGGTAGCCGAGACCCCGGAGAAAATGCGCCTCTGGGGGCGCTATTCACTTTTTCCACAGCGCCGTTAATTAACGGCGCTGTGGTTTAAGTACCCTTAATGACCGCCGTTAAAAGGCGTATCGGCGGTCGTTAAGGGGTTAAGGAACAGATGCAATAGGATTTCATCAATTAAAGGACGCATATGATAAGGCCTCATTCAGACCCTTAGGACACAGGGATTGCAGTCTGAATATCCATTCTGCCTCTCGCCTAAGGATAAGCCTGTCTAGGTCTCCCCCCTAGTTTTAGGCTTAACCAATTCCACCATGGTAAATGTGATGTCTGATAGTCTGCCATTGCGAATTTCGTTAATATGGCTGGCTACTGGCGTATCCCTCCTATCCTTGATATCATTACGGTGTTCACCCACCCTCACCCTAATATACCCGCAATATATCAGAATAAATCACTAATATTTTCATCATCATAACTCGTATACTATGAATGAAAATGTACAGAACCCTCCCATATCTCGAGTATAAATAACAAAGGGGACTTTAACAAAATTTTCAACATGACAATAAATTAAGAAAAAGAAAAAAATAGATAATAGATCAGTAAAAAATTACCGGGATATCATGATATATACCCAACAATAGGTCATGTAGCAAGACAAATATGTGGCATGCTTTCAAAATTCAACAAACAACCATACAATCATTAAGGAACAGACGCAATAGGATTTCATCAAATAAAGGACGCATATGATAAGGCCTCATTTAGACCCTTAGGACACAGGGATTGCAGTCTGAATATCCATTCTGCCTCTCGCCTAAGGATAAGCCTATCTAGGTCTCCCCCCCTAGTTTTAGGCTTAACCAATTCCACCATGGTAAATGTGATGTCTGATAGTCTGCCATTGCGAATTTCGATAATATGGCGGCTACTGGCGTAACCCTCCTATCCTTGATATCATTACGGTGTTCACCCACCCTCACCCTAAATTCTCTTTTGGTCTTTCCAATATAGTCTAGAGGGCAGGTACACGTGGCCTTGTACACCAGTCCTGAGGACTTGCAATTGCCAAAATCCCTAATAGAATAAATCCTGCCATTAGCCGCACTGAAAAAGGTTTTACCAGGAGTCATCATGCTACATCCGGAGCAGTTACCGCATCTAAAGAAACCCACAGGCCTTCTATCAAGCCAAGTTCCCACTCTGGCCGGTCTTTGATAAAGGCTATGGACCAAATGGTCCCCGATGGATCGACCCCTGCTATAAGTTATACTGGGTTGTGATAGAATAAATTTGCTGACATCTGGGTCAGCCAAAAGAACCCCCCAGAGTTTTTGATAGACCCTCTCAGATTGTCCATCAAATGTACCAATTAATCTAACGGAGCTACCCAGGTCATCCCTTTTCACCGGATTTTTCGTTAGCAGAGTTTCCCTAGTAACAGAAAGGGCATAATTCATAGGTCCATCAAGGACACTCTCCGGATATCCCCTTCTCCTGAACCTTGAATAGAGATCCCTGGATTGCCTCCTATATGTGGTTACATCAGAACAGTTTCTTCGGATTCGCAGAAACTGCCCTTTTGGTATCACTTTTTTAAGGGGGTCAGATGATGGCTGGTCCATTCTAAGGAGACCGTTTGTTGCCGTCGGTTTCCTATATGTGCTGGTACATATTTTACCGTCCTCTACTTTTGATATAGTCAAATCCAAAAGATTAATGCTCTGTGCATGGCACTCTGTAGTAAACCTAAGACCAATATCATTATTGTTGATACTCTCAACGAAGCGGGTGAAATCACCCTCTGGCCAGACCAAAACACCAGAATATCATCAATGTATCTGGCCCAGATATGGGGAGTCCACCATGCCTCCACCTCCCCCCCCAAAGATGTGGGTTTCTCCACCAGCCCAGGAAGATATTTGCATATGTGGGAGCACAGGGCTCGCCATTGCTGTCCCCCTGAGCTGGTGGAAGTACTTGCTGTCAAAAAGGATGTAGTTGTGGTAAGGGTAAAAAGGAGGAGCTCCTCCACAAAAATATTGTGCTCCCGACAATTCACCGATCTAGTCCACAGCCATGATGCAAAACTTATGGGGGTGATGAGTTTGGCCTAAGCAGGCCTTTCAGTATATTAGATCGTGCCAAATTAGGTAGAGCTTCGATCACGGCCGGATGATGAGATGAAATGACACAGGAGACAGTTGTCTGGTTCTGATGCCAAAGTCATCTAACTTTAATCAATTCCCAGCCAGCTTATATTGACAGCTGAAATGGGCGTACACATACATTAGGTAATGGTGTTTTTCCAGGAAGTATTAGCAAAATCACTTATTACAGCGAATACCTTCTGTCAGGTACCAAAGTTTATGTCAAGTTGACTCAACTAATTAGCTATCTAAGGAATTCACTAATCATCATGTCCATCCTTTGATGGACCCTCAAACTGTCGTCATTAGCAGTTATAGCTTTATTACTTTATTGATTATTGGAAGGTCTGACCGCTAATCACCTGTGCTATTATTTGCTATTCCTACCATTAGGGTGTTATTACCTCTGACTCACCCAAAGTCAACAGGAATATGTCCTGTTGGCTTAACCTTTGGTCTATCATGTCATGTTGTTCAGTTCTGTCAGCATAATATCTTAGGATAAATGATTCTTAAAGGGATTGTTACATAAGCTCTAGCATTAACAGGGGTATTGGAGTGTAGAATATAGAAAGGTCTCCTGAATTCCCTATCAGTTCCCCCTTTGAGAATAGATATGATTTCTCCTTTAAGAGTGTATATGAGGGAGATCATATCCTTGTTCTCACTTATACCATTTGTTCATAATCGTTATTATTATTTGGAGGTTTCAGTCCCATATACATAGTTTTCGTAATGGAGGCATCTATCAGTCTCTGGAGTAGTCCTCTGATGCATGGGATACAACAGCAACCGCAGACGACGAGTATGGCTGCCACAACTGCCAGTGAGATGAGAAGGCTGGATACAAGATGCTTCCATCGTCCAAACCAGGAATCCAGCCAGTCAGTAAACGGGTTGTCGATACCAGAATTTTCTGCCAGTTCATCAGATAGTGATGTAAGACCCTCCAAAGCCTTGGTGATGCTTCCATCTGGGGCGGTATTATTTGGGATAAATGTACAACAATATGTTCCAAACATTTTGCAAATTCCTCCCTTCTCTGCTAGCAGCATGTCTAAAGCCATCCTATTCTGCCACGCCATTAAAGAAGTTGGAGCCAATTGTTCAGCTATCCCCCTTATTGCATCCCTTGTGTAATTTATAAACCTTTGTTGATTATAGTAAATATAGTTTATCCAATCTACATTCTTATTTAGGGTAGCCCACCAGAAGAAGACTGATTCAAATCCTGCTGCAATCTGATTTCTTGCCTTGTACTCATCAGGCACACCTCGTGGGACCCCAATACTGTCTATATAAATTCTTGGGTCAAAAGAGCCAGCAGGTGTTGATCTTCTGTTTCTACGTAGAGTTTCCACATCTATGTTACCCTTTGTTATCTCTTCTGATGAAATTATTTGGAACGGCATAAGCACCTGAGCCAGAGCACAGCTTCCAACCCAATTAGTCGGCAAGCGGGCCCTTAATCTCATGTCCCCACACAACCACCAAACATCACTTCTTGCTATAGTTTGATTATCGAACCACTTAGCTTTGTAACCATCAATGTCTGAATCTACAGGGATGGTAGTTCCACAAAACTCTGAGGTTAGATTTTCTACTAATCTTCCTATTCCTACCCCTTTCCCTTTCCTTTGAAACAAGTGTAGTTGCCAGGGTATGGAAAGACTCTAGGAGGTACTTGGTCCGTCTTTGTTAGTGGATACAGAGCTGAAAGAGAATGGCAAATAGCATTATCAGTGGGGTCATATGAGATATTATATAATACTACCATACATTGCAGACCGGTTTTATCTTCAGGTGATAATCTAAGAGGAATTGTACCTAAATGGGGTCTGGCAGTTGCACAAGCAATACAGTCAATGGGGCTGTTGCACTAGATGTGCGATGTTTTATGACTACCAGCCCAACTTTGATGTTGATCCAACCATCATTGTCTTTGTGATTCTCAACATATACATGACATTCACATGAAAATTACCTCTCCAGCAGGAAAGGGCAAAAAGGATTTCTCAGCTGTAGTGGCTTCTAGCATCCGGAAGGCTTCTGACCACCTGTAAAGAGTCAACACACACGAACACATACATTCCTACCTGTGTGGTAGTTGTATGTAGTCAGTCTGCAGTCATTGGAACGAATAGAGGGGCTTAGACGTGTGTGTATGCGGTGTTCCCTATTCTACCTGTGTTGTGCACATGTGGGACAGACTTGTGTAAACATTTATGAAACCAGGAGCGAACCAGTCATGCCATCTTTGGGCAAGTGCATTTGACCATGAGCTTAGTGTACCGCTATGCGGCACGAGAACCTCAGCAAGCGTTGTCGCTGCCCTCACCATCCACATCTCCATGGCCCCCTTGTTCCAGCTTACGACCAGATCTCTCGTCTCTCTTCCCCGGTGATTGGCCGAGTCAGAGCCTGCAAGAGACTGAAATCTAGCTGATTTGCATTCAGTTCTTACCATGATCAGTGGAGGTGTCTCAGAGGCCTCAGTTTGTCCTTCCTTCTTTGCTCCTTCCTCAGCTACATGGTCTGCTCTCCATTTCTCTGAATTCGCTGGATCTGGAATCTGTATGTATCCTTACCTGTGCTATTGGAGACCTTCCTTGGGAGTGGCAAGGCTTCCATGAAGTGTTTAATGAGATGTTCATGCTTGACAGGTGTGTCTGGTGGTGTGTAGCCCCTTTAAGCGCTTCAATGAGTGCCATCAACTCCACCTCTTTCATGGGCACGTAAAGAGGGAGTGGTGCTGGGTTGTCTACATCATGTTGCGTGACTAGTTATATACCGTGTGGAACCATCCGTCCTGTACCGGTGCTGTTTGAGCCAACTACAGAAAAACAAAACTCAAGAAACATTTCAAAAATATGTAATAAACTTATTTCATAAACCATAAGGGCTATACAAATTGCTTTAAAACATTTGAAATTACTGATTCACATTTAAAAATTTTATTAATTCATCCTTAGCAAAGGCTGAAATTCCTTGCTGCTTTCCTCTCCTACATCCTCCCCTCCTCACGAATCTTAGGCTAATCATTAACCATTACGCCCTAGATTCGAAAACTTGCTGCAGGTACAAAGTACACAACTGAGAAGGATTACTTCCGTGAACTAGCGCGGACGAATACAACATTATTAAAAAGGTATAGTACAATTATGAACTTGAATTTATATTCTCATAATCAGTTTTACATTGTGTCAAACTTAATTGCCTTGTGTGTTGCTCAAATTCTATGATATATGTATACAGATTTTATACCACTCTACTTCCTTGTTTCTATCGTCACTTGCAACTGCTTTCACAAATATCATTACAATGCAGGTTATGCCTGCCTTTCCCTAACAACTTGCGGTATACTTTCTATACATTCAATTTCCATTTTACTTTCCTTTTACACGTATATCATAATGAACATTTGCACATCACAGGGTGAACCCATGTATCAAAGCAGACATTTTTGCTAAATGAGTAAATTCTTCTGGCTCCCCTCTATTCAGGGGGCATCGGAAAAAGGGTATATTTCCCGGGACCCAGATTTTTCCCTCCTCTATTTCATTTAATAGTATCCCATAAGGCCAACTATTGTCACTAGGGGATCCATGCACATTTAAGCGAAACACTTTAAGTTCTGAGAAATTCTCTGATAGATGCTTAAATCCTGTGTCTTCTAAATTGTATCCTCCTGGATGGATCCCCACAACTCTCCATCCCTCATGAGATATGGCTAGCATCAACCCAAACTTGCAATCAAGACAAGACATTTTGCAAGGTGTTTCTGATCCTAACAGTTAAACAAACAAAAATTACCTATTCCTGATCACCCAGATCAAAACAAAACTACTGGCGTATATACCTTAATAACCTCTAGTTCTACTACTCATACGTTTTATGTGCAAGACCTGTCCGTCTGGACTTTGAGTTATATATTCACGGTTATTTTGGATACCACTCAATGTATAGCCTAAATAAGACTCATCTATATGAACATGTGTGTTTACATGAAAAATAGCCCAGTAAACACCCCTTCGTTTTACACCTTTTATCCTTTGGCTTTGAGGTTCTGGAAATAATCTGATTAAAGCCCAGTTTCCAATAGGCATTCGCTTCTCATTCAGTCTTCTTTTGAAACATGCACTTCCTACACAGAATCTGCAATCCATGCAGGACAAATGTCCTCATTCACTCTTGTGACTATGTGTTTCACACTCAATTAGTGTACCTCTATTATATCTTTGATACCATTTGACCAAAGATCATACAATTACCTAATGGACTCCCTTATACAGTCAGGATTTTTATTTTGTGTCAAATCCTTATAACTTGCACACACTCATTCAATGCATTCAAGGAGCCTCATATATCAGTCTTTCTCTGTCACACTCTACCACAGTTGTGTCACACTACTCTGTAATCTTCCTGTCTGAAAAACTCCCCCCTTTTTCTGGTACCTCTTTGCTTCTGACTTAGTACTGCCTTTTTCTCTTGGTCTGGTTGATACCTACCTACGAGCTGTGTCTACGGTGTTATTGTGTGTTTTCCCCTCCAGTCCTTCTTCCACGCCCTGATTTATAAGTAAACAAGGTGCAAGGACCTGACATATGTCTCCTCCCCTATTACTCCTGGGGATATAATAAAATGCTTCTCCGTGATCACCCCTATTCCAGTGTCACAGCACTTTACCTTAAGACCCGTCACCAGGGGATAGCACACTCTTATTAGCCCTTGAATATTCAGATGTTTTATGTATCAACCAGAAAATAAGACCAGCTATCAACAGGCAGGCTGAAGTTATTGCAACTACCTCAACGTTCTTCAGTATCATGTGGGAGATGATTGTGCGTATCAGACAAGACAGAAGACAGACAGACTTATCCCCTTGTTTTAAGGTGCCAACATGTGGTCACCAAAAAGAAATGCAGGGAATCTAGCCCGAAGCGATCGGCGTTTTTGGACACCGTACCTCTAGCTCTCTCCAAGAAGTGTACGTAGCTTGCTCTGAGTATCAGCCACCTAAATGTAACCTCTTATGAATCCTGGCAAAACCAGTTAGCATAGAGAGGAGCGTTCTTAGTGACAGACCTAGCAAAGCAGTCTCATACCTTCAGGGTTGGTGTTACTTTCACACTTCACTCATACACTAAACATGTAACATGATGTAACAGACATACAAATAGCAGCAACAGAGAATAACGAATCTAATATACTGTTAAGTATCCCGCAGGATATTCTACTTGTTCTTTGTCATTAAAATGAACTGGGTTTGGAAGGTCCCTACTATACTGTACCCTGGGTCCGGCCAGCAGCTTGTAGAACAGGGGGAGACACAGAATTTGTATGTAAGAATTCAAAGGTTCTTACCTTCCCGGGATTTTCTGTGTGTCCTGCTGTCTCCTCTGCCTTGTGCCGGGCCTTCAGGTACCGTTGGAGCGAGACTTCTCTCCCAGCCCCACGTTGGGCGCCAACTGATGGGTTTGGCCTAAGCAGGCCTTTCAGTATATTAGATCGTGCCAAATTAGGTAGAGCTTCGATCACGGCCGGATGATGAGATGAAATGACACAGGAGACAGTTGTCTGGTTCTGATGCCAAAGTCATCTAACTTTAATCAATTCCCAGCCAGCTTATATTGACAGCTGAAATGGGCGTACACATACATTAGGTAATGGTGTTTTTCCAGGAAGTATTAGCAAAATCACTTATTACAGCGAATACCTTCTGTCAGGTACCAAAGTTTATGTCAAGTTGACTCAACTAATTAGCTATCTAAGGAATTCACTAATCATCATGTCCATCCTTTGATGGACCCTCAAACTGTCGTCATTAGCAGTTATAGCTTTATTACTTTATTGATTATTGGAAGGTCTGACCGCTAATCACCTGTGCTATTATTTGCTATTCCTACCATTAGGGTGTTATTACCTCTGACTCACCCAAAGTCAACAGGAATATGTCCTGTTGGCTTAACCTTTGGTCTATCATGTCATGTTGTTCAGTTCTGTCAGCATAATATCTTAGGATAAATGATTCTTAAAGGGATTGTTACATAAGCTCTAGCATTAACAGGGTATCGGAGTGTAGAATATAGAAAGGTCTCCTGAATTCCCTATCAGTGGATACTGCTGTACAAGGCCTCAACATCAATTGAGGTCACCAATGTGTTAGCTTCCACAGTTATCCCTTCCAAAATGCATAAAAGATGGGAGGTGCCACGCACATATGAGGGTAAAGATACAACAAATGGTCTAAGTATTCGATCTAAATAAATTCCAGAGTTTTGTGTCAATGAGTCAATGCCAGCCACGATGGGGCGGCCCCTAAGGGGGTCCAAGCCTTTATGTATCTTTGGGAGGGCATAGAATGTTGGTATAACTGGATTACTTGGTACCATAAATTTTAATTCATTCTCTGATATTAGATCTTTACCCCTTGCCTTGCTAAGAATCTCCAACAGTCTCTCACTGTACATTTGGGTTGGGTCCCCCTGTAGAATGTCATAAGTGTTAGAGTCATATAACAATTGATGACACATTGTCAAATAAACAGGATGATCCATAAGCACAAGGTTACCACCCTTATCGGATGCTTTAATAATCAGGTCCCTATTCATCTCAAATCTCTCTAGGGCCCGTTTTTCTCCAAAGGAGAGATTCAATTGACTCTGTTGATTCATATGGGGGATCTTACAAAGATCAGCCTCGACCAATTTTATGAAAATATCAACACTTGTAGTCTCAGCAATGGGTGGCATCCTTGTGCTTTTACTTTTGAGGTCTGTAAAGGGTCCCTTCCCTCCTGATTGATTGTTTTCATTCAGGAGACGGGTTAGATCCATATCTTTCTCTGATAAACCCAATCTTTTGCATTGTTCAACTTTGTGCTTATGGAAAAACAGTTTCCATTTAAGATTCCGCCCAAACAAATTCAGGTCCTTAACCCTGCCAAAACAGTTGTATGAATTTGTAGGCACAAAATTTAGGCCCTTTCTTAAAACTGAAAAATCATCCCCTGAGGATATATATGATGAAAGATTGATAATCTGACCCTTGTCTATTGAGGTCTCCTCCTCAAATCATATCCCATTGGGGGACTTCTGTCCAAAAAACATGATTGTAATGATCCAGAGGTAGAGGGACCAGTCTAAGTGCCTGAATTCATTTGGGTACCTATCCCGCCTCCTCTTTGTCTGTTGTGATGGCTTTTTGGTACACGCCATCTTCCTCGTGTTGGCTTACCCCTCGTTTGAAAATTAGAAAAACCTTCTGTCCGTTCTGTGTCAAGACATGTCTATGTCAGAGGATGAGACCTCTGTGGGAATCCCACCCTGATATTCGTTTGCCTTGTTCTCCTTAAAATCACCAAGATCTCTTAAGAATTGAGAATGCTTGCGATCTTTCAAATTTGTTTGAAATTTCTCAACAGAGGTTTGTAAAATACTCTCACGTTTGACAAAGTCCGGGTCTGTTTTAAATTTTTGAATCTGTTCTATTAAGTTATTCAACTTTTTACTGGATGCTTGAAATAGTTTTTGCTCCTCACTCAATAAGAGTTGCATGAACCGTAGAGAAGATTCAATAGACTCCTTGGTCCAAGCAGTCAAGAGCTGAGGGTTAGCTGTGCGGGGTGAGGGACATATATTTATATGAAGACCTTTAGGTACAATCCTATTTTTTATATAATTTTCTAGGCCCTTCACCTCCCACCATGATTTTATATTTTCTTTAAAGCAAAGATAGAGTTCTTTAAAGAGATTTTTGAGGGGGGATTTTCACTATTATCGGGAGAGGTTTGACTAGTAGAGAAAACCTGGTTTGCGTCTTGTGTCCATAAATCAACATTGATGGGAGTTGATAAAAATCCAGCCATACCACATCAATAAACAGTATTCTCACAAAACTAAAAATGCAAATAAGGAAATAATATAAAGTAGTGTGCACATATATTCCCTTTAAAACTATTATTTTATTAATAATGTATTAAAATACACCAACCCAGTGACAGGTATATACAAAGATATACCAGAATAAAACTGAACTGTCAAATGCCCTACAATCGTCCTCTGCTGATTCCTACCTGACCGTGGAGGTTGGCACCCTAAAAGTACGATACTGGCGCCCCCACTCAGCGTAGGCTCTCCCTCACTCCCCTATTGCACCCTCCTACTATAGGTGGGAAAACAATGCAACTTAGTAAGAGATGAAGAGAATCTTGGAACTAAGGGTATATGACAAAGAATTAAATCACCTAATTCATGACATAATAAAGTCCATCCATAATATCATATAAGCACATGACCAACGGTATATAATGAAACTGTATGACCAAAAATATTTTGTTGAGCAGAAAAAATGCTCAGACAGCGTTACCCAGATGAAGGAATAACATATGGTCACCCTAGATGATATATTAGTGATGAATCTTATCATAAAGCAGGTAACATATATCTCATTGTGCAAATAACCTGCCAGAGTAACGCTACCCACACAATAGAAATGACATGAGATATGGTCACTCTAATTAATAAAAGAGCGATAGGACTTATCGTGAGGTAAGTAGACACCCCGACGCGTGACCACAAAGTTAAAACGCGTGAAAAACAAGGCCCACCTGGCCTGTCTAGGATTCAATCGCTTGGCTGATTCGAGATAGATCAAGTTCTTGTGGTCAATGAGGACCACAACTTGATGTTTGGCTCCCTCTAACCAATGTCTCCACTCTTCAAACGCCCACTTCATAGCCAATAATTCCCGATTCCCCACATCATAATTACATTCAGCTGGGGAAAACTTTCGGGAGAAGTGGGCTGAACCCAATCAGAAATGGCCTGAACCTTGACAGGGTTCATTTCAATAGCAGATGGAAACAAAATGAATCCCAAAAACGAAACCTTCTGTGCACCAAAGAGACATTTTGATCCCTTGACATACAAAGCATTTTCTCTCAAAATACGGAACACCATCCGAACATGCTCCACATGAGAATCCCAGTCATTAGAAAAAATCAAAATGTCGTCCAAATAAACGATCTGAAACTTATCCACAAAATCCCAGAAAATATCATTCATGAAAGATTGGAAGACGGAAGGGGCATTAGTGAGCCCAAAAGGCATCACTAGGTACTCAAAATGCCTCTTAGGTGTATTAAACGCCGTCTTCCATTCATCCCCATGCTTAATGCGAATAAGATTATACATCCCCCTAAGGTCAAGCTTGGTAAACCAACTAGCACCTTTCACTCGGGAGAATAAATCGGAAATCAGGGGTGACGGATACTGATATTTAACAGTGATCTTATTAAGCAGACGATAGTCAATACATGGTCTCAATGAACCATCCTTTTTGGCCACAAAGATAAAACCGGCACCCAAGGGTGAAGAGGACGGTATAATATGACCCTTCTCCAATGACTCTTTGATATAAGATCGCATAGCATCATGCTCAGGTACAAACAAATTGAAGAGCCGACCCTTGGGAAATTTACAACCAGGCACTAACTCAATCGCGCAATCATAACTCCTATGAGGAGGTAAGGACACAGACTTACTCTCACTGAACACATCAGAATAATCAGCCAAATAGCCGGGGATCTCCTGAGGCTGGGCAGAGGTAAAAAACACAGGAGTGTCACCACAAACACATTGACAACCCCAACTGCCCACAGACACAGACTTCCAATCCAAAACAGGATTATGGGTCTACAACCAAGGAAAACCCAGTACAATAATGTCATGCAAATTATGCAACACTAAAAATTTACAATTCTCTTGGTGGTCCGGGGCTACCCGTATTATCACCTGGGTCCAAAACTGGGGTTTATTCTCCGCCAAAGGGGTTGAATCAATGCCCAGAAAAGGAATAGGAGTCCGCAGAGGTACCATGGGAAACCCACAGCGTTTGGCAAAGTCAAAATCCATCAGGTTCAGGGCTGCTCCTAAATCGACAAAAGCCTGAGAGGAAAATGTGGACAAGGAGCAGATCAAGGTAACAGTCAAGAGAAATTTAGACTGTACATTGCCCAAAACAAATGAGCGCGAAAAACATCTTCCCTGCTTAGGGCAGATGGAAATACTATGAGAAACATCCCCACAATAAAAACACAACTTATTATGCTTTCGAAATTCTCAACGCTGAGCTCCAGAAACAATCCCATCACACTGTATGGGCTCAGAGGTTTGCTCACAAGGCATCACCACCTCTCGCACATTTCTACGTTCACGTAAACGTCTGTCAACTTGAATGACCAATGACATAGAGTCATTGAGACCAGAGGGGACAGGAAATCCCACCATAACATCCTTTACGGTCTCTGCCAGACCCTTCCAAAAAAGAGCCGCTAGGGCATCATCGTTCCATTTAGTAAGGACTGCCCACTTTCGGAATTTCTGACAATATAACTCTGCTGTTTCCTGACCATGGTTCAATGCCAACAAGGTTTTCTCAGCTTGATCAATAACATTAGGTTCATCATACAATAATCCCAGAGCTTGAAAAACGCATCAACATTAGCCAACACAGGATCCCCAGGTGTCAAGGAAAAGGCCCAGTCCTGAGGGTCGCCGCGCAACAGGGAGATGACAATTTGAACCTGCTGCGCTGAGTTCCCCGAGGACTTAGATTTCAAGGCAAAAAACAATTTACAATTATTCCTAAAGTTCAAAAATTTAGACCGATCCCCAGAAAATAAATCAGGCAGAGGAATCCTAGGTTCCATATCAGAATACTGAGTGAGATAGGCAGAAATTCCCTGAACTTCAGTAGCGAGCCGCTCAACACGACCAGACAACTACACAATCTCCATTGAAGTAAAAAAAATCCTCCTACGGCCCCCAGAGAAAAAGAGGAAAAAAGATGTAAAAAAATTCTGAAATTCCCTTTTTATTTTTTTAACTATTCTTTCCTTCTTTTGAGTACCCTAGGATTACGGTTGGCCGGTGATTCTGTTATGATTTGGTAGCCGAGAAGGACAGCAGCAAAAAACAGGCTAAGCGACCAGACACCCAGAGAGGTTGGTAACTGGCGGATTGCAGACCCCTGAACTGCCAGCACAACCGTGGGACATGCCTACGGTGCCCTAGACGCTTCGACACTGCCGTAGAGATAACTAAACCTACAGAGAGAAAGGGGAAAGCTAACTGCCCAGGAGTAGACCCCCAAAGGAATAGGTAGCCCCCAATATATATTGGCGGTGAGGGAAGATGAAATACGTACACAGGCAGAAAATAGTACAAGCAAACGCTGGGCCCAAATTGTCTAGATAGAAAAGAACAGGAAGGAATACTGTCTGC
Source organism: Oophaga sylvatica (assembly GCA_033576555.1). Taxonomy (NCBI): domain Eukaryota; kingdom Metazoa; phylum Chordata; class Amphibia; order Anura; family Dendrobatidae; genus Oophaga; species Oophaga sylvatica. The sequence continues at coordinate 128,591 of JARQOD010000051.1, read as the reverse complement.
AATCCGTTAAAAACATTAGAAAAACTCCAACACTTCTGATACACAAAAATACTGAGACCACACGATCTCTCCCCGGCTAGATCAGACTCTGGTGTGCACTGATAGCAAAATAGCAGATACTGAAATAACAGAGAACCGAAAAAGCATAAACAGTCTCTAGTGTGAACTGGTAGCAAATCAGCCGATCCTGAAATAAGAGGGAACTGAAAATACATAAACAGTGGCAAATGAGAAACAGAGTCAAGTGCAGGACCCCACAGGGGAACCTGGCTGTACTAACTCCAGAAGGGCAAAAAACTAAGATAGACAATTTGTAGCAACTCAGCGGATGCAGAAATAACAGGGAACTGAAATGCATAAACAATGGCAAATGAAAACCAGTGTCCAGCGCAGGCCCCCAGGGCTGAACAATCCAATAGGGCAGAAAACAGAGATAGACAAAAACACAAGCCACTGAAGTAAACAGCAAAAGACATATCTGAAAGTTGCAGGACAAGGCAAGCAGCAAGCTGACTTCCAAAAGAGACCAGGAAGAAATAATCACCGGCAAGGATCATGGGAAAGCTGCTCACTTATATCTCCCTAGTCAGCACTCCCAGATTGCCAATCGTCAGCTGAAGGGCCTCTGTCAGTCAACGCAGCTACATTACTATCAGCAGCCACCAGAGGGAGCCCCAACTCAGAATCCAGAGAGTTCACAACACTGGAGCCAACCTACTGCTGCTGGCTGTCTCCTGTGCCGATACTTAACAAAAATGAATATTCATGGAATGGGGTGCAACAAACCACGACGTAATGAATAAGACCCAGGACTGCTCAAAACATCTGTAATAGAATATAGTCGCCTTGTAATATTATTCATATTTTTTCTGCACCTTGCAACTTCCCTGTTTCATGGACTGAAAGAAAATGAGATTTTATTGCATCACTCGAACAATAGAGTGTGCGGTGAATTTTACTACATTGATAGGGTCAACCGGCCTGTTACACCAGCATCTCGTCATTTGACAGAGTGCACACCAAACCTCTCCAAAAGTGTGTGCGACATGATCAGACACGCCCTGATTAATTTACGAAGGTGGGACACAGTCACAGAGATTTTTTTTTCAGGGCCTCAGTATTTGTAGATAGCTTCAAGCGGCCTTTACTATTGTTAGAGAGCCAGCAATTGGCCCTCATTATTGTCATAGGGCCAGCAGGTGGACCTCACTATTGTCAGAGGGCCATCAGGAAGCCCTCCCTCTAATTTTAGAGGGCCAACACCCAGACCTCAGTAAACATTTTTTAGGGCCAGCAGCCTGCTATGCTTTCTATAGTTGTATATTGCTACTGCAATATACCGTATATACTCGTGTATAAGCCAAGATTTTCAGCCCATTTTTTAGGGCTGAAAGTCCCCCTCTCGACTTATACGCGGGTCATATATGGGGGTCGGCGGGGAGGGGAGCGGGGGTGTCGGATTATACTCACCTCTCCACCGCCGCGGTCTCTGCAGCCCCCTGCTTCTCCCACGATCTCTGGCTCCTTCCTGCAGCGGTCACATGGCACCGCTCATTAAAGTCATGAATATGCACATATTCATGACTTTAATGCTTTAATGAGCGGTACCATGTGACCGCTGTAGGAAGGAAGCGCTGTGGAGAGCGCCGGGAGAAGAGGAGAGGCTGCAAGGACGCGCGGCGGAGGGGTGAGTATAGCTATATTTACCTGTCCTCTCTCCACCGCTGTGCTGCGTCCTCGTCTGACTCCTCTGGCTGTGAATGATCAGGCAGAGGGCGCGATGACATCGTTAGTGAGCGCCGCGCCCCTGCCAGATCATTCACTGCCGAGGACCAGGAAGAGGGAGCAGCGCTGCGGTGCAGAGAGGACAGGTAAATATCTCAGGTGCCGGGGCCCTGAGCGAGCAGTCACACCGGCACCTGTCCCCCATAGCGCGCCGGTGTCACCGCCTGCTCAGGACCCCGGCACCTGGCCCCCAACGACGAGAGGTGAGTATGTCATTTTTTTTTTGCAGCAGCAGCAGCAGCATATGGGGCATAATCTGGAACATATGGGGGCATAATATGGAGCATATGGGGCATAAGCTGTGGAACATATGGGGGCATAATCTGGAGCATATGGGAGCATAATATGGAGCATATGGGGGCATAATATGGAGCATATTGGGGCATAAGCTGTGGAACATATGGGGGCATAATATGGAGCATATGGGGGCATAAACTGTGGAACATATGGGGGCATAATCTGGAGCATATGGGGCATAATCTGGAGCATATGGGGGCATAATATGGAGCATATTGGGGCATAAGCTGTGGAACATATGGGGGCATAATATGGAGCATATGGGGGCATAACCTGTGGAACATATGGGGGCATAATATGGAGCATATGGGGGCATAAGCTGTGGAACATATGGGGGCATAAACTGTGGAACATATGGGGCATAATCTGGAGCATATGGAGCATAATCTGGAGCATATGGGGGCATAACCTGTGTAACATATGGGGGCATAATCTGGAGCATATGGGGGCATAATCTGTGGATCATACGGGGGCATAATCTGTGGAATATATGGGGGCATAATCTGGAGCATATGGGGGCATAATCTCTGAAGCATATTGGGCATAATCTGGAGCATATGGGGGCATAATCTGGAGCATATAGGGGCATAATCTGTGCAGCATATGGGGGCATAATCCGTGGAGCATCATATGGGGCATAATCATTTTTCACCCTAGGCTTATACGCGAGTCAATAAGTTTTCCCAGTTTTTTGTGGCAAAATTAGGGGGGTCGGCTTATACACGGGTCGGCTTATACATGAGTATATACAGTAATTTATTCATCTGAGGTGGGCAAATTTTCTTTTTAGTATTAATACTGTAAAGTTTGAAACTTGGAGGGCCAGCAGGCGGCACTCACAATTTATAGAGGGACAGCAGGCGGTCCACACTACTTTTAGAGAGCCATCAGACGTCTTGTGGACAGATGAGAACAAGATAGAGCTTTTTTGGTAAAGCACATCTTTCTGCTGTTTATTGTAAATGGAAAGAGGCATGTAAATCAAAGAACAAAGTAGTTACAGTAATATATGGTGGAGGTTCAAAGATTATTTGGGGTTGTTTTGCTGCCTCTGGCACTGGGTGTCTCCTGGCTGTGTGCAAGGCATCATGAAATGTGAAGATTCCCAAGGGATTTTGGGTCGCAATGTATTGTCCCGTGTCAGAAAGCTGGGTGGCATCCAAGGTCATGGGTCTTCTAGCGAACAACAACCCCAAACATACTTCAAGAAGCATCCAGAAATGTATGGAAACAAAAAGAGTTCAAAAGTGGTAATTCCAGCTCCAGTAGTCTCCTATCACTAGCTCTTACATACAGATGCTGCAAAGAAACTGTGAGTGGACATATAAATTCAGTTAATTTTTCCTACTTTGATGAACTTCTGAGTACAGATCACTGTATAAAACACAAATCTGTCAATGAGTGTATGAAAAAAAAGCAATCACGTTATGTACTGTGGAAGAGATGTATGTGACCAGAATAAACACCAATTTCCAGCATATGACAGTATTAATGGGGAATAGAATAGATGTTACCTTGATATTTTTTTTAGGTTGCAGCAGCAAGGATTATAATTTAAAAGGCAATAATCCCTGAAGAGGTGCCTGTAATACGCTAGCCCTACTACGACAGCTCACCGTACACGAATTTCAGATAAGAGCGGTATTATTAGAGAATAGTATCTATTTGAATTATCCCTGAAAAAAACTATTAGTTTAATGTAGCAACATCAAGGACTGGTATTTCATCAAGCCTACTGTCCCAATTCTGTTGTCAGGTGTCCCATGACGAGGGGATCCTTCCCTGTCCCTAATGCTAGGGGTGCTCTAGCTTGCCCTACTCCCCAGATTACTTCTGATGGTGAAGACGTGGTGGTCACGTACCTTGCCTTAGCTCCTGAATCCACCCTCAGTCTATACCCTTCTCCCACCCAGGGAAGAGTGGAGTAGTAGTGCACCATAATACACCAACCAGACAAGGTAATATGAACAGGGGTAACCAAAAAATATCAAACACACAAATATGCTCATACAGACAACAGATAAATGCACCAGGGAGTGGAGGATGGGGTTAAAATAAAGTAGGAGAACAAAGGGAATTATCATACCCTCAAAACCTAGCAACAGTCACAGATAAATCCACCAAACGCCTTCTCCAATAAAAAACAACTACCAGCCATGCAGTATAAGCTAACTATGACAATGAGTGCTAGCCAGGGCCCAGATTATATAGGAGATGGGAGTGGTTAACAGTGCACAGCTGAGAGCCTAAACTCTCCAGAAGTTCTCTACAGAGCAGAATAACCGCTACATTGCTAAAAAGAATTTGCACCATTTAATCTGAAGGTGAACTCCTGATAATCAGTGCAGGAGTAGGAGAAATCAGATGCTGCGATCTTCTGGCTCCTCTCTGTTGCGGTAAACAGTGGAGCGTTTCGCATATACTCACCTGATATGGATCATCCTATCAAAAAAAGCTGGAGAACTCTTATTAAAATAAATAAATCTTTATTAAACGTAATAATTAATAAAACATAAATTAGAAGGTAGTACAAGGTCAGAGAATACATGGTATATTCAAGTAAGAAGAGGTATTGATAATAGAAAATTATTTATATTAAAAATCATTTCTATAAAAAGCCGTTCTCATTATATAGATTTAGGAACTATATTATTGTCACGCTCACGCCCTGACTGGTGGGTGCGAGCCAGCGGGTTGTGGCCCCACTGTGACACAAACCAGACTACCCTGGAAGGGGCATGACTAGGACAGCTGCCTTGGTTTTCATTGGAGCCTCTGATGGTGAGGTCATGCTTGTGCGGCAGACAGCTGCCAGGTGCCACTCCAGGGTGGTGTCTGGTTATGGCTGCTGATCCCACTTGGGGAGACGGTAGCACGGCTGAGACACCAGGCTGGCAGGCACGGCTGAGACACAGGGCTGGCAGGCACGGCTGAGACACAGGGCTGGCAGGCACGGCTGAGACACAGGGTAGGTGGGCACGACAGACACAGAGCAGGCAGGCACCAACTGGAAAGGCACAGGGACATGAAGTGGTGTGTGGAATGGGTAGGGTCCTGTTCACACAGCAAGTGAAGGTACAGGTACTGACTGGAAGGAATGGTGTATGGAGGAACAAGTTTGGACCTGTTCACACAGGAGGAGAACCGCAAGGTTGTGGAAAAGGGCTGTAGAACAGCAAGAGGTTCTGCAGCAGCAGGAGCAAAGCAAAGCAGAACCGCAAGGTATGCGGAGAGGAGCTGCAGCAAGAGGTTCTGCAGCTGCAGGAGCAAAACAGAGTGGTACCGCAAGATATGCGGAGAGGAGCCGCAGCAAGAGGTTATGCAGCTGCAGGAGCGAAGCAGAGCGGAACTGCAAGATATGCAGAGGGGAGCCGCAGCAAGAGGTTCTGCAGCTGCAGCAGCAAATCAGAGCGGAACTGCAAGATATGCAGAGAGGAGCCGCAGCAAGAGGTTCTGCAAGAGCTAAGCAGAGCGGAACCGCAAGATATGCGGAGAGGAGCTGCAGCAAGAGGTTCTGCCGCTGCAGGAGAGAAGCAGAGCGGAACCGCAAGATATGCGGAGAGGAGCTGCAGCAAGAGGTTCTGCAGCTGCAAGAATGAAGCAGAGCGGAACTGCAAGATATGCGAAGAGGAGCTGAAGCAAGAGGTTCTGCAGCTGCAGGAGTGAAGCAGAGCGGAACCGCAAGATATGCGGAGAGGAGCTGCAGCAAGAGGTTCTGCAGCTGCAGGAGTGAAGCAGAGCGGAACCGGAAGATATGCGGAGAGGAGCTGCAGCAAGTGGTTCTGCAGCTGCAGGAGTTAAGCAGAGCGTAACCGCAAGATATGCGGAGAGGAGCCGCAGCAAGAGGTTCTGCAGCAGCAGGAGTGAAGCAGAGCGGAACCGCAAGATATGCAGAGAGGAGCCGCAGCAAGAGGTTCTGCAGCTGCAGCAGCAAATCAGAGTGGAACTGCAAGATATGCGGAGAGGAGCCACAGCAAGAGGTTCTGCAGCTGCAGGAGCTAAGCAGAGCGGAACCGCAAGATATGCAGAGAGAAGCCGCAGCAAGAGGTTCTGCAGCAGCAGGAGTGACACAGAGTGGAACCGCAAGTTGTGCGGAGAGGAGCCGCAGCAAGAGGTTCTGTAGCTGCAGGAGTGAAGCAGAGCAGAACCTTAAGATATGCGGAGAGGAGCTGCAGCAAGTGGTTCTGCAGCTGCAGGAGTGAAGCAGAGCGGAACCGCAAGATATGCGGAGAGGAGCCGCAGCAAGTGGTTCTGCAGCAGCAGGAGTGAAGCAGAGCGGAACCGCAAGATTTGCGGAGAGGAGCCGCAGCAAGAGGTTCTGTAGCTGCCAGAGCGAAGCAGAGCGGAACCGCAAGATGTGCAAAGAGGAGCCGCAGCAAGAGGTTCTGCAACTGCAGGAGTGAAGCAGAGTGAAACCGCAAGATATGCGGAGAGGAGCTACAGCAAGAGATTTCTGCAGCGGCAGGAGCAAAGCAGAGTGGAACAGAGCAGAACTGCAGGAGTGCGGACAAGAGGCAGAAAGTGATTCAGAGAGAACACTAGGCAAGACACAGCAGGGAAAGAAACCACAAACAAGGAGACTAAGAGACAGAGGTAGGACAGAGTTCAGACAAGGTAATGATACGAGACAAGGTACAGGGACAAAGACACAGGGACCAGGATATTCTGCCTCCTGGAAGGTGGAAAGGACAAGTACAAGACAAGGTCAGAAGCAATAGCGCAGAGACCAGGATATTCTGCCTCCTGTAGGGCAGACAGACAGGTACAAGTCAAAGCTAGGAGTGAAGCCTCCAAGATAGAGGAACACAGAGCAAGACCTGGCAGCTCAGTAGCAAAACACTAACTGAGTTAATACATAGCACAGGGAAGAGCTGCCCTAAATACTGGAGGGCTCATGGTAATTGGTCAGGGACATATTAGACAGGTGCACCCTGACTCCATAAGTACCAGAGAGTTCTGACACCACCCCCCTATGCACACAGCCAGGAAACATGCACAGAACAGTTAGAAAGCAAAAGGTACAGAGCATGGAGCTGGCAGCAGACAAAAATCACAGCAAGACCCGGAGCAGTGAGTATGTTGGTTTGCAGGAGATGGGAGGCCATGCAGTAATGCCAGCAGGGTTCTTACAGTACCCTCCCTTTACGGCCCCTCCTCTTCAAGCCCGCCAGAATAACTTGTAGAAGAAGGATAGGTGCACATACAGTCAGAGCCATGATGACATTCCCCCGATAGGTTGAGATAGGTGTGACATTAGGGATCTCAGGTTGCCAAGTCTCTTTGTGTCCAGCAAGGTCAGATTCCCACACAGAAGATACAAGGGCCAGGACTAGAGTTGAGCGAAACAGGTCGGTCAGATTCATAAGTCGCCGACTTTCGCCAGTTCCGACAATAGCGTGAAGTTGGCCATGCGGTTGGCAAAACAAGTGCCAAAGTCGGATTTCCCAGAATGCTTGCAGGTGACTTTTTTCAGCCAATGAGCAAGGACTTACACTGTGGGCAAAGAGATGACATGTGCAGCGTCCACCACCATCTTAGAGAAGGGCATTGCAGTGATTGGATTGCTTTAGGGGCGTCATAGTGTCATAGTGTCTATAAAAGCCCTGACCGCCGACCTCCATTTTACTTCTGCCGATCTTAATTGTTCGAAGCGAACTGTTCGCCAATCTCAAATTCGAGCTGTTTTGGGCGGTGTTCGAGTCGTTCGACGAACCTGAACGATTTGGAAAAATTTCGGCTGTTCGAGGTTATGTTCGATAACTGTTCGTGCACCTAAATCATCACTGGATTTTTTCACAGTTATGCTGAGAATCTCTGTTAATACACATTTTGAGTGTCCAGCGTGGCGGGGGGAGGGGCATGGCATGGATCTCTGCAGAGATAATGAAGATCTCCATTTTTTTTCTCTTTCCCGCATTTCCAGTGGGCAGTGCAGTCTGTCAGCCTATCAGCAGAGCACACACGGAGCGAGGTGCTTTTTTTTCACACAAGCAAGGGCATGTGTCATTGGCTGTGTATGTCACATGTCCTTGCCCTATAAGACCCAGCCATTTCCCCCTTCGCCACCATTTTCTCACTGCTGCAGCTCAGTGTTAGACGGCACTGCTGCTGTTAGCGCTATATTGTGTGTGCATTGTGCAACTGCGACTTGCAAGCGAAATAGCTGAGAAATAGAGAGGAAGGTTTAGGGAGTAGGGACTAGTTCGTAATTGCAGCCCTTTTGAGGGCTACATTACATCAGTTCCAAGCAGTTTTAGCAGGCAGGTCAGTGCTCAGTCTTAAATAGACAGATAGGTCAACTTGGGACAATGACTATTTGTAATTGCAGCCCTTTTCAGGGCTAGGTTACAGCAGTTGCTATCACTTTTTATCAGCTACACCAGCGTTCAAATCACTGTGCATAGTAGCAGTGTGTGCTACTCATTCTATTAGGCCATCTATACTAAGCTACACCAGCGTTAAAATCACTCCTAATTATTTGCTGCATTTAGCCTGTTCAATAATTGTGTGCATAGTAGTAGTGTGTGCTACTCATTCTATTAGGCCATCTAAACTAAGCTACACCAGAGTTTAAAAAAAAATAATTTTTATCTGCATCTTGCCTGGACAATAATTTTGGGCATAGTAGCAGTGTGTGGTACTCATTCTATTAGGCCATCTGTACAAAGCTCCACCAGCCTTAAAAAAAAATAAAAAATTCTATCTGCATCTTGCCTGGACAATAATTTTGGGCATAGTAGCAGTCTGTGGTACTCATTCTACTAGGCCATCTATACAAAGGTCCAGCAGCATTGAAATACTCATAATTTTTTGCTGCATCTTGCCTGAAGAATAATTGTGGGCATAGTAGCAGTCTGTGGTACTCATTGTATTAGGCCATCTATACAAAGCTCCACCAGCGTTGAAATACTCATAATTTTTGGCTGCATCTTGCCTGTAATATAATTTTGGGCATAGTAGCAGTGTGCGGTACTCATTCTATTAGGCCATCTATACAAAGCTCCACCAGCCTTAAATCTCTACAGAAGTCGTTGGGCCTGCCACTTCACCGGCTAAAATGCGATGTGCCAACACTGTGGAATTCAACTCTGCACATGTTGCAGCGACTGTGGCAGCACCGACAACCCCTGGTGCAATACGTTCTGAATTATAGCCTGGGCCAACGAGATCCAGAGGTGGGGCAAATCACACTGGAGGAGTGGTCTCAGATGAGGGACCTATGTACCCTTCTGCACAGTTTTGAAATGGCCACGAAGATGTTTAGTGCTGACGATGCCATTATCAGCATGACTATTCCGGTGATTTACATTCTGGAGCAGATGTTAAACAGAATTCGGAGTCAGGTGGTGGAACAAGAGAAGGTGGAGGAAGCAGAGGAGGAGGAGTTGTACACGGAAGGGCTAACATCTGCAAGGTCCAGATGGTCGGCAGCAGCAAGGCGGCTGGCATGGGAGGGTGGGGGAGAGGGATTAACCAGGGGCATGGTAGAATCCAAACTAGTGAGGAAGGTGCAGGAGCCCAGGAAGAAGTGGAAGACGAACTGGCGATGGGCATGGAAGACTCATCAGATGAGGGAGACCTTGATCACATTCCTGTTGTGCGAGGTTGGGGGGAGAGGGCAGAGGAAGGAAGCATGATTCGTACCTCGCCGCCAACACAACAGGGACTTGGTGCTCCTGGATGCGCAAGACACATGAGTGCCTTCTTGCTGCACTACCTGCAACATGACCCTCAAATTGTCAGAATTCATAATAATCCTGACTACTGGGTAGCCACACTGTTAGATCCCCGGTACAAAAGTAAATTTGCCGAAATAATTCCTGCCATAGAAAGGGATTCACGCATGCAGGAGTATCAGCAGAAACTGTTGCAGAATCTTACATGTGCTTTTCCACAAAACACCAGTGGTGCACGTAGTGAATCTCACAGTTCTAATTTGCCAACCGTGGGACTGTCGAGTCTTCAGCACTCAAACCGTAACAGAAACAAAGTATCTGCTGGTGTTCACAGCAATTTTGCGGAATCCTTTCACTAGTTTTTTAGCCCATCTTTTGCAAGGCCACAGGAGACAAGAAGTCAGACACATAGTCAATGCCTAGAGACAATGGTACAGGAGTATCTCCAACTGAACATCGAAGCCATGACTGTGTCACTGGACCCTTGCTTTTTTTGGGCTTCCAATCTGGATAAATGGCCGGAGCTCGCCACTCACGCCTTGGAGATCTTGTCATGCCCCGCAGCCAGCGTTCTCTCTGAACGTGTGTTCAGCGCTGCTGGTGGTGTGCTGACAGATAAGCGCATGCTCCTGTCCACTGAGTATGTAGACACACTCACGTTCATAAAGATGAACAAATCATGGATCCGCAAGGACATTTCTACCCCTGTGTCATCCTGGGGAGAGTAAAAGCTTGAGGATTTGGTAAAATCACCTCACCAAACGTTTTAAGCTTTAAAATTGATAATAATTTGTAGCTGCATCTAGGCCGGAAAAAATTTGGGCCTGTAGCAGTGTGTGTTACTCATTCTAATAGGCCATCTATACAAAGCTCCACCAGCTTTCAAATTAATAATAACTTTTAGCTGCATCTTGCCTGTAGAATAATTTTGGGCCTGTAGCAGTGTGTGGTACTTATTCTAATAGGCCATTTATACTAAGCTCCACCAGCTTCAAATTAATAATAATTTTTAGCTGCATTTTGCCTGTAGAATAATTTTGGGCCTGTAGCAGTGTGTGGTACTCATTGTATTAGGCCATCTGTACTAAGCTCCACCAGCTTTCAAATTAATAATAATTTTTGCTCTCTCTGAACGTGTGTTCAGCGCTGCTGGTGGTGTGCTGACAGATAAGCGCATGCGGCTGTCCACTGAGTATGTAGACACACTCACGTTCATAAAGATGAACAAATCATGGATCCGCAAGGACTTTTCTACCCCTGTGTCATCCTGGTGAGAGTAAAAGCTTGAGGATTTGGTAAAATCACCTCACCAAACGTTTTAAGCTTTAAAATTGATAATAATTTGTAGCTGCATCTAGGCCGGAAAAAAATTGGGCCTGTAGCAGTGTGTGTTACTCATTCTAATAGGCCATCTATACAAAGCTCCACCAGCTTTCAAATTAATAATAATTTTTAGCTGCATCTTGCCTGTAGAATAATTTTGGGCCTGTAGCAGTGTGTGGTACTTATTCTAATAGGCCATTTATACTAAGCTTCACCAGCTTCAAATTAATAATAATTTTTAGCTGCATCTTGCCTGTAGAATAATTTTGGGCCTGTAGCAGTGTGTGGTACTCATTGTATTAAGCCATCTGTACTAAGCTCCACCAGCTTTCAAATTAATAATAATTTTTAGCTGCATCTTGCCTGTAGAATAATTTTGGGCCTGTAGCAGTGTGTGGTACTCATTGTATTAGGCCATCTGTACTAAGCTCCACCAGCTTTCAAATTAATAATAATTTTTGCTCTCTCTGAACGTGTGTTCAGCGCTGCTGGTGGTGTGCTGACAGATAAGCGCATGCGGCTGTCCACTGAGTATGTAGACACACTCACGTTCATAAAGATGAACAAATCATAGATCCGCAAGGACTTTTCTACCCCTGTGTCATCCTGGTGAGAGTAAAAGCTTGAGGATTTGGTAAAATCACCTCACCAAACGTTTTAAGCTTTAAAATTGATAATAATTTGTAGCTGCATCTAGGCCGGAAAAAAATTTGGGCCTGTAGCAGTGTGTGTTACTCATTCTAATAGGCCATCTATACAAAGCTCCACCAGCTTTTAAATTAAAAATAATTTTTAGCTGCATCTTGCCTGTAGAATAATTTAGGGCCTGTATCAGTGTGTGGTACTTATTCTAATAGGCCATCTGTACTAAGCTCCACCAGCTTTCAAATTAATAATAATTTTTAGCTGCATCTTGCCTGTAGAATAATTTTGGGCTTGTAGCAGTGTGTGGTACTCATTGTATTAGGCCATCTATACAAAGCTCCACCAGCGTTGAAATACTCAATTTTTAGCTGCATCTTGTCTGTAATATAATTGTGGGCATAGTAGCAGTCTGTGGTACTAATTCTATTAGGCCATCTATACAAAGCTCCACCAGCGTTCAAATACTAAGAATTTTTTGCAGCCAGCGTTTTTTGTGCAAACAACTCCACAGTTGTCAATTAGGTAACCACCAAAATGAGTGGCAAAAGTCCTGCTGCTGGTGGAAAGGGGAATAGGCGTGTTGTGAAGGGAAAAAAATGTTGTGTCCGTGGGGTAGGTGTTAAAGCAACAGTAACATCTGCAGAAGAAAGACCATCTTCCAGCCAAACTAAGATGTCTACTTCTTTTAGTGGACAATGTGGTACGATCCCTTTCTTAGGGAACTCCCATCACTACAAATTCCAGATGAGGCACAAAAAAGAAAGGTGCTTCAACAGATATCAAGTGCTCCTTTAAGTCGGCTCTCCAACTCAACTTCAACAACACAAAAACTCCAGTCCTCAGAGGTGTCACCCCAATCGTACTTGCTTCCTCACAGCTCCCAAGTCTCCAACTGCCTGTCTGAGTATGGGGTAGAACAGATGGTTGAGTCTGCAGAGCTGTTTACTCATACTGTAGCCTGGGAATCAGAGGTCGTCTCCACAGCTTCTGTGAATCCAGACGAGGAAATGATCTACACTGATGCCCAGAATGTTTATGAGTCGGATCCAGGACCAGATGAAGAAGGTTCTGAGCATAATGTAGACCCTCGTTCCCAAACTGTAACTCCTGTTGCTGGAGACAGTGAGGAAGACGATGATGAGACTCAGATGCCTGAAATGAGCGACAACTTGAGTTTTGTGTCAGGGCAGGAAGAGGTTGGCTCTGAGGACGACGGGGGTGAGAACACACAGGGTGATGACGAGGTTGTAGATCCCACTTACTGTCAACCCACAGTCAGACAGTCGATGAGGTCAGCAGAGGAGGTGGAGGTGGATTCGAGTGACGACGAGGTCAGGGTGCGCCTTCCTGGACAGAGACGTAGTACTGGAAGCACGTCACCAACTGCATCCTCAACCACAACTCTGCCTCTGACCACAAGTCAAGGTGGCTCTTCAGGTCGCATGGGTTCTAAGCCTTGCATAGCCTGGGCATTTTTTAACATCGATAAGGATGACCCAACTCGTGTTATCTGTAACATTTGTGACCTAAAGCTAAGTAGAGGCCAAAAAATCCATAGTTTGAGTACTTCATGCATGAACCGTCACATGGATATGAAGCATAAGTTGCAGTGGCAAGCTCACTATGCTACAATGCGGCCTAGCGGGCCGGCCCAACCACCGTCTGCCCCATCTTTTGCATCCGCGACCGCGGCCTCTTCATCCTCTGTGACTGGGGGACAGCAGTCAGCCCTGTTTTAAGACTCAGACCTGGCACCTCTTTACCAGCAACAGCCAGTCAGATTGGCAGGTCATCAGTTCATTTGGAAGTGGAAACACAAGCTGGTGTTCAGCGCTCTCCGACATCGAGAGCACCACCTTTGGATCAAGGCAACCTAACTTTTGCGCCTGCATCTTCCTCACAGACCGACAGTTGTCCGGGGACATCCTACTCAACCCCGTCTATGGACAACAGCCAGCCCTCGGTCCCTCAGATGTGGACAAGTAAAAGACCATTTCCTCCTAGCCATGAGAAAGCTAAGAGGTTGAATTTCACCATCTGCAAGCTCTTGGCTACAAAAATGCTGCCTTTCCGCCTTGTGGACACAGAGGATTTTCGAGACCTTATGTCCGTCGCAGTGCCCCAGTACCAAATGCCCAGTCGGCACTACTTCTCAAAGAAAGGTGTGCCTGCGCTTCACCAGCATGTCGCACACAACATCACCGCTTCTTTGAGAAACTCAGTGTGCGACAGGGTGCAATTTCACCACAGACACTTGGACGAGTAGGCATGGACAGGGGCGTTACATGTCGCTGACTGGACACTGGGTAACTATGGTGACAGCAGGACAAGGGGCTGCTGTCCAAGTCTTGCCGTCCCGAGTTGTGCGTCAATCCTCTTTATCTCGAAGTTCCTCCAATGCTTCTGCCTCCTCAACCTCCTCTCGGTCCTCCACCTGCACCCAAAGCCTGTCTGGTCATGCCACGGGCTTTCTAACTGCGCAGAAGGGATCCTGCAGCACACCTCCTTGCTATTCTGGCAGAAGGGCTCAATGTAATCAGGCGGTTTTTACGTTGAAATGTCTGGGAAATGTGAGTCACACAGCTGAGGAGTTGTTGTCAGCTCTGGAGAACCAATTTCATGAATGGTTGTCTCCACTGGACCTGCAACCAGGGAAGGCCGTGTGCGACAATGCCGCAAACCTGGGTGCGGCCCTTCGCCGGGGCAATGTCACACACGTGCCTTGTATGGCTCAGGTGTTGAACCTGGTTGTCCAGCAATTTTTAGCCCACTATCCCGGACTACATGCCCTTCTGCCGGTCGCTGTGTGCTCACTTCTGCCGTTCGCATCCCGCAGCTCAGCAACTTACATCTCTACAGAAGTCGTTGGTCCTGCCACTTCACCGGCTAAAATGCGATGTGCCAACACGGTGGAATTCAACTCTGCACATGTTGCAGCGACTGTGGCAGCACCGACAAGCCCTGGTGCAATACGTTCTCAATTATAGCCTGGGCCAACGAGATCCAGAGGTGGGGCAAATCACACTGGAGGAGTGGTCTCAGATGAGGGACCTATGCACCCTTCTGCACAGTTTTGAAATGGCCACGAAGCTGACGATGCCATTATCAGCATGACTATTCCGGTGATTTACATGCTGGAGCAGATGTTAAACAGAATTCGGAGTCAGGTGGTGGAACAAGAGGAGGTGGAGGAAGCAGAGGAGGAGGAGTTGTATGCGGAAGGGCTAACATCTGCAAGGTCCAGACGGTCGGCAGCACCAAGGCGGCTGGCATGGGAGGGTGGGGGAGAGGGATTAACCAGGGCGCATGGTAGAATTCAAACTAGTGAGGAAGGTGCAGGAGCCCAGGAAGAAGTGGAAGACGAACTGGCGATGGGCATGGAAGACTCATCAGATGAGGGAGACCTTGATCACATTTCTGTTGTGCGAGGTTGGGGGAGAGGGCAGAGGAAGGAAGCATGATTCGCACCTCGCCGCCAACACAACAGGGACTTGGTGCTCCTGGATGCTGCAAGACACATGAGTGCCTTCTTGCTGCACTACCTGCAAAATGACCCTCAAATTGTCAGAATTCGAAATAATCCTGACTACTGGGTAGCCACACTGTTAGATCCCCGGTACAAAAGTAAATTTGCCGAAATAATTCCTGCCATAGAAAGGGATTCACGCATGCAGGAGTATCAGCAGATACTGTTGCAGAATCTTACATGTGCTTTTCCACAAAACACCAGTGGTGCACGTAGTGAATCTCACAGTTCTAACTTGCCAACCGTGGGACTGTCGAGTCTTCAGCACTCAAACCGTAACAGAAACACAGTATCTGCTGGTGTTCACAGAAATTTTGCGGAATCCTTTCACCAGTTTTTTTAGCCCATCCTTTGCAAGGCCACAGGAGACAAGAAGTCAGACACATAGTCAATGCCTAGAGACGATGGTACAGGAGTATCTCCAACTGAACATCGAAGCCATGACTGTGTCACTGGACCTATGCTCTTTTTGGGCTTCCAATCTGGATAAATGGCCAGAGCTCGCCACTCACGCCTTGGAGACCTTGTCATGCCCCGCAGCCAGCATTCTCTCTGAACGTGTGTTCAGCGCTGCTGGTGGTGTGCTGACAGATAAGCGCACGTGGCAGTCCACTGAGAATGTAGACACACTCACGTTCATAAAGATGAAGAAATCATGGATCCGCAAGGACTTTTCTACCCCTTTGTCATCCTGGGGAGAGTAAAAACTTGAGGATTTGGTAAAATCACCTCACCAAACGTTTTAAGCTTTAAAATTGATAATAATTTGTAGCTGCATCTAGGCCGGAAAATAATTTTGGGCCTGTAGCAGTGTGTGTTACTCATTCAAATAGGCCATCTATACAAAGCTCCACCAGCTTTCAAATTAATAATAATTTTTAGCTGCATTTTGCCTGTAGAATAATTTTGGGCCTGTAGCAGTGTGTGGTACTTATTCTAATAGGCCATCTATACTAAGCTCCACCAGCTTTCACATTAATAATAATTTTTAGCTGCATCTTGCCTGTAGAATAATTTTGGGCCTTTAGCAGTGTGTGGTACTCATTGTATTAAGCCATCTATACTAAACTCCACCAGCTTTCAAATTAATAATAATTTTTAGCTGCATCTTGCCTGTAGAATAATTTTGGGCCTGTAGCAGTGTGTGGTACTCATTGTATTAGGCCATCTGTACTAAGCTCCACCAGCTTTCAAATTAATAATAATTTTTGCTCTCTCTGAACGTGTGTTCAGCGCTGCTGGTGGTGTGCTGAGTCTGACAGATAAGCGCACGCGGCTGTCCACTGAGAATGTAGACAGACTCACGTTCATAAAGATGAACAAATCATGGATCTGCAAGGACTTTTCTACCCCTGTGTCATCCTGGTGAGGGTAAAAGCTTGAGGATTTGTTCAAATCACCTCACCAACCGTTTTAAGCAACTCTGGGGCAATTGATGCTGCTTAAGTGGTGTCTGTGCCCCAAATGTTTGGAAAAAATGGAGACTCTTTTTGGAGTCCCCTTGCTGTGTTTTACGTGACGTTGGCATCGTCAATTACAGGTGGGTTTGGTATTTCCCCACCCCCCTTTTAACCGTAAGAAACTACATACACTATGGCTTGGGGTAACACAGATGGTTGAGTGTGAAGACTAGAGCTGTTTACTCATACTATAGCCAGGGAATCTGCTACAAAGCTTGAGTGTCTGCTAGTCAGCGGAGTAGCCACCGGCTGTAGATCTAATTACAAATTTTTAACTGCATCTAGCCCAGACAATAATTTTGCAACCAAATTCAGATAGACAGTTTCAAAGGAGCACCAGGCTGGCGATAAAGGCAGATGAGATTAAGGTTGTCCGCTGCAGCTCCGGCCGGGTACCTCAAGAGAGGATCAGACATAAGTGATGATAAAGCAATCCGGTCATAAGGAGCGCGAGGGACGCAATTCAGCTGATATTAAAAAGTCTTCATTTATTGATATCCACAACGCGTTTCAACGGAATAGCTCCGTCTTCCTCAGGTGGCAGTTATACATAGAATGGAGTAGGAAAGCTATATAAAGGTGGAGCACCAAATGAAAATTAAAAGGCAATTAATCAGAACACCCACATGATTAAAAATGCAAATGACTGCAAAAAAAAAAAAAAAACAGATAAATTGAATAAAACCAACCTAAAAACGACATAAAAACAATATACACAAGGAACAATAAATGAAAATAAATAAATAAATCTCAAAATGCATATATTACGTGACTTTTTCAATAGTGAGGTTTAACCCCTCAGGGGCCAGTGTACCAAGTTTACAAATCCAGAAACTCTCCCTTGTTATTAGATTATTATACCGATCAGGCATATCATGTGGTATCTGGTCAATAACAGTGAGTTTTAACAAAATCAAATTCTTTTGGTGCACTAGGGAGAAATGTTTTGAGAGACTGTGTAGCATGAACCGATTTCGGATATTTTGACGGTGCTTGTTGAGCCTTGCATGCATCGTCTGTATCGTCCGACCGATGTACTGCAACCCACAACAGCACTCAATTAAATAAATAATGTAGCACGATTGGCAATTGACATGAGAGTTGATTTTAAAAATGGTGCCTGTGGTACGAGATTGAAATTCTTGCACCCCATTCATAATAGAGACACAACATAAACACTTAAGGGTATGCCACACTAAACAACATCGCTAACGGGATCGCTAAAAAACGTCACTATTTAGCGATCCCGTTAGCGATGTTGTTGTGTGCGGCATGCAGCAACGACGTGGCCCCTGCTGTGATCTCGTCCGTCGTCCTGATCGTTCCGGACCCTATTCTGATCGTCGGCATCCCGCTGGGTAAGTATATATCGCTGAGTGTGGCACCTTTTTTAGCGATTTAGCGGTACTTTTGTACCGCTAAAGTCGTTAAGGAGATCGCTAACCGCGATAGCGTCCTTAACGACATCGCTAAATGTGGCCGACACTAGCGATATTGTAAACGATCCCGCTAGCGATCTCATTAGTATGCGACGCTAACGAGATCGTTAGCGGGATCGTGTAGTGTGGCAGTACCTTTAGAGGTCCTACATGCAAAACAACCCGGATTAGAATTTATCCAGGTTGCAGATGAAGATAAGGACTTGAGAGTTGTGTTGCTGGGGCAACTAGATTTTGAAGAGTTCGGTTTTTCCGAAAAAACAACAATAATTTTGGGCCTAGAAGCAGTATCTGCTAGTCAGCTGATTAACACAGCTGTTAAGCAAGCTACACCACCTGTACTTTAATACCATACCCCTGTACTAATTAGAGTAACACAGATCAAAAAAGTATACAACTGGATAAGGTATATTGATGATGTTATGTTTGTCTGGGACGGCTCTGTAGCAGAACTTGAAACATTTATGTGCACTCTAAACAATAATGATTTAAATATTCGCCTAACGTACACATATGGACGAAAAGTCAGTTTTTTGGACATTGATATAATGGTACAGAATGATGGCTCAATCCTTACAGATATCTATAGAAAATCTACAGCCACCAATTCAATACTCCATGCCCAGTCTTCTCATTTAAAATCTACGATTCGTTCCATCCCGGTAAGTCAATATCTAAGGGCCAAGAGAATTTGTTCAACTGAACAGACGTTTCAAAATCAGGCCAAAGATTTGTATTCTAGATTTCGTGACAGATCATATGGTCACAGACAAGTTAGACATGCATACAGAAGGGCTTGTAACGTTTCACGTAACGAACTTCTGTATAAGAAAAAAGATACCAGTGTGAATGATCCTAAAATAGTGAGACTCATTACCCCTTTTAATGAGCAATGGAAACAATTGACGGATGTCATTTATAAGCATTGGAATGTCGTGTTGACTGATCCGATTTTAAAGAAAATTTTGACAAATAGGCCACATATAACGGCTAAGAGGTCAAGGAATCTTTCTGATTTGTTGGTCCATAGCCACTTTTCTAAAAACCAAAAAGAACAGCCTAGTTTCTTAGATTCTCAAGGCTTCTTTCCGTGTAGAAGATGTAAAGCATGTGCCAATACAATGCGGAGAAAGGAATTCCAAAATGCAGATCAAACCCGTACATATTCAATTAGAAAATGTTTAACGTGCACATCCAAGGGGGTAATTTATCTGGCAAAATGCCCGTGTGACAAAATATACATCGGGATGACGACAAGAGAGTTACGAATAAGAATTCGTGAACATGTTCGTGATATTGAGAAGTCTAAGGAATCGGAAGATGGAGAACAATTAAAAACATTGCCGAGACATTTCAAGAAATTTCATAGATCAGAAACAAATGGTCTTTGTATCATGGCAATTGATCAGGTATCTTTGGGGATACGGGGAGGAAATTTGTTTAAAAGATTGTCCCAAGTAGAAAGCCAATGGATATATAGGCTGAAGTCTATGGTCCCAAATGGCCTCAATGAAAACCATGGGTTTGGGTCCTTTTTGTGAACTGATATTTTTTAGCTGTGGTAATTAATTGGTTTTTAATTTGTTTCATTTTTAGTTTATTATTATAGATTTAGTTCTGTGCCATGAAATTTCCCCCTCCTTTTTCTTCTCCTGGATGATTCAGCAATTACTTACCTGGAATTTGGGGAGTTTGAGAGATGTCCGGCGAGATTTCCTGTGCTCTTCAGGTTGCAAGCAGTGGAGAAGATATATTTGGCTGTGCACATATATATTTCTTAGTTTTTCAATTGTATTTTTTATTTTTATTTTTTATTTTTATTATTTTTTATATGATTATTTTTTGTATAATTAATTTGTATATATTATTATTCACAATGCAAAGGATTATGTCTATATTTATTATATTGTATTATTATATATCTATGATTACACAATTGTACTGCACTAATTTCACTTTAGGATGATATGTTATGTATATTAATGTGATCATGGGTTTAAGTATAGCAGGAGGAAGTATTAATTTAATTCAATTTATGTTTTCAGTATTGTTTCTTCAGCACTAAGATTGTCACTTTATGTTAGCAATAAATTACAGTAGCGGTAATAATGCTTGTAGTTTGATAGCGAGGAGCTTTTGGTGTCGCGATCTGGAGCGCATGATCAGAGCGGGCCATGTCTGGGCTTTTTCCCGACGTGCTTAATAAAAAGGGGCGTGGCTACGGTTGCTTAGCAGCACCTGGGCGGGTTCCTCTCTGAAGCGCAGAAGTAAATCCCTGCATTACGAGACGGACCCTGCTCTGCACATGCGCCGCATCATGATCCGTTACCTGGGAGACCTAGTAAGCTGAAAACAGAGGAGGAAATGACTTAGGAAAATTGGAGGTCATAGTAATTAATGACATCATTGCTTGACCCGGCACAGAATGAGATCGGGAATTTTATTGGGGGATAGGCTCTATATATATGGTTACCAGAGCTAGGTAGGCCACGCCTCCTGAGGAAGAAGCGGTGAAACGTGCGTTGTGGCGGCAGGCCCAGGAGAGTTTTCTCGGAATCTATTTAGATGTAAGTACGGACATCAAGCTGATTTGCTGGCCCCTTTTGCATGCACTACAGAAATTGTGGTGCGGTTTAGCTAAGTGATATTTTTATGGATTACTGTTCCTTATTGTGATGGTTGATAATTACGGCATTATAGCCGATTAATATGTGATTTTTCAAATATAAGGATCAGTATCAGTAACTTTTGAAGACTTTAGCGTCAGCACCTTTTTCTGCAGCAGAGGGATATATTGGCATAGTTTACAAAGCTTGTTATATACGCTTGAATATCCCTGGCAGCATAATTGGATGTTATATGAAATAGCATGCATTATGTGATGAAACGGGCACACAGTCCGCCACACGGTAGCCCGGGGTATCACGGCTTGTGATCCCTCCGTGCCGCATATGTGACGAAAACGCGCGCACACACACGACGGCTGCTGCCGTCCGACCCAGTAAACTGCAGGGATTTATAATTATCCCACTTCCACTTAGGAACTTGCAGCTCTCTGGCGCCCCCCTTACCCTCAGGTCAGTTAGGGAACTGCATCTAGGATAATTAGTCGCCAGACGGGTCACTTGGATGTGTGCTGGCTATTGGGCACGCTGCAGTGAGGGAATTATAATTACTCCGGGCCGCAGCCAGGCAATACGCTTATAAGACCCGCTCCGTCACTGCCAACGCCACCCCATAGGTCAACACTTTACACCCCTTTTTTTTTAAGCTGCCACCAGCTATGATTTACTTAATGAACAATTTATCAAGAGGGTCCGTAGCAACCCCAAAACAGTAGCGTAGTACTTCAGGCACGTGCAAATTCGTTTATAGAGCAGGAGAATCAAACTAATAATTTTATAGGTTTATTCCTTAAAAAACAGGCAGTGCTTATACAATATAAAAAAGATGTAACAAGCTGAGGCAATATAGTTATGTACAAGGCAGTCAGAAATAAAATAGGATTAAAGATGAAAATCACTCACATGGTAGTTATATAATTTACAGGCAAGCTAGGCCGGGGGAGGAGCCACAAGTCATAGTTCATTTGCAGATCTCTTAGTCAAGACGCCACAGCAAGGAATGGACAAGGGGGGCTCACCACAAGACTTATACCTGTGGACTGCTGACCTCACAAAAGGGGATGGTTTTTCTGGCCACCTCCCCAGGCTAAAAGTCATGGTTTAAGTTCTGGAAGATTATCAGGAGCATATTTCATCCTGAGAACCTCGCAGAAGAGTGGCAGACCTATCAATGAGCTTACTTTAAAATGACGGTTCCAATGAGCCCAAACTTGGAGGAAATAGTTCATGGGGGATCCGAGAATTCCATTTCTCGGGTTCTGTGGGAGTTACGGGTTCACCAGTACCACGGGAACGATGCCGGTCGGCGTATGTTTCAAAACAGTGACTTTCGTGTTTCTGATGTAACTTCCCACCGTGTTATAAGCCAAAAGAATGAATCCTCATAATGGCTGCTATGAAAGGAAAGCACATGTGAAGACAATGGGGACCCCCTACGGTGAGGCGGGAAAACTCCAGCACTGATCTCTCAGATTACACTACTCGTGTGCAGGCTGGGGGTTGATGAGAAGCATGAGAGAGGGAGGGGGGGAAGACTTTGCTCTGTGGGCTGTCAGCAGTAAAAAAAAAGATGAGGACTGTAGTTCTGCACAGCACAAGACATGGAGCTTCCAGTATCATCACACCTCCCCCCTTAAAGGGCGCTATGGAGGCATGACCTGTCGGTAATCCGACATGCGCACCTCAGCGGGTTCGCCACGTCGTGATAACCCATCAGCATTCCCATGATCGCTGCCTTTCTTGTGTTGTACGGCAAAATCATACTGCTGTAGGGCAAGGCTCCAGCGTAGCAACCTACCATTGGTTCCGGACACTGTGTGCAGCCAGCTCAGAGGGTTGTGGTCGGTGACCACCTTGAAGGTGCGCCCGTACAGGTAGGGCTGCAAACGTTGCAGTGCCCAGACCATGGCCAGGCACTCCTTCTCGATGGTGGAGTATGCCACTTCCCTTGGCAGAAGTTTCCGGCTCAGGTACAACACGGGGTGCTCCTGGTTCCCCAAATCAACCTGGCTGAGTACAGCACCGAGGCCAAATTCGCTGGCGTCAGTCTGTACCAGGAATGGCCGACTGCTGTCGATGGCTTTCAACACTGGAGAGCTGCACAGGGCTGTTTTCAAAGCTCGGAATGCCTTCTCACAGCCATCTGTCCAGCTGACTGTTTGGGGTAGACCGCCCTTGGTGAGGTCCGTCAAGGGTTTTGCAATGGCGCTATAGTTCGGTACGAAACGCCTATAGTACCCTGCAGTGCCCAGGAAGGACTTCACCTGCTTTTTGGTCCTGGGGGTGGGCCAGGACACGATCGTGTCCACTTTCTCGGGCTCTGGACTCATGGAACCCCCGCCTACCCGATGCCCCAGGTAGTGGACCTCCCTCATGCCCATCTGGCATTTTCCCTGCTTGATGGTCAGACCTGCCTGGTGAATACGCTTAAGCACCTCCTGGAGATGCTGAAGGTGCTCCTCCCAGGTGGAACTGAAGACGGCAATGTCGTCCAGGTACGCCACAGCGTACTCCTCCAGTCCCTGAAGCAGGTGGTTGACCATCCGCTGAAAAGTGGCAGGGGCATTCTTCATGCCAAAAGGCATGACCGTGGACTTGTACAGTCCAAAAGGGGTGATAAAGGAGGATTTCTCCTGCGCCTCAGGGCTCAGGGGAATCTGCCAGTATCCCCGGCTTAAATCCATGAAGGATATGTACTTGGCATTCGCCAACCGCTCCAGCAGATCCTCGATGCGTGGCATTGGGTGCGCATCAGAGGTAATGATGGCATTGAGCCCCCTGTAGTCCACGCAGAACCGGGTGGTCCGATCCTTTTTTGGCACGAGAACTACAGGTGAGGCCCACGCGCTTTTGGACGGCCGGATCACCCCCAGCTGCAACATCTCATGGATCTCCTGGCGCATAATCTGCTGCACCTCCTCAGAGATCCGATAAGGGGTCCGCCATAACGGGGCGTGATTCCCGGTGTCCACCTCACGGACTGCCAACTTGGTCCTTCCGGGTCGGTTAGTGAACTCGGCCCGGAAGGGTTCCAGAGTGGTCAGCAACTGCAACCGCTGGGAGGCGGTTAGCGAGGCATTTACCTCCATGTCCTCAATGGACCCATTGGCCTGGGCTTGGGCCAGCATGTCCAGGAGGGGATCCTCCTCCCCGTCCTCGGGCAGGTTGCAGACCGGTAGGACGCAGGCTTCACGTTCGTGATGGGCCTTCATCATGTTGACGTGAAAGGCCTTGTGCCTACCCCGAGTGTGGTCAAGCGTGACCACGTAGGGGACTGGGTTGAGCCATTGGTGCACGACGTACGGGCCATCCCAGGCTGCCTGAAGCTTATCCTTTGGTACAGGGACCAGCACCCACACCTTTTGACCCACCTGGTAGGTCCGCTCCCGGGCGTTCTGGTCGTACCAGTGCTTCTGGTCAGCCTGAGCCTGCGTCATGTTGTCATGCACCAACTGCGTCAAGGTCTGCATCTTGTCGCGGAAGCGCATGACATAATCCACGATGGACACTTCTGTGGGGTTTGGCTCATCTTCCCAGGATTCTCTTATCAACCCAAGGGGTCCCCGGACTCGCCTGCCATACAGGAGCTCAAAGGGGGAGAACCCCGTCGAGGCCTGCGGGACTTCTCTGTAGGCAAACAGCAGGTGTGGGAGGTACCGCTCCCAATCGCGTCCCTGGGTCTCAACCAGCATGCGGAGCATCTGTTTGAGGGTACCGTTAAAGCGTTCACACAAACCATTGGTCTGTGGGTGATACGCACTCGATACCATACGCGTCACCTGCATTTTGCTGCAGAGAGCCTTCATTAGGCGAGACATAAATTGGGTCCCTCGATTGGTAAGCATCTCCCTGGGAAATCCTACCCGTGAAAAGATGGTCACCAGTGCATCCGCCACCTTATCTGCCTTAGTTGAGGACAGAGCTACTGCCTCCGGGTACCGGGTAGCGTAGTCTACCACAGTAAGGATGTATTGCTTTCCAGAGCGGCTGGGGACGGCCAGCGGGCCCACAATGTCCACCGCGATCCTCTGGAAAGGCTCCTCTATCACTGGCAACGGGATCAGGGGAGCCTTAAGAGCAGGCCCCACCTTCCCCACTCTTTGACAGGTGATACAGGAGCGGCAGTAGTTAGTCACATCTGTCCCCATCTTGGGCCAACAGAGTGTTGAGACAGCCGTGCCTTAGTTTTGCTGATCCCCAAGTGTCCAGCGAGTGGAATCTCATGTGCAATCCTCAACAACTCACCTCGGAACTGGTGCGGGACGACCAGCTGTTTTTCCTTCAACCACTCCTTTTGGGAATCTCCGGGTACTGTCTCCCGGTACAACCTTCCTCGTTCCCAGAACACCCTCTCCTTATCAGTCACGGAGGTGGGCGTCTCGGCGAGGTGCCTCAAGTTCTCCAGGCTCGCATCTGAGTGCAGAGCTGCCTGGAACTCCTGGCTGGAGGCAGCCAGAAGTGACGTCAGGGTTCCTTCCTCACTGGGACCCTCTGGGACCGGCTCTGGGTCCACCTCTGGTTCAGTCTCTCCTGTAGCGGAGGAGGGTCCAGATGGCAGGGCGCTACCTGCGATCCGGGCACTCTGACTGCGGGTGACAGCAGCTACATATGCAGTCTCCCCGGGGATTTCTATAGACCCATCAGCCTGCGCTGCTATGGGCTCTACCTCCCCATCCACCCCCACCACTTCAGGAGCAGTGCTACTTATGGGCCAGTTACCTTCCTCGGTGGCACTGGTCAGTGTCATGGCGTCACCTTCCTCACGGTTCCCATGCACCTCCCCATTTCCTTGAGCACTGTCGTTTGCTCCTGCTAGGGGTTCCTCAGCCGTCTCACTCCGCAGAGCGACGTGACTGAAGGCTCCTGTACCTGTGGACACATCTACCACTTCAGAGAAAGGGTTAACAGGTTCAGATGGCACAGATACATCACTATCAGCATCATTCCTAGGGAAAGAAAGGTTATCAGTTGCATAATCACTTCGCAAAGCATTGGCAGGTAACACAATCAGTTTCCCATCATCATCAACATCAACATCATGGTTAACGTTAACCTTATTATCAGATTGGGGAGGGGTGTCAGGGACATAGTACGCGACCATCCTCCCCAGATCAGTCCCCAGTAAAACATCAGTGGGCAGGTTTTCGGACACCCCCACTTCCTTCACCCCACTCCCGGCACCCCAGTCAATGAAAACTCGGGCTATCGGCAAGGGGTAGTGGACGCCCCCAATCCCGGTGACAGTTAGGGTTTTCCCCGGAATCAACTCTTCAGGGGCCGCCAGTTCGGGTCGGATGAGGGTTCGTTCAGCCCCGGTGTCCTTGAGGCCTGTAGCAAGTCGGGCCCCCACACGGACGGGCTGCACGTTGTCATCAACCCTCCCCACCACACCACCCACCAAAAGAACAGAGGCGTTGGGCCCGGAGGCCTTGGCTGGGGGGTTCTTCTGCCTCTCCGGACATGTGGCGCTGATGTGTCCAGTCCTTTTACAGGAGAAACACTTGCGGGGGTCTGAGGTAGGCCTGGCGCTGGCAAAGGGAATAGTGCCTCCAGATGGACGACTGGCAGGTGCACTGGGGTTGGTTGCAGGCTTACCCCCTCCCCAGCGGGCGGCAACGGGCTTCCGCACCTCGGGTTTCCGGTTGGCTTCATAGCTGTCGGCGATCCGTGCTGTTAGGACCGCGTCCTCTGGTTCTCGGTCCAGGATGAACTGTCGGACCTCAGCTGGGCACAGATGCAGGAACTGGTCTTTGATCATCAGGTCTCTCAGCTCCTCAAAGGTGTCAACTGACAGTCCATGGATCCACTGGTCAAAGTGGTTCCTGAGTCCTTGCACCACATCGCTATAACTGTCGTGTGGGCCACGTTGGAGGTTCCGGAACTTCTTTCGGTATACCTCAGGGGTTAGCTGGTACTTGGCGATCAGGGCCTGCTTGATGGCCTCATAGTCATCATCTTGATCTGATGTGAGGGAAGCAAACGCCTCCAGAGCTTTGCCCTTTAGCCCGGGGGTCAAGTACCTGGCCCATTGGTTGTCAGGCAGCCGGTACTGTCTGCAGACTTTCTCAAAGGCCCGCAGAAAAGTGTCCAAGTCTCCGTCCTTTTCCAGCACGGGAAAGTGCTCCGGCCGGGGCTTCGGACTCTGAGAGCTGCTGGGTGTACCGCTCTGGGCTGTGGAGGGTATTGCCCCTTGTCTGAGCAGCTCCAGTTCATGGGCTCTCTGAGCTTCCCGCTCGGCTCTCTCAGCCTCTCGCTGTTTGGCCTCTCGCTGGTCGGCTCTCTCTTGAGCTTGCTGGATCAGCCTCAGGCGTTCTTCCCGGTTGTCAGCGGGGAGTCCCTCCAGGGCCACCTGCAGGTAAGGGTCCAACCCGCCCTGGGTGTAAGCATGCAGGGTTTGGGCCTCTGCTGCAGCCCCACCTTGGCTTGGGCCGGCTTCTGTGCCCGCCACACTCTGATGCTCTTCCAGTTCCTTCAGGGCCTGGACCAGTCGGGCTTTGGTTTGGTTCTTGTGGTCAAGGCCGTGGTACACGCAGATTCCCACAAGAGTGTCCCTGTTCTGCTTTTCGAACCAACTTGCTCCTCTTGTAGCCATGTTTGCCAAATAAAAGATAGGATAGAAAAACAAAGAGAAGGGGGGGGTAACCGCAAGTACACACAATTGTCTCAGGACTAATAAACACTGAGTCTGTTCTCCAAAACTTTAGTTGCAGGGTCCCTGAAGAACCGTGCAAGTTTTTTAGTGAATGGAATGATTGCTCAAACCAGATCACTAATGCTCTATAATCCCATCGCTCTGCCACCACATGTGATGAAACGGGCACACAGTCCGCCACACGGTAGCCCAGGGTATCACGGCTTGTGATCCCTCCGTGCCGCATATGTGACGAAAACGCGCGCACACACACGATGGCTGCTGCCGTCCGACCCAGTAAACTGCAGGGATTTATAATTATCCCACTTCCACTTAGGAACTTGCAGCTCTCTGGCGCCCCCCTTACCCTCAGGTCAGTTAGGGAACTGCACCTAGGATAATTAGTCGCCAGACGGGTCACTTGGATGTGTGCTGGCTATTGGGAACGCTGCAGTGAGGGAATTATAATTACTCCGGGCCGCAGCCAGGCAATACGCTTATAAGACCCGCTCCGTCACTGCCAACGCCACCCCATAGGTCAACACTTTACACCCCTTTTTTTTAAGCTGCCACCAGCTACGATTTACTTAATGAACAATTTATCAAGAGGGTCCGTAGCAACCCCAAAACAGTAGCGTAGTACTTCAGGCACGTGCAAATTCGTTTATAGAGCAGGAGAATCAAACTAATAATTTTATAGGTTTATTCCTTAAAAAACAGGCAGTGCTTATACAATATAAAAAAGATGTAACAAGCTGAGGCAATATAGTTATGTACAAGGCAGTCAGAAATAAAATAGGATTAAAGATGAAAATCACTCACATGGTAGTTATATCATTTACAGGCAAGCCAGGCCGGGGGAGGAGCCACACGTCATAGTTCATTTGCAGATCTCTTAGTCAAGACGCCACAGCAAGGAATGGACAAGGGGGGCTCACCACAAGACTTATACCTGTGGGCTGCTGACCTCACAAAAGGGGATGGTTTTTCTGGCCACCTCCCCAGGCTAAAAGTCATGGTTTAAGTTCTGGAAGATTATCAGGAGCATATTTCATCCTGAGAACCTCGCAGAAGAGTGGCAGACCTATCAATGAGCTTACTTTAAAATGACGGTTCCAATGAGCCCAAACTTGGAGGAAATAGTTCATGGGGGATCCGAGAATTCCATTTCTCGGGTTCTGTGGGAGTTACGGATTCACCAGTACCACGGGAACGATGCCGGTCGGCGTATGTTTCAAAACAGTGACTTTCGTGTTTCTGACGTAACTTCCCACCGTGTTATAAGCCAAAAGAATGAATCCTCATAATGGCTGCTATGAAAGGAAAGCACATGTGAAGACAATGGGGACCCCCTACGGTGAGGCGGGAAAACTCCAGCACTGATCTCTCAGATTACACTACTCGTGTGCAGGCTGGGGGTTGATGAGAAACGTGAGAGAGGGAGGGGGGGAAGACTTTGCTCTGTGGGCTGTCAGCAGTAAAAAAAAAGATGAGGACTGTAGTTCTGCACAGCACAAGACATGGAGCTTCCAGTATCATCACACATTAAGGCAGTATAATAAGAATGTAATATTCTAGATGACTTAGTGGGATAATTAATGATGGTATTTAACAATAATTAGCAGATGGTTGATGAGATTTTTTGAAATTTTTTTGAGACACAAATAAACCTCTGCTTTTGGTGTATAAAAATATTTACCCATGAGTTGCTGGATAATACATTATTATGTTTGTCCGGATAAATTTTGGATTGATTAATCACTCCTCTGATCATTTAGCCTGCTTAGTGAGTTGCTCTGTCAATTTGTGTAATTTTAACTTGTATGTAATAAAATTTGTTATTTTTTCTAAAAACTCTTTTGACCTGTGTTACTCTAATTAGTACAGGGGTATGGTATTAAATGTTGATCTGAGTTTAGGATATAAATATATACCATTATTTAAGGGAATTATTATAACCACCTGTACTTTGGACACTTAATTTTTTCAAAGGAAATGCTTCGGGCCCCCGGGAAAATCAGTGAAGAGCATCGGGGAGGCACCCCAAGGCACAGGGGCTGTGAGTGGCGGTAGGACGCCTTGCGGTGGACCGCCAAGCTCAATCCTTATAAAAGCTTTTTAACTGCAACAGCTTTAGTGGATGCTACTGGAGCTGGAACTCTATTTTATTATATACAAAAACCATATAACATATCACATATTAAAATCAAAATCAAATGACCACATTAAACCATAAGTAAATATTACCAAAGAAACCAAAGAACCAGTACAATCCACTTCTCCATCCGTGTTTGATTTTTCTTTCATACAATAGGATTAATAATTGATAGTTGTCTAATTGACAGCTCTCAATTATTAACCTGGCTTAAAGTCACCTTTCAATTGCAAGGTGGCTTTAACCCCTTTTTTAACCCATTCGCCACCACTACAGGGCAATGGGAATAGACGGGCAAAGTGCCAGAAAGGGCGAATCTAATTAGAGATTTGCCCTTTCTGGGGTGTCTGGGGGCAGATGTTAGTAGCCAGGGGGGGCACAAAAAAAATGTACCCTCCCTAGGCTATTATTATCTGCCTCCACTCTCTTGCTTTGTCTGTCTGGTGGAAAAAAAAAATACAGCGGGAGCCCAAGCATTTTTTTTCAACGAATTTACACCTTTAATTAACCCCTACATGTCTGAAATTTTGCACACATACACTTATGTAATTGTAAGTTAAAACCATATATCAAAATATATGAAATGACATGGTTAACTGTGTGTAAACAATGTATCATTTCATGTCGGCTTCTGTGATTTCACAAAAGCCGGTAATTGAATTAGCGGCTATTACAGTATGTAGAAGTGTATGAACTATAAATATATATATATATATATATATGTGTCACAATGACATGTATATATATATAATATATATATATATATATATGTATTTTATGTGTATGTATCTAGTGTTTTGTGAGCTGTCAGTGTGATTTTACAGTAGCTGGGGATGAATTGCCGGCTTTTCAAAGGAGACTGGTGCGTATAAATCGGACAGCACTCGTATGGTGCGAGTGCTGTGCGATGATTTCTCACACCCATTGACTTGCATTGGCGATTATCATGCCAAAATCGCATCAAATCGCAGCATGCTGCGATTTTTTTCTCACACCAATTTCGGCTGAGAAAAAAATCGCAAATGAGATGTCACCAATTGACTAACATTGGTCAGATTTGAATCCGATTTTTTTTCGGCTGAATATCATCCGTTTTCGGCGCAAGTGAGTATGAGCCCTAAGGCTCTTCTCGTATATCAGGTCCTAACTAATGCCAATCCTCGCTTAGAAAAGTCTGTCTGCATGGGAACATATGAATCCTCTCTTCAGACTAAAATCTACATCTCTGTGGAGGGGTAATGAACCTGGTGTAATTAAAAAGCCTGTGACCAACAGGTGGAGTGCTCAGGTAGAAGGTAAATGAATACATATCAAAAAACTGACCGGCACATCCAAACATAGATCCAGTGTGAACAGGTGCTAAACCTAGAGTCACCAACTCATGTACATACAACATATTTCGTGTTTGCAAGCTATAGCGCTACAGTGTGCTACCTTTATTTCTTGTATGTACATGAGTTGGTGACTCTAGGTTTAGCACCTGTTCACACTGGATCTATGTTTGGATGTGCCGGTCAGTTTTTTGATATGTATTCATTTACCTTCTACCTGAGCACTCCACCTGTTGGTCACAGGCTTTTTAATTACACCAGGTTCATTACCCCTCCACAGAGATGTAGATTTTAGTCTGAAGAGAGGATTCATATGTTCCCATGCAGACAGACTTTTCTAAGCGAGGATTGGCATTAGTTAGGACCTGATATACGAGAAGAGCCTTAACGTGCCTATCAGGTACACATAATTTGGCCATCTTATGCGCTAAGACTTCTCAATTTTTCATATTTCTAAGGCAGTGATGCAATTCATTTTTCATATTTCGTGTTTGCAAGCTATAGCGCTACAGTGTGCTACCTTTTTTTTCTTGTATGTACATGAGTTGGTGACTCTAGGTTTAGCACCTGTTCACACTGGATCTATGTTTGGATGTGCCGGTCAGTTTTTTGATCTGTATTCATTTACCTTCTACTTGAGCACTCCACCTGTTGGTCACAGGCTTTTTAATTACACTAGGTTCATTACCCCTCCACAGAGATGTAGATTTTAGTCTGAAGAGAGGATTCATATGTTCCCATGCAGACAGACTTTTCTAAGCGAGGATTGGCATTAGTTAGGAACTGATATACGAGAAGAGCCTTAACGTGGCTATCAGGTACACAATTTGGCCATCTTATGCGCTAAAACTTCTCAGTTTTTCATATTTCTAAGGCAGTGATGCAATTAATTTTTCATATTTCGTGTTTGCAAGCTATAGCGCTACAGTGTGCTACCTTTTTTTCTTGTATGTACATGAGTTGGTGACTCTAGGTTTAGCACCTGTTCACACTGGATCGATGTTTGGATGTGCCGGTCAGTTTTTTGACCTGCAGTAAACATTAACCCTTTCTGATGGATTACATCATGGGACCTGACTGTGCATCGAATAGGTAAGAATAACTTTGCTTTTTTATTTTATTTTTATTACAGGAAATGGTTTTTGCAGTAAAATAAAAGATGGTCAAAAACATGTGTCTTTATTTCATTAAAATGATTTTTAATTAAAGTGTGTGTGTTTTATTTTTATTTCATGCAATAGGATTAATAATTGATAGTTGTCTAATTGACAGCTCTCAATTATTAACCTGGCTTAAATTCACCTTTCAATTGCAAGGTGGCTTTAACCCATTATTAACCCATTCGCCACCGCTACAGGGCAATGGGAATAGACGGGCAAAGTGCCAGAAAGGGCGAATCTAATTATAAATTTGCCTTTTCTGGGGTGTCTGGGGGCAGATGTTAGTAGCCAGGGGGGCCAAAAATAATGGTCCCTCTCTGGGCTATTATTATCTGCCCCCACTCGCTGGCTATATATATATATATATATATATATTTATAGTTCATACACTTCTACATAGTATAATAGCCGCTAATTCAATTGCCGGCTTTTGTGAAAATGCAGAAGCCAACATGAAATGACACATGGTTTACATAGAGTTAACCATGTCATTTCAAGTTGTTTGATATATTGTTTTCACTAACAATTACATGAGTGTATGTGTGCAAAATTTGACACCTGTAGGGGGTAATTAAAGGTTTAAATTCGTAGCAAAAAAGTCCGGTTTTTTTACAACGAATTTACACCTTTAATTAACCCCTACAGGTGTGAAATTTTGCACACATACACTCATGTAATTGTTTGTGAAAACCAGATATCAAACTACATGAAAAGACATGGTTAACTCTATGTAAACCATGTGTCATTTCATGTCGGGTGCTTCTGTATTTTCACAAAAGCCGCATTACCCGGCAATTGAATCAGAGGCTATTTTACTATGTAGAAGTGTATGAACTATAAATATATGTATATATATATGTCACAATGACATGTATATATATATATATGTATTCTATGTGTGTATATTTAGTGTTTACAAGGAAAGAAAGGGTTTTTTTTTAGTTCCGATATTTCTGTCCCATAGACTTGCATTGGATTTCCGGTATCGGAATCGGGTATCGCTGATACTTTTTGGGTATCGGCGATACCCATTCCGATCCGATACTTCTTGATATCGGGAAGTATCGCTCAACACTACTAAACACCCTAATACAAATCACACATAAATTATATATGCACTACTTTTTTTTTTTTTTTATTCCCCCCGCCACACCTCCGGGCCATAAGTTCATGGCCTAACTGAAAACAAAAACCCGGGTCCATATAATGTTTATGCCCTTTACCACAGCAAACATTTATTTTTTCTCTTCGGGTCCGTGGGTCCATGGCAAGTTTCCTGCCCACTGCCCTTCAAACATCTTCTTTCTCCACACCCCACCCCCCCAGACAACCCCCACCCAACCTAACTATACCCCCACATACAACTATCTACAGACAATCAGACAATCAAAAAAAAAAACATATAATATATATAACAATACAATACACTCAATATAATACATATACAAAATACAATCTACAATATTATCAATATATGCCATAACTACTTAACTAATCTTATTTTTTTTTTCCTTTAATTTCCTATCTTACAAGGCCCAAGTTCGGTGCCTGTAAGCCTCAATATCCATTCTTATTTTATTGCAAAACAAAAAGCTACATTGTGTCATGCAATAGCCCACCACCAGGAGACTGGAGCCCTAAGAGGCCTTGTCCCTTACCAACCACACATTCATCCTGTCCCTCATCAACTAAAACTGTCCCTACTTCTTTCCCTAACCGACTGTCCCTATCTATCCCTATCTGTCCTTAATCCACCTAACTTAACTAACTATCTATCCCTCCTACTGACCCTCCCTGACCTTATCTGCCCCTGCTTCTCTCTCCCCATCACCCCACACCACCTTATGCTATCCCTATCACCAATCACACACAAAACTCTCCCTTAAGTGTGTTTTTAAAAGGAGAAGCCACTCCAAAGCCAAGAGGCCCTCCTCACACCCAACCTCTCAAACTCCAAAGAACGCACCTTCCCCAGGTCACCCAAGATGTTACTAACCACCTCATCCCGGGGAGGGCTTTCTGTTGCGTTGAAACTAGACACCGTGCATTCCACGTGTAAAACCTGACCTCTACGCTAACTAGGAATAAAGTGCTCCGCTCTCGGCCACCCAGGGATCTGAACGCCCCATAGACCCACTCTGCGTAGGAAAGGGACGCCAGCCGCGGCCAACGTATGGAAGCACCCACCCTGTTGTAAACCTCAGCATTAAAGGGACACTGAAGGAGGAAGTGCTCCATGCTTTCCAGCACGTCGCCACACTCCTCACAGGGACAACCCCGATCATCGAAGTTCCTGTACTTCAGGTTGTCCCTTACATACAGTCTCCCGTGAAAACAGCGCCAGGCCAAGTCCCAAAACTTAGTGGGGATCCATCTCGAAATGGGTCAACAGAACCCTTCTGTCAAGACATTGCCTCGACATGGTCCTGATTTCCTGCATTCCCAGACCCCACAGGCGGATTACCTTCAGAACCGGGGTAGCGTAAGCCGGGAATGTCTGTGAGGTGTACGGAGATCCTTCACTTGCCCTCCTGTCTCCCATTCCTGGTAGAAAGGCTGAAACCAACCCCTGCAGGAGAATACCCACGGAGGAGCCCTCTCTAGCCAGAGGTTGGAAATATTGGCTTTAAGAAAGGTGTTCACTAAGAACACTACCGGGTTGACCATACCCAACCCACCTAGTCTCCTCGTACGGTACGTGACCTCCCTCTTGATTAGGTTGAGCCTATTCCCCCATAACAGCTGGAAAAATAGGCTGTAAACCCGTGTCCAGAGAGGTTCTGGCAAGATGCACACACTGCCCAGGTAAATTAACAAAGGAAGCAGAAAGCCTTTAGCCAAGCTAACCCTTTCCCTCAGGGTTAAAGACCAACCCTTCCACTGGTCTACCTTTTGGGCGGCAATCTTGAGTCTGCCCTCCCAATTTTGCTGGGGGTAGTCCCCGGGGCCAAATTCGATGCCTAAAATTTTGGCGGAGGCCTGGGGTTCTGGAAGGATGCCCGGGTGATCAAAATTAGGATCTTCCCCTCCCAGCCAGAGACTTTCACACTTTTCCTGGTTGATCATGGACCCGGATGCCTCCGAGTAACGCACGACTTCGGACATGACCCAGTCTGCCTCCCCTCTCGAGGATACGAAAAGGGAAACATCGTCAGCGTACGCCACCACCCTCAGAGGGGGCCCAGAGCCCGTCTGGTCCATCCCGACTCCCACCAACGGTCCACGATCTACCCTCCTCAGGAAGGGATCAATCGCGAACGCGTATAAAAGTGTTAGAATTTGAACCTGTGAACCATGGCTTGCTGGTCTGTTCCCTTGCTGTGGAGCTATTTCGGAACTTGAATAACTTCAGCCTGAAACCATATGAACTTCGTCTGGGATAGAGATCATCACCTGCCCTACTGATTGTTCTCACCCTGATTAAGACTGATTGGACCTGCTATATATACCTGGCCCTGTGCAGCTTCCTGTTGCTGAGTATATTGTGGTGCTCAGTCTAACTGAGTGAAGCATTATCTGAGCTCCTGATCTGGAAGGTGTTTCTGCTGACATCTTCCTGTCTCTTGTGGAAACCCTGCTGTTCCTATCTCCAACTCTATTCTCCTAAACGGACTTGGTGCTTGTGTGTGATCTCGGCCGGCCCGTGCTCGGGCGGGCTGCGGCATCTGCCAACATAGTGAACCACCACCGCCATATACGGCACTTCCAGAAGTCCTTCCTTGGTCCGCTCACCTGCACACTCCTGCTCCGGCCACTGACTTCCAGTCCTGTATCGCCAGTAACGTGACAGAATACTCAGCCTCTCAAAAATGGAGGCCGCTGGAGCAGAAACTTTGGAAACACGTGTCAGAAAACTGCAGGGTGCAATGTCCAGTTTGCACACCGAACAGGTGAATGGAAAAGAACGGATGAACGCATTTATTGCACAAAGCGATCATAATGTCCAGAACCACCAACAAGCTATCCAAGATCTGCAGAATGCAGTACAAGTGTTGACTGCTCGAATTACCCAGCAAGAAGGACAAGCTTCCGCCTCAGCGTCTGCCACGCCCCCCAAGCTACCACCTTTTCGTTTTGGCGGTGATCGAGATAAATTTAGTGGATTTTTGAATCAGTGTTACCTGTTCTTCGATACACATGCTAATCAGTTTCCGACTGATAGGTCAAAGGTGCTATGCATCATTATGCTGTTAACCCACAAAGCGATCGCTTGGGCTAATCCTCTGATTGAGACTCGGGACGCACGTTTAGACAATCTGAACGAGTTTATTCGAGCGATGCAGCAGATGTTTGATGACCCAAACCGTGCAGCTACCGCTGAATCAACGTTGCTGGCATTACGACAAGGCAAACGCCCCGTTGCAGAGTATGCTATGGAGTATAGGAGGTGGGCCGTTGACACTGAATGGAATAATGCAGCAAAAGTATCTTTCTTTAAAAGAGGACTTTCTAGTGCAGTAAAGGACGAACTTGCCCGTGGAGAGCCCCCTTCGGATCTGGATGATTTCATCAAGCATTGCATCCGGGTTGACACCCGTCTGTCTGAACGACAAAAGAAGTGGAATTCCATGAATCGTTCAACTAACCCTTATAACTCCTCCCTGCCATCGGTCACTAAAGAAGTGCCTAGCCGGAATGTCCGAGATACAGAACTAGAGTCAATGCAAGTGGATGCGATCCAGAGACGAGCGAGTGCAGAACGAAGAGAACAGAGATTTAAAGAGAATCTATGTCTGTACTGCGGGGAAGCGGGACATTTTCTTATTAACTGTCCAAGTTGTCCCACAAACCGTTCAAGAAAAATGGTGGCGGCTATAATGGATCCTGATTCTTCCGACGAGGAGTCTTTCATCTCAGAGACTGATTATGCTAAAGATGAGATCCAGTCCATATCATCCATAGTTCCACCTACCAGGAAGGAGAGCCGTGAATCCCACTATTTTGTAACTATCAAACTGAAGGTTAACTCCCAGTGGATCACTGCATCAGCCATGATCGACTCTGGGGCCAGCGGATGTTCATGGATTCTGCATTTGCTCAAAATCATGCATAGATATGCAGAAAAGACGTTCACCTATTGTGATGGAGACGGTAGATGGATCTCCACTGAATTCGGGGCCAGTGGATCATGAGACAGAACCTTTGGAGATCTATATTGAGCCGCAGCTTCGTGAGATGTTGACATTCCTAATTATTTCTTCTCCACATTTTCCCATCATTTTAGGTTTGCCCTGGTTGCAGAAGCACAATCCTATCATCGATTGGGAGATGAAAAAGATCAGTTTCCCCGAAAAGGAAGTTCAGACAGAGGTTCCAAGCGAATCCACATTAGAAGCAGCTCAGAATCCAGAATTGCCTCAGCTACCAGCGGTGTATGAAGATTTCTTGGATGTCTGTGACAAGAAGTGAGCAGATACACTTCCCCCGCATCGACCATACGACTGCCCAATAGAACTACTCCCGGGGGTGGCTATACCGTTTGGAACTATCTACCCTTTAGCGGGTCCTGAACTGAAGGCTCTTAAAGAATTTATTGTTGAAAACCTAAGCAAAAAATTTATTCGTCCATCATCCTCGCCTGCTGGAGCCCCTATATTCTTTGTCAAGAAGAAGGATGGAACATTACGCCCAGTAGTGGACTACAGGGAGCTTAATAAAGTCACGGTAAAAAAACGTTATCCTCTACCGTTGATCCCGGAACTCCTAGAAAGAGTACAAAGTGCGAAGATCTTCACTAAGTTAGATTTACGAGGGGCATACAATTTAGTATGTATAAAGCCTGGAGATGAATGGAAAACGGCCTTTCGTACCCGATACGGACATTTTGAAAGTCTAGTGATGCCCTTCGGACTCGCTAATGCTCCAGCTACCTTCCAGCACCTGGCAAATGATATTTTCCGAGACCTGTTGGATCAGTTCATGGTCGTTTATCTAGATGACATCCTGATCTTTTCAAACTCTATGGAGGAACATCAGACGCATGTAAGACAAGTGCTACAACGGTTAAGGGAGAATTCATTATATATTAAATTAGAAAAATGTGAATTCCATCGAGAAGAGATTCAGTTCTTGGGATACGTCATTTCACCTCAAGGATTACGGATGGATGCTAAGAAAACGCAAGCTATCACCGAGTGGCCTATCCCTAAAAATGTGAAAGAAGTTCAGCGTTTTGTGGGGTTCGCCAACTTTTACAGACGCTTTATTAAGAATTTTTCAGAAATCGTGCTACCCATCACGCAATTAACAAAAAAAGGAGCAAAATTCATCTGGACACCCCAAGCGCAAGAAGCCTTCTCTCGTTTAAAAACGAAATTCACAACGGCTCCCATATTACGCCATCTGACCTTGAATTGGCTTTTATCATCGAGGTGGATGCTTCAGACTGTGCGGTCGGCGCTATCCTTTCTCAGAGGACAGGGGAAAAGAAGTTGCTGCATCCATGTGCATTTTTCTCACAACGTATGTCTGTAGCCGAGAAGAACTATGACGTGGGAAATAAAGAATTGCTCGCCATCATATCAGCATTCAAAGAGTGGAGACATCATCTCCAAGGGGCTGCACAACAAATTTTGGTGTTGACCAATCATCGCAATCTAGAGTTTATCAGGTCTGCAAAATGCCTCTCTCCTCGGCAGACTCGTTGGAGTCTGTTTTTGAATCAATTCAATTTTGTAGTTTCATATCGACCAGGCTCCCGTAACAAGAAAGCAGACGCATTATCCAGAATGTTTTCAAGCGAAACTAATCTTGTAACAACACCCAAACCCATTGTGGCAGATACTAAGATCTTGGGAGTAATACATGATGGAGATTTGCTGGAAGATTTGAAGATAAATAAAAATACTCAGGAATATAGAATACACAAAATAAATCAAATAAAATATAAATATATATACATAATAAATATATTAAGTGCCTATATAACCTGAGAAGTTTTGGATGGCAGACCACCCGGAATAAATTGAA
Source organism: Oophaga sylvatica (assembly GCA_033576555.1). Lineage (NCBI taxonomy): Eukaryota > Metazoa > Chordata > Amphibia > Anura > Dendrobatidae > Oophaga > Oophaga sylvatica. Next base: position 89,570 of record JARQOD010000051.1, on the reverse strand, counting down.
CAAGATCACCCAGGTGCTGGAAAGAAAATGCCTAATGGAGTGGAAAAGGACAACGAGACCAAAAAGTATATAACAATCAATATGCCTTTATTAAACAATTACTGGCTTGACAAACGTATAATATAACCATGTAGTAAAATGAATTAAAACAACAGGACACTATAATCAATGAATATACTCAATACAATATAATATATATATATAATGTAATGCTCAGAAAATAAGACCAGGTAAAAAACTATATACTCTACACAATTATATAGTGAACATACAGTAGTGTATAAAATATAAATAATTGCTGTATAAAATATAACATATACATTGGTGTGTGTACTCAATCTAAAGAAAATAATGCTGTGTAAAATATAACACATACATTGGTGTGTGCACTGAATCAGGAAAATTGTTCTACCCACTACAAATAATGTGCAAATGACTGCAAAAATCAATCAAATGGGATAAAAAAGACACCTAAAAAGGTGTAACCAGACAGTGCAAAAGACATAAATAAAAAAGTGCACCAAGTGAAAAACGATATACCTGGGAGCAAAAAGTATCAGATGTGTGTGCCTGCTGAGAACGCGCCCCGACGCGCGTTTCGGATATATAGATCCTTCGTCAGGGGGATTTAGGTGTCTTTTTTATCCCATTTGATTGATTTTTGCAGTCATTTGCACATTATTTGTAGTGGGTAGAACAATTTTCCTGATTCAGTGCACACACCAATGTATGTGTTATATTTTACACAGCATTATTTTCTTTAGATTGAGTACACACACCAATGTATATGTTATATTTTATACAGCAATTATTTATATTTTATACACTACTGTATGTTCACTATATAATTGTGTAGAGTATATAGTTTTTTACCTGGTCTTATTTTCTGAGCATTACATTATATATATATATATATATATATATATATATTATATTGTATTGAGTATATTCATTGATTATAGTGTCCTGTTGTTTTAATTCATTTTACTACATGGTTATATTATACGTTTGTCAAGCCAGTAATTGTTTAATAAAGGCATATTGATTGTTATATACTTTTTGGTCTCGTTGTCCTTTTCCACTCCATTAGGCATTTTCTTTCCAGCACCTGGGTGATCTTGTTCAATGGAAGATTTGAAGGCAGCATACGAAACAGACTCGTTTCTATCACGTCCATCAGGGACGTGCATCTGTTTTTTAAAAATCAAGTATGGACTGATGGTCGACGACTATATGTACCAGAAGCAGCTCGGTTAAGAGTCCTACAACTAGTGCACGATTCTAAAATTGCAGGACACAAAGGAACACAGAAAACGCAGGAGTTTTTGTCACGTTTCTTTTGGTGGCCGAACTTTCAAGAAGACGTGAAGAAGTATGTTAATTCCTGTGACATCTGTGCCAGATATAAGACTCCACGTGCATCCCCTATGGGACTATTGCAGCCTCTCGCCATCCCAACACGACCATGGGGATCAATTTCAATGGACTTTATTGTAGATCTACCAGAGTCCAAGGGAAAGACCACCATTCTGGTAGTAATAGATCGACTTACAAAAGCAGCGCATTCATCCCGTGTTCAGGTCTACCTTCAGCAAAAGATACAGCTGATCTGATAATTTGCAATGTTTTTCGCCTCCACGGAGTGCCGGATGAAGTCGTTTCAGATCGAGGTGTGCAATTTACATCTAAATTTTGGCGCAGTTTATGCTCAGCACTAGACATCAAAGTACGATTGTCAACCGCTTACCATCCGCAATCTAACGGCCAGACAGAACGTACAAAATCAGACGCTGGAGCAGTATCTTCGTTGTTATATTTGCCATCTGCAAGACGACTGGGTGGATCTGCTGCCATTTGCGGAATTTTCATATAATAATTCACAGAATGCCTCTACGAAACAGACGCCATTTTTTGCAAATCTGGGATATCACCCAAACATCCTTCCCAAAAATCCTGTGGCACCATTAATACCAGCAGTCGCAGAAAGAATCTCTCTGCTAAAGCAAAATCTGAATGTTCTGAAAGACACTCTAAAGGAAGCTCAGGAGAAATATAAAAAAGCGGCCGACAGGTATCGGAGACCCACTCCCACGTTTAGGATTGGAGATCGAGTGTGGTTATCCACTAAGAATTTGAAATTGAAGATTCCTTCTCCTAAATTAGGACAAAAATTTGTGGGACCATACAAAATCAGTAAGATTGTGAGTCCATTGGACGTACGTCTACAGCTACCAACATCAATGAAGATTCATCCTGTGTTTCATGTGTCGTTGTTGAAAGCCGCCACAGCCAATCCATTTCCAGAACATCCCCTTCGCCTCCCGATGCAATTGAAGTGGACGGACAGGAGCAGTTTGTGGTGGAAAAGATCTTGGATTCCCGAATACACAGAAATCGTTTGCAATATTTAATCAAATGGCAGGGCTACGACACGGAGGAAAATTCATGGGAACCAGTAAGCAACATCAATGCTCCTCGTTTGATTAGACAATTTCACCAGCGGTATCCTGCAAAACCTGGACAAGTTGCGTCCAGAGGCCGCCGTTAAGAGGGGAGTATTGTTAGGATTTGAACCTGTGAACCATGGCTTGCTGGTCTGTTCCCTTGCTGTGGAGCTATTTCGGAACTTGAATAACTTCAGCCTGAAACCATATGAACTTCGTCTGGGATAGAGATCATCACCTGCCCTGCTGATTGTTCTCGCCCTGATTAAGACTGATTGGACCTGCTATATATACCTGGCCCTGTGCAGCTTCCTGTTGCTGAGTATATTGTGGTGCTCAGTCTAACTGAGTGAAGCATTATCTGAGCTCCTGATCTGGAAGGTGTTCTGCTGACATCTTCCTGTCTCTTGTGGAAACCCTGCTGTTCCTATCTCCAACTCTATTCTCCTAAACGGACTTGGTGCTTGTGTGTGATCTCGGCCGGCCCGTGCTCGGTCGGGCTCCGGCATCTGCCAACATAGTGAACCACCACCGCCACATACGCACTTCCAGAAGTCCTTCCTTGGTCCGCTCACTTGCACACTCCTGCTCCGGCCACTGACTTCCAGTCCTGTATCGCCAGTAACGTGACAAAAAGTGGGCTCAGAGGACAGCCCTGACGGACCCCAGAACCCACCTCAAAAGGGCGACCTGACCAACCGTTCACCAGCGGGAAAGTCTCAGCCCCTTGGTACAGGATCTCTAACTATTTTACAAACCTCCCAGGCAGACCGTACCTCAAAAGGACAGACCAGAGGTACTCATGGTTAACCCGGTCAAAGGCTTTTGCTTGATCTAATGACAGTAGGTACCCCTTCCAGTGACCTGCCCTACCCTGTTCCACTGCCTCTCAGACACCGAGCACAGCACTAAAAGTGCTGCGGCCTGGAACAGTGCAGTGCTGGGTCCCCGAAAGGAGCTGGGGTGCAAACTTGACAAGCCGATTAAACAGCACCTTCGCCAGAACCTTCCGGTCCGTATCGAGAAGCGCTATGGGACGCTAATTCTCAATATGGGACGAGTCTTTACCCTTTGACAGAATAATCAGGGCTGACCTCTTCATTGAACCGGGAAGAGCGCCTGAGGAAAGACACTCATTAAACACCCCAGTCAAGAGGGGGACCAAGGAGTCCCTAAAGGTCTTGTAGAACTCGGATGTTAAGCCATCCGGACCTGGCGATTTTTTGGGCCGAAGCCCATCAATGGCCGGTCTCACTTTCTCTTCCCTGATTGTTTCTGCCAAAACACCAAGAGAGGGATCATCCCCGGGCTCAGGGATGGTTTCAGCCAGGAAAGCCGACATCCCATCCCGATCCAGATCCCTCTTACCCAAGAGGTGTGAGTAAAAGGACCTGACCACCTCCAGGATCCCTGATTTGGACCTGTTCAGGGACCCCATACTGTCTATCAGTCCTGTCACCATCTTACAATTAACTGACATCTTACAGTTCCTGTAGGGGTCGGGTGAGCGGTACTTCCCGAAATCCCTCTCAAAAACCAAAGATGTGTGCCTATCATACTGACACCTCTTAAGCAAAGACTTCACTCAGGAGATTTCCTCACGGTCACCTCCAGTTGAGACGAGCTGCTCGAGTTTCCTCCCCAGAGCCTGATACAAGCGATGCCTGTTCAGACTCCTGAGGCTCGAGAGCTGGCGGAAGAACCCCGCCACCCGCTTTTTGAAGATCTCCCACCACTCTGACTTTCTACTACAGAGATCCAAAAGCGGTACCTGGTTCTGAAGAAAATCCTTGAAGGATTGTCTCACGTCCGCTTCTTCCAGCAGGAACGAATTCAGCTTCCACAGCCTTCTTCCCATCCGGGGAGTCTCTGCAACATTCAGAGAAAAGAAAATTAGACAGTGATCGGAGAACTCCACCTCAACGGCGGACACAGCAGAAAAGATGGCATCCTCCTTTAAAAAAAAACCTGTCTATTCTAGATCTACAGCTACCCCTATGATAGGTGAAACCCCCGTGGCCTGGAGAGTGCCAGATGTGGACATCCACCAGGCGAGCTTCACTAGCTATACTATTAAGCGCTACGCTGTCATAAGCCAGGCGATCTCCAGGACCCCCCCCGATCACGGGACCTCGTAATGGTGTTGAAGTCCCCACCGAAGACCACCTGTTGGCTTGTAAAAAGAAAGGGCATATTCTTCAGGAAGAGACATTTCCGGTCCCACTTTGACTGTGGGCCGTAGATGTTTATGAGCCGCAGCTCTTGTCCCCTCATGAAGAGGTCAAGGACCAGGCACCTCCCCATTTCTAACTCGATCACTCGTCTGCATTCCACATCTGCAGTCTTAAAAAGGACTGCCACCCCGCTATACGGCTCGTCCGCAAGAGACCAGTATGAGGGCCCGCACCTCCACTCCCTCCGTACTTTATATATGGTCCCCATGTCAGCTAGTCTGGTCTCCTGCAAAAATAAAATTTCAGCCTCAATTCGGGTGAGAAAATCAAAGGCCGTAAATCTAGCCGCATCTGACTTAATGCTGGCGACATTAATGGACGCCAGCGTCAACGGGGCGAGTTCAGCCATCATGAGTGATCAAGTTTGACGGCCTTCTTCTTACCCACCCCGCTCCTACCACCCTCTGGGGAGGAGTCAGAACCCTTCCTCTTTAAGGTAGTCGAGGTGTCCATTCCTCCTCCCCTGGTGTCCTCACCTCCGGACTCCGGGTCTGTCCCCCTTAGGAGAAACAACGTCCCCTAAGGGTTGGACTCCGCCATCCCCTGAAGGACCCCCTGATGCCGCCCCCGGCCCCTTGCCCTCGTCCGCCGACTCTTTAGAAGAGTCTCCGAGGGCTTGAAACCGGTTGGAGAGTGTGATCAGAGGGGGAACGGTGGGCCCTTCCGTTGGTACATTCACGGTCGGGGGTGGGATTTGGAAGACTTGTTCAGCCTCTTCCCCCTCCTGTTGTTACGTTTTTTCCCACCCATTGATGTTGTAGGCTGCTCCACGACTTCCTCATCAACACTTTCATATTGAGAGGAGCTGTCTGAGTCAGCCGCTTTATCCTCCTTCTCCATCCTCCTGATCTCCTCGTTCACCGCTTCCTCCCCCAGGGCCTCAGAGGCTTTAGCCACCAACCTAGATGGAGTAGCAGGCATCACCCCGGCTACACGAGGCTCCACCTGCTCCTTACCCCCATGGCGAGCCGACTGCCTCTGTTGATATGAGGGGCCTCTAGTGACCTTGCCTTTCCTCACCGGCCCCTCAGCCCCCTCCCCCACCGCAAAGGAGGAGGTCCCGCCGGAGGTTTCCCCCCCACGGTCTCCCCCCACCGGGCCCGCAGCGGCATTGGAGAAGGAGCGAGGGCAGCGGCTATACGGGTGACCAAGGTCACCACACAGGTGGCACCGAATGTCCTTACACGCAGCGGCGAGATGACCCACCCCGCCACACAAGGCACATTTCTGCACCTTGCAGCTTGCGCTGAAGTGACGGGGATCGCCGCACTTGTGACAGACCTTCGGCTGCCCCTGGTAGAAGACCAGGATCCTGTCCCTTCTCAGGAATGCCGAGGAAGGGATGTGGGTGACCGTATCGCCTGAGACCTTCAACTTAACCATGAAGGTCCCGCCCCCCGACCAAATACCAAATTACTCCCTGTTCTTTTTTGGGACCTCAGTGACTTCCAGATTAAACGGGAAAGCCACGTCATTATGTTCACGCCTGAGAGTGACTCATTACATGTCACCACGGTCACTCTCTTGACGGAATTCTGGCGAGACACCGCCTGCACGACGAAGCCTCGCCATCCGGGCTCCCCCTTCACCAGCTCATAATTCGACCAGAAGAGCTCAAGCCCCTCTGGCCGAACAAAGCTGATGTCAAAGAACCGGGCCGTTGAGGGATGGATCAGGGCAAAGATGTCATCTGCCCTGAATCCCATCTTCAGGAGGAGCTCCACCACCCTGCTCCTGGGTGGGCAAGCTTCACTGCCCCCCCACCAAAGACGGACCACATTCCTCCTCACCGGCCCTTGCCCGGCTGTTGGGAGAGACCAGACAGTCCCTCCCTCACTTCTCTCTTGGAAGGCGGCCAAACCATGTCTCTCTATCCAGAAAGACAAGTCCACCATCCTCCCCTCTACTATTATCTATCTTCTCCCCTTTTGAGGGCCTCCAGAAAACGGCGGTGCAAAACGCCGTCCCCGGAGTCCAGAGGTGAGGAGACCCCCTGAGAACCCCCCCGGGTACCCCCCCGACCCCCAGCCGTGACCCCCGCAAATGAACGCCTGGATGCCACAGCTGGGGGGGCAGACGGGCCAGTCCCCCCCCACTCGTACTTGCTCTCACATTCATACCCTCATTCACACCCACATTCACTCCCTCATCCATATCACTCATGTCACTCAAACTCTCTCCATCATTCACCCCCTCATGTTCCACACCCGCAAATAACTCTTCAAAAATGTCAACCACACCATCACTGTCATCCTCACTGTCAATCACACTACCTTTATTTTTATTAGCTTTATTATTTACACCATTTCTATTTGCATTTTTTTTTCCATTGCTATTTACATTCCTATGTACACCTCCTGCTGGGGGCCCTGGCTGGACTCCTGAGGCGTCACTCTCATTGGTGCCTGCTTTGGCTGCACTTCTGCCCAGGAGTGCTGCCGCCCCTTTAAATGACCCAGAGCAGAGTGCACTCCATACACTCTGCCTGGGCTTGGGATCAGCAGCAGCTCCTGAGCTCTCCGGCACCAATTTTTTTTTTCTCCTCTCTGTGCTTCCTTGGGCAGGACAGACCTAACCACTGTACCCTGCCCTCCACACACCTCCCCCGCCGGCTTCACCTGGAGCGCCGGAGCCCCCGCACCACCAGATGACGTTAAGTGGGCTGGGGACCCCGACAACTCCCTACCGGCTTTCGGGGGCGCAGGACTGATGGTATGGGTGGGCGGGACAGAGGGCGGCCGAGACCACCCCCCCACCAGCCGAAGTCACTCCAGCTGTGCGGCAGCCCCTTGCGAGGCCACGCCCACCCCGGATGACACTGGTACAGTGGGCGGAGCCATGCCCGCAGTGGCCACGCCCCCATGCCGGCCACAGTCACCCTGGGCTGGGCAGCAGCCCCTTGCGAGGCCACGCCCATGCCGGATTATGCGAACACGGCGGGCGGGACTGCGGCCGAGGAGGGCATGCCCCCCCTGCATGCCTCTGCCTTTGCAGGCAGGGCAACATTCAGGGAGGCCCACACCCCCTCACGGGCCTTCACCATCTCTCTGCACCCACCACCTGCTGTAGGCAAGGCTGGCCACTCCCCTGCGGCATCCAGCGGTGGCGGGGCCCCCCGCACGGACCCCTTTTGGGGTCTACGTGCTGAGTGCCCCGGCTTCACCACGGCCGCCTCCAGGGGAGCGACCAACACCCTGCAGGTTTTAAGTTGCTGCTTTACAGCAGGATCTGCGCCCTTCCTATGCTTCTGGACCCCCATAAGTGATCCAGACTTAACGGACCCGTGCGTGGGGGCCCAGAAGCTGCTCTCACCGCCGGAGATGCGGCCCCGGCTTTACTTGTACCTGGTGCTGGGCCAGCCCCCCCTGCTACAGGGGACTGAGCCCAAGCACCACCAACAACACCAATACCGGCACCGACCTCCATATCGCTGCCTGAATCTGGACTGCCACCACCAGATGTGACAGCAAGATCCAGGCAGACCTTACTCTCCCCGCTCCCTTGCTGCGGACCCACCACAGGGCCCGAGCCGGGGTGGGCAGCGGGTTCCGCACAACGGGACTGGGGGGCCCCGGAAAGAGGGACAAAAACAAGCTTCTCCTCCACCGCTTGCTTTGCCTTACGCAGACCTCGTCCCCAAACAACAGTGTGCCAAACCGTGCTGGAGACTCAATCTGCCTCACTTGCTGTAGGATGAGGCAGCCCCCCTCGATATTACTCCTGCTCCCTCCATCCTCCCCCTCACTCCCACTTTCCTCCATGTCACTGGAGTCCGGTGGGAGAGCCACTTGTTCGGGGGCTATCCCGCTGCGCGATACCTGGGCGCTCTTACCCACCAGGTCCTGGGTGCTCTTACCCACCAGGTCCTGGGCGCTCTTACCCACCAGGTCCTCAGGTGGAGCTGGCTCAGATGTTCCACCATTTTCCTCCTCCTTGTCCTCCACCTGGATGGGGCCTTCTGACCCCAAAAGAGACCCACCGGTCAGGGCTCTAAACCGGTCGTTGTTCCGGAGCTTCTCCCCGAAAGGGCCGCTCCCCTCCAAGATTGATGTTCTCCTCTCCTCCAGAGCTCTTATAGTCCCCTTCAGCCTCTCGACCGTGGCAGATACCTCTGCTCTCTTTGAGGCAGGGAGCCGATTTTTTGCCATTACTCAGGCTCCCATCAACTCCTCCCGGAGTCTCCTCAGCTGCTTAGCTGACTCCTCATACTCACAGAGGTGGGCGTGGATGCGGGAGGCGTAGACGGTAGCCGGCTCCCCCGCAGCCTTGGAGCCCCAGAAGTTAGGGGGGCTCCCACCGCACCTCTGCTAGCAGCCTCCTCTCCGGGAGAAGGAGCTGCCACGGTCCCGGCTTCAGGGGTCCTGGATCCTGGAGCCTTGCGGCCCCCCGAGGTCCTCCTCTTGTTGCCCATTTCCCTGGGACTGGCTGGGCAATGGAGATGGAATCAGGGCCTCCCACCCCCAGCTGGCCTGCCGGGTGGTGGGAGCCAGGGGCTCTGCCCGACGCTCAGTCCCAGGGATGGCCTCTCTCTCCTGGGAAGGATCAAGCAAAAAGTCCAAGTGGAAAAGTCCTCCTCCCCAGGAGCTTGGCTTTTGCACACAGCCTCAGATCCTCCAGCAGCACGATTCCGCCTCTTCCTCCTCAGGGTGGAGCTGGAACTCTATTTTATTATAAAATTATCAAAAACATATACATTACAATACACATGGGAATAGAAATCAAAGAAAACCCAAACTATATCCAAGACACGACTCATTATAACGAAAATCCAAACCCCATTTGAGGCCAACTTCTTGGCTACACAGTCCGTCCATTTCCGGAATCTCTCAGGTTTTCTCCCGGGATCCATTTTGGAACTTTGCAGCTCTTCCAGGACCCCCAGCAGGTAAACCTTAAGAAAAGAAAGAAAAAGAAAAACCCAAAAAGAAACACCATACATACACATTCATGCACATACTCACACCTCATTCACGCTCCTTATTTACAATATATACAGGAAAAGAGAAAGCAACCACCTGACCCACTGTCTTAAACACAATAAGTAAAGCCAATCGGCCACATAAACCCCTTAACTCTAACGTTAACTAAATCAAACACACAGCTTTTTTTTTTTTTTCCTTCCCCCCGACACACCTCAGGTCCATAAATTCATGGCCTATCAAACACCACCTCCCAAGGTCCATTAGTTCATGGCCATAAAACTCAAACACCTCTTTAGGTCATGTGAAGTCTTCTTCCTTTCTTTGGGTCCATTTGGGTCCATCATCAGTTCTCACCCAATGCCCAACACCCTAGACAACCCCCGCCCAACCTAAACTACCCCCACCACCCTATTCAAATACAATAACTCTAACATTCACTTATATACACACATACTCAAAATTAATGCAAAACCCTCCTAATAGACAAATATATATTACAATAATCTTTAATCATCATTACATTAATCCTCATTAATACTTAACCATATCCTAACCTGCAAGGCCCCAGTTCGGTGCCTGCAAGCCTCAATATCCATTATTATTCTATTACAAAACAAAAAGCTATATTGTGCCATGCAGTAGCCCACCACCAGAAGATTGGAGCCCTAAGAGGCCCTGTCCCTTATTAACAACACATTCACCCTGTCCCTTATAAACTAAAACTGTCCCTACTTCTGTCCCTAACAAACTGTCCCTATCTATCCCTATCTATCCCTACCTACCTAACTTAACTTAACTAACTCTCTATCTGTCCCTCACACTGACCCTCCCTGACCCTATCTGCCCCTACTTCTTTCTCTCAACACCCACACCACCTTATGCTATCCCTATCAACATTCACACACAGACCTACTCTCCCTTGAGTGTGTTTTTAAAAGGAGAAGCCCCTCCAAAGCCAAGAGGCCCTCCTCACACCCAGCCTCTCGAACTCCAAAGAACGTACCTTCCCCAGGTCACCCAAGATGTTACTAACCACCTCATCCCGGGGGAGGGCTTTCTGTTGAGTCGAAACTAGACACCGTGCATTCCACATGTAAAACCTGACCACTAGGGTTGAGCATTCCAATACCGAAACCCGGTTCCGATACCTGAAATCCAATGTAAGTCTATGGGAACAAAATATCGAATTAAAAATATTCCGATATTTTGTTCCCATAGACTTACATTGGATTTCAGGTATCGGAACCGGGTTTCGGTATCGGAATGCTCAACCCTACTGACCACTACGCTAACTAGGAATAAAGTGCTCCGCTCTCGGCCACCCAGGGATCTGAACGCCCCATAGACCCACTCGGCGTAGGAAAGGGACGCCAGCCGCGGCCAACGTATGGAAGCACCCACCCTGTTGTAAACCTCAGCATTAAAGGGACACTGAAGGAGGAAGTGCTACATGCTTTCCAGCATGTCGCCACACTCCTCACGGGACAACCCCGATCATCGGAGTTCCTGTACTTCAGGTTGTCCCTTCCATACAGTCTCCCGTGAAAGCAGCGGCAGGCCAAGTCCAAAACTTTGTGGGGATCCATCTCGAAATGGGTCAACAGAACCCTTCTGTCAAGACATTGCCTCGACATGGTCCTGATTTCCTGCATTCCCAGACCCCACCGGCGGATTACCTTCAGAACCGGGTAGCGTAAGCCGGGAGATGTCCGTGAGGTGTACGGAGATCCTTCACTTGCCCTCCTGTCTCCCATTCCTGGTAGAAAGGCTGAAACCAACCCCTGCAGGAGAATACCCACGGAGGAGCCCTCTCTAGCCAGAGGTTGGAAATATTGGCTTTAAGAAAGGTGTTCACTAAGAACACTACCGGGTTGACCATACCCAACTCACCTAGTCTCCTCGTACGGTACGTGACCTCCCTCTTGATTAGGTTGAGCCTATTCCCCCATAACAGCTGGAAAAATAGGCTGTAAACCCGTGTCCAGAGAGGTTCTGGCAAGATGCACACACTGCCCAGGTAAATTAACAAAGGAAGCAGAAAGCCTTTAGCCAAGCTAACCCTTTCCCTCAGGGTTAAAGACCAACCCTTCCACTGGTCCACCTTTTGGGCGGCAATCTTGAGTCTGCCCTCCCAATTTTGCTGGGGGTAGTCCTTGGGCCAAATTCGATGCCTAAAATTTTGGCCGAGGCCTGGGGTTCTGGAAGGGTGCCCGGGAGATCAAAACTAGTATCTCCCCCTCCCAGCCAGAGACTTTCACACTTTTCCCGGTTAATCATGGACCCGGATGCCTCCGAGTAACGCACGACTTCGGACATGACCCAGTCCGCCTCCCCTCTCGACAATACGAAAAGGTAAACATCGTCAGCGTACGCCACCACCCTCAGAGGGGGCCCAGAGCCCGCCTGGTGCATCCCGACTTCCACCAACGGTCCACGATCTACCCTCCTCAGGAAGGGATCAATCGCGAACCCATATAAAAGTGGGCTCAGAGGACAGCCCTGACGGACCCCAGAACCCACCTCAAAAGGTCGACCTGACCAACCCGTTCACCAGCGGGAAAGTCTCAACCCTTGGTACAAGATCTCTAACCATTTTACAAACCTCAAAGGCAGACCGTACCTCAAAAGGACAGACCAGAGGTACTCATGGTTAACCCGGTCAAAGGCTTTTGCTTGATCTAATGACAACATTATTCTAACCACCTAGATGGAGAAAACTGATGTACTCGTCCAAAAATTGTACAAAATCTTTATTAGAAACATGGAATACAAGAGTCTTGAAATTGGAGTGAAAAACACAGTGACTGTAAACAACTACACACAATACCAAACATTAAAATACGAAAGGGGCACACCACCCCCACATAACCCTCAACTATCATAAATCAATATAGTGTGATTGGTTCCTAATCACCAATCTACACACAAAATTTGATACTTGATTGTAAGAGGTAATTTTATGCAAAAGCTATACAAGCATATAGAAGGGATAAAGGCAGATATAATAAAGGATATAATTCCTCATAATAAATCCCTTCAGGTTATTCTCAAGATTCTAGTCAATCAAGCGTTAATTTATATAGTGCAACAATATAATGCAGAGCCAGTTGGCATATTAACTAAGGCAAATAGGGTGCCTATTGGGGATAGACAACCATTAGGCACAATATTATTAGTGTAAAATATTTTTATTACCTGTAGCCCAACTGTGCTGTAGCCGATAGTGAGGGTCGGAGGGGGTGTGTGTGCGCGCCCCAAGGCACGTTTCGGTCCTGCCTTCGTCAGAGGGCACACACACCTCATCCAACTCTGCTCTTAAATATACAAGTCAATTAGCCGCATCCCTGTGTATCGCGTCACGGAACAAGGTCACGTGACCGGAAGTGACGCCTCCGGCCTCTGATGACGCGCACGTTGCTATGAGCACCGCGATGCCAAGCGGCGTCGGCGTCACGGAAGCGGGAGGTGTGTCCTCCCACCACCTAAAGATGCCAAGAGCCGAGAGGCAGCACAGGATCAGAGCCCAGTGCGCGTACCGGCAGGAGGCAGACAAGTAGTAATACAAAGTCCATGGTAAGGACTGACTAATTGAAAGATGGGATAGTCAGATCATAATATGCAAAACAAAACAATAATCATACAATATATAAACCTAACCACCCCAAACATTATAATTTGCCAATACTGCATCAATATTTAATAATAAAAGCAACATTATAAGATTATGCAAAACAGAAGAAAAAAGGAAAAAGTGAGAAAATAATGAATATCCATGCATAACAATGAACTTGGTCTTCATCATAGATTAGAAAATGATAGTAGTGTAGATCAAATTTCTTTCTTTGATTTCCATTCCAAAAGATACTGGTCATCAAAAATCTCGGCCACTTATTATGTCAGAAGAAGAAGCGATTCTTCATAAAGACCTCATTTGGAACATCATTCCTCATCATGTGAAAGAAATACCAAACTCATGAAAGGCGTGCGGTTACCGAATTAACTAGAACATAAAAGAAGAGGACATGTAAATGTATATTGTTATAGGACAAAATGAAATATTAAAAAAATAAAAATTGCGTCCAGGGTCACAATCACTAGCACAGACAACTGATCAAAGGAATGGGGCATAGCTGATTTGTTAATTTAATCCCGAAGGATGTACTGTGCCCAGAGTCCAAATCCATTTTGACTCAATTTGTAATAATCTCTTTGAAATGCGACCTCCTCGAATATTTACATCGATCATATCGATGCTCCTAACTTTTAAGAGATCTCCATTACAATTATGGTATGTTTTAAAATGGCGTGGGATAGTTTTTAGAAATGTCAATTCATCCTGTGTGGCCGCTGCGGAAATGCCCAGAACATGTTCCCTAACGCGCACCTTCAATTGACGTGTAGTCATACCTATGTATATTTTATCACATGGACAAGTTGCAAAATAAATTACATTAGTGCTTGTACATGTGATACGCTTCCTAATTTTAAAGGTGCGCATTTTGGAAGCATTATGGAATTTATCACTACGTTCAATGTTTCTGCATGCCACGCATCGGCCACAAGGGTACAGCCATTAGTTATTTTTATATCATCCAAGAAGGTCTTATGGGCATTACCTACATAATGACTATGAACTAGGATATCACGTAAATTACGTGACCTACGTGATGTAATGGCCACTCTATCAGGGATAAATCTAGCAAGAACTGGGTCTGCTTTAAGGATTGGCCAAGATTTTTCCAGAATACTCCGCATAGCAGGGAACTGTGAATGATAATCAGTAATGAATCTCACAATATCTTCATCTTTTTTATTATGGGATTTATAAAGAAGATCGTGTCTAGATGAATGTTTCGCTCTATTAAAAGCTTTTTTGATCATACGTCTGCTATACCCACGATCTAACAGACGATTTTTTAGATCCTCTGCCTGAATGAGGAAATCTGTCTCCGTAGAACAAAGTCTGCTGAGACGCAAAAATTGCCCTACTGGGACAGATTGGATGACGTGTTGTGGATGCGAAGAGGAAGCATGCAAAAGCATGTTTGAAGAAGTCGCCTTGCGAAAAATATTTGTTTGAATTTCATTGTGGCTATCTCTCTTGATCTTAATGTCCAGAAATTCAATTTAGTTTTCATCCACTTTAAATGTAAGTCGTATATTACGATCATTATTGTTTAGCTCTGCAAATAAAACCTGCAACTCATCAGTGGATCCCTGCCAGATCAAAAAGATGTCATCGATGTAGCGCGTCCATGAAAGGACGCGGGACATCGATGACATCCGATCTGACAGGAGGAGGTCCCTCTCCCACAGCCTCAGGAACAGATTAGCATATGCGGGTGCATATGACGCCCCCATTGCTGTCCCCTGGAGCTGCAGGAAGAAGGACCCCTTGAAGACGAAAAAGTTATTTGATAAAGCAAACTCTAATAATTGCATAACTAATTCCCTGATACCCAATGGAAGGGCAGATGCAGATAGAAAGAATTTTGTGGCCTGTAGGCCATCCTTATGTCTAATGCTGGTATACAGTGATTCTACATCAGCTGTAACCAGCATTGTGTCATTGTCCAAATGTAGGCCATCTACTCTACGGAGAAGTTCTCCCGTGTCTTTGAGAAATGAAGGTAGTTCCTCCACAAGAGGCTGCAACTTGGAATCGATCCAGCAATTGACATTTTCGAGATAATATACCCCGCCCAGAAATAATTGGGCGTCCCGGAGGAGACTGCGCGTCCTTATGGTCCTTAGGCAAGAGATAAAAGGTTGCAATAGTAGGCTCATCTACCACCAGAGCATCAGCCAATTCTTTAGTAATAATACCATTATCCCTTGCCTTGTGGATGATGTTTTTGAGTTGTGATACGTAGGCGGACAAGGGGTTAAATGTTAGCTTTTTATAGCATATTTTATCGTTGAGTTGGCGATATGCCTCTTTTCATAGCAATCCTTCGGCCAAACAACGATATTGCCCCCCTTGTCCGCCTGCTTAAACACTACATCCGGTAGGTCCACAAGGGCACGCAGTCTACCCCGTTCCTCTATTGACAGATTGTCATTTTTAATATATCTAGGGATCTTAAGAAAATCCCTAGCCACAATCTGTACAAAAAGATCTATGTTAGAGCAAGAGGAAAATGGGGGAAATTTCTTGGAGCGGGTTCTTATGGAGGAGGGAATCTTACCTTCTTTCGTTTCATTATGCTCGCTGGAGAGATCCTCAAGTGTGCGTAGAGCTATCTGTTCTTCCTCTGTGGGGAACATTTCATATGAGTCGGGATTAAAGAAATATTTTTTAAACCATAATGATCGTGCAAATAAATGGAGATCTTTGGTTGCAGAGAAAACATCAAATGGGGTTGCTGGAGAAAAGGATAACCCTTTATTTAATAGAGTAAGATCAGCTTTAGAAAAGGTATATGTACTTAAATTGTTTATGTAACGGGTCTGGGAGGTGGAACCTCTGAGCTTTATTATACAAGGAGGCTTTCCTTGTAAAGGAGCGGGTAGCGCCCGGGGAGACGGATAGGAAGTCACTGCAAGTGACGGGGGCAGTCTCTGGGTAGACAGGCAGGAAGTCACAGCAAGTGACCGGGGCAGTCTCTGGGTAGACAGGCGGGTAGTCACGGCAAGTGACCGGGGCAGTCTCTGGTTAGACAGGCAGGAAGTCACGGCAAGTTACCGGGGCAGTCTCTGGGTAGACAGGCGGGTAGTCACGGCAAGTGACCGGGGTAGTCTCTGGTTAGACAGGCAGGAAGTCACAGCAAGTGACTGGGGCAGTCTCTGGGTAGACAGGCAGGTAATCACGGCAAGTGACCGGGACAGTCTCTGGTTAGACAGGCAGGAAGTCACAGCAAGTGACCGGGGCAGTCTCTGGTTAGACAGGCAGGAAGTCACAGCAAGTGACCGGGGCAGTCTCTGGATAAACAGGCAGGCAAGGAGCCGGGGCAGTCTTTGACTGGACAGGTATATACGACCTGAGACGGTGGAGCCTCCCGGTAGGTTAGCAGGCAGATGACAGATGAACGCCCCCAAGTGAGCAGGCGAGAGTCTCTGGAACAGCCGATGAACACCGCAGGTGATGGCCGAACCTCCAGGTAGGCTTGCAGTCAGATGGCAGATGAGCGCCCCCAAGTGAGCAGGCGAGAGTCTCTGGAATTGCCGATGGTCACCGCATGTGACGGCCGAACCTCCAGGCAGGCTTGCGGGCAGGTAGCAGACAGCAGACTGGCAGGAAACAGGCAGGTAACTGGTAACGGACCCTGAGGGCTGAAGCAGAGTAAACAGTGCAACAACAACATTGCTCGGGCACCTCCATTAAGGAGGAAGTACTTTATATAGGGAGGAGTCCTCCGGCATTGGCCGGGGACCTTTTTTGAAAAATGCGCGCGGCCCCTTTAAGAGCGGGGAGCGCGCGGGCGCGCGCCCTAAGACCAGAAGCAGGGAAAGAGCGCGCGGCCCCAGCAGGGGAAGGAGGACGCTGAGCGCGGGTAAGGGGGGCGACGTCCCTGCCTGGCAAAGGACGCTGTTGCAGGGGAACAGCGTCCCTGCCTGGCAGAAGGCAGGGACGCCGATGCTACAGTACCCACCCCTTAGGCCCCCCTCTTTAGGCCAGAAAGAAATTTAGCTAGGATGAGAGGGGCATGGATGTTCTCCCGAGGCTCCCACGTTCTCTCCTCAGGACCAAACCCCTTCCAATCCACCAAAAAATAGGTCTTTCCTCCTACTTTTTTTGTGGCCAGAATGTTCTCTACCTCAAATTCGTCTTCAGCAGACACTGGAGCAGGAGGTGTACCTGTAGACTTGACAAAAGAGTTAAGTACCACCGGTTTGAGGAGAGATACATGGAAGGAGTTAGGAATCCGCAAATTGGCCGGGAGTTTCAATTTATAGGACACCGGGTTGATCTGACTGATGATCTCAAAAGGACCGATGAACCGAGGACCCAACTTGTAGGAAGGAATCTTGAGCCGGACATACTTGGACGAAAGCCAGACCTTATCTCCCGGACAGAATTGAGGAGGATCCAAACGTCTTTTGTCAGCATGTTTCTTCAGGCGCTCGGATGACAGAATAAGTGCGGACCGGGTACTCTCCCATATGGAGGAAAATTCGTTAACCAGAGATTTTGCAGCTGGATTGTCCACAGAGATGGAGACAGGAACAGGATCCGAGGGTGTTGACCAAAGACTACAAAAAACGGAGATTTGGAGGAAGATTCGCTCTCGTGATTGTTATAAGAGAATTCGGCCCAAGGCAGGAGATCCACCCAGTCAGAATGGTGGGCATTAACGAAGTGCCGGAGATAACTGGTCAGATTCTGATTGATTCGCTCGACTTGTCCATTGGACTGTGGGTGGTAAGCAGAGGAGAAATCCAAGGTGACGTCTAGCAACTTACAAGTGGCTCTCCAGAAACGTGAGGTGAACTGAACCCCACGATCCGACACAATGTGACGAGGCAGACCATGAAGACGGAAAATGTGGCGGATAAAGTCTTTAGCCAACTCGGGTGCAGACGGAAGCCCTGGCAGGGGAATGAAGTGAGCCATCTTGGAGAATCGGTCAACGACCACCCAAATGACCGTACAACCGGCAGAGACGGGCAGATCTGTTATGAAGTCCATGGCTATATGCTGCCAGGGAGCAGCGGGTACAGGAAGCGGAAGAAGACGGCCGGCAGGCAGGTGTCTCGGAACTTTGTTGCGGGCACAGGAGACACAGGCAGAAACAAAGTCTATTACGTCTTTGTGCAGGGTAGGCCACCAGTAATGCCGAGTAATGAGCTGGAGGGTCTTTTTCTGACCAGCGTGG
Organism: Oophaga sylvatica; assembly: GCA_033576555.1. NCBI lineage: Eukaryota > Metazoa > Chordata > Amphibia > Anura > Dendrobatidae > Oophaga > Oophaga sylvatica. The sequence continues at coordinate 71,154 of JARQOD010000051.1, read as the reverse complement.
CCAGCTAGCTTAGACGAATGACCCCAGTGTAGGATTCTCTTCCGATCGGTTTACCGATACGAACGTCTTGCCAGGAGGGAGACGATTTAGACTCATGGGAGCCACCCGCATCACTCTGGCGGGATCGATGATATGTTTAGGTTCCTCCTCGAGATCCGACACCAGGAAGGACCGGGACAAGGCGTCTGCCTTGATGTTCTTGTCGGCCGGGCGAAAATGTAACAGAAAATCAAAGCGGGCAAAAAACAAGGACCACCGGGACTGGCGAGGGTTAAGTCTCTGGGCATGCTGGAGGTAAGCCAGATTCTTGTGGTCAGTGTAAATGATTACCGGATGAAGAGCCCCCTCGAGTAGGTAACGCCACTCCTCCAATGCCAGCTTGATGGCCAATAACTCTCGATCTCCTATGGAGTAATTGCGCTCAGAAGAGGAGAAGAGTTTGGAGAAGAAGCCGCAAGATACCATCCTCCCGGATGAAGATTTTTGAGTAAGTACCGCTCCGGCTCCAGAAGAGGAAGCGTCCACCTCCAGGAAGAACTGCTTGTTGCCATCCGGGCGATGCAGCACTGGAGCGGAAGAGAAGGCCTGTTTTAAAGAAAGAAAGGCCTCCTCAGCTTCGGGCGTCCACTGTTTGGGATTAGCATCCTTGCGGGTGAGCGCGGAGATTGGAGCAGTCCGGGAAGAGAAGTGCGGTATGAAAAGATGGTAATAATTGGCGAATCCCAGGAACCGCTGAATGGCCTTCAACCCCTCCGGTCGGGGCCATTTCTCGATGGCAGACAGTTTTCTCCGGATCCATTCTTAGGCCTGTCTGAGAAATGATGTAGCCCAAAAACGGAAGCGAGGTCTGCTCAAAGAGGCACTTCTCATATTTGGCGAAGAGGTGATTCTGCCTGAGCCTGAGCAGAACCTGACGAACATCCCTCCGGTGAGACTGGAGATCCGGAGAGAAGACCAAGATGTCGTCTAGGTACACCACAACGCAGGAGTAGAGAAGGTCTCGGAAGATGTCATTGACCAACTCCTGAAAGACTGCTGGAGCATTACAGAGACCAAAGGCATAACCAAATACTCGTAGTGGCCGTCCCGGGTATTGACTGCCGTCTTCCATTCATCTCCCTGACGGATACGGACCAGGTTATATGCCCCACGGAGATCCAGTTTGGTGAAGATTCTAGCCCCCCTCAGACGATCAAACAATTCTGGAATGAGCGGAAGAGGGTACTTATTCTTCACCGTGATCAAATTTAGACCTCTGTAATCAATACAGGGACGGAGAGAGCCGTCTTTCTTTTTTACGAAGAAGAAACCTGCTCCCGCTGGGGAGGTGGATTTCCGGATGAATCCCTTAGCCAAATTCTCCTCGATATATTCGGACATCGACCTGGTCTCAGCAGCGGACAATGGGTAAATACGCCCACGGGGAGGCGTAGTACCGGGTAGCAGGTCGATAGGGCAATCATACGGTCTGTGCGGGGTAATGTCTCTGCTTCCTTTTTATTAAAGACATCAGCGAAAGACCAATATGGAATCGGGAGCCCTGGTAGATTAGTTGGTGTAGGAGAAGGACGGACAGGATGAACAGGAACCAAACAAGTTTTATGACAGTCCTGTCCCCAGCGAATGATCTCTCCAGTCTGCCAGTCGAGCACGGGTGCATGCTTTTGGAGCCAGGCAGACCTAGTAAGAAAGCGTGTGGGAGTCCAGGCAGAACATGAAACGAGATGCTCTCAGAATGCAGCATTCCTACCTGCAGGGTTATGGCTTCAGTGATAAGTTGGATGGGACGTGGTAGGAGACCCCCATCCACAGCAGCAACAGATACTGGTTCATCCAGAGGTTTGGTAGGAATGCGATATTTCTCTACTAGAGCCTGTGAAACAAGATTCCCGGCTGCTCCAGAATCAAGTTGGGCCAGTTCGAAATAACGGTTCTCACCGAGGAGAATTGAGACTGACAACAGCAGAGATGAAGAGGATTTATTTTTGTCTAGGTGGACCTCTCCGAGCGAACCTAGACACAGGCGTTTCCCGACCTCTCTGGGCAGGTACGGATCCAGTGCTCCTTACTGCCACAGTAGAAGCAACTCCTCTCGGTACGGCGTGAGTCCTGACGGGCTTTGACCATCTTGGTCTGGTCGACTTGCATAGGCTCAGAAGAGTGTACCTGAGGAGAAACGGAAGGAGTTACAGGTCTCTGAAAAGAAGGAGCAAGACGAGGAAACCTTCTCTCACGGGTGACCTCTTTAGCGCGCTCCTGGAACCGCAGATCAATTCGATTGGCGAGATTTATTAGGTCATCGAGAGAGGTTGGAATGTCCCGACCAGCAAGTTCATCTTTAATGCGGCCGGACAGACCCTCCCAGAAGACAGAGATCAGAGCGTCATTATCCCAAGCTAGCTCCGAGGCAAGGGTACGGAACCGTATGGCATATTGACCCACGGTGAGACTTCCCTGACGGAGACGCAGCAGAGGAGGTCTTCCGTCCGGGTTCGTCGAATACCTTCCGGAAGGCTGAGAGAAAAGCAGACAGGTCAGACACCAGAGGATCCTCTCTCTCCCAAAGAGGATTTAGCCAGGCCAGGGCCTCTCCGGTGAGATGGGACATGATGAAGGCAATTTTGGCCCGGTCGGAGTTAAACTGGTGTGCCAGGAGTTCAAAATGCAGGGTGCACTGGTTAATGAAACCCCGAGCCAGAGCAGGGTCGCCTCCAAACCGAGGAGGAGCTGAAAGTCGAGGTCCAGGAACAGAAACCACGGAATTGGTGAGCAGCGGAACTGCCGGATTGCGAGTCATGGCGCCCGCGGTGGTTGCTGGTGAAGTAGTCAGGGTGTCCAGGCGGGAATTAACATTCCGCAGATGACCCAGGATGGACTCCTGTTGAGACCTCTGACGAGACAGTTCATGACACAGGTCAGAGAGCGAAGGGTTTGGGTGCCACCGGGTTCCATGGCCCGAGCAAACTGTAACGGGTCTGGGAGGTGGAACCTCTGAGCTTTATTATACAAGGAGGCTTTTCTTGTAAAGGAGCGGGTAGCGCCCGGGGAGACGGATAGGAAGTCACTGCAAGTGACGGGGCAGTCTCTGGGTAGACAGGCAGGAAGTCACAGCAAGTGACCGGGGCAGTCTCTGGGTAGACAGGCGGGTAGTCACGGCAAGTGACCGGGGCAGTCTCTGGTTATACAGGCAGGAAGTCACGGCAAGTTACCGGGGCAGTCTCTGGGTAGACAGGCGGGTAGTCACGGCAAGTGACCGGGGTAGTCTCTGGTTAGACAGGCAGGAAGTCACAGCAAGTGACCGGGGCAGTCTCTGGGTAGACAGGCAGGTAATCACGGCAAGTGACCGGGGCAGTCTCTGGTTAGACAGGCAGGAAGTCACAGCAAGTGACCGGGGCAGTCTCTGGTTAGACAGGCAGGAAGTCACAGCAAGTGACCGGGGCAGTCTCTGGATAAACAGGCAGGCAAGGAGCCGGGGCAGTCTTTGACTGGACAGGTATATATGACCTGAGACGGTGGAGCCTCCCGGTAGGCTAGCAGGCAGATGACAGATGAACGCCCCCAAGTGAGCAGGCGAGAGTCTCTGGAACAGCCGATGAACACCGCAGGTGATGGCCGAACCTCCAGGTAGGCTTGCAGTCAGATGGCAGATGAGCGCCCCCAAGTGAGCAGGCGAGAGTCTCTGGAATTGCCGATGGTCACCGCATGTGACGGCCGAACCTCCAGGCAGGCTTGCGGGCAGTTAGCAGACAGCAGACTGGCAGGAAACAGGCAGGTAACTGGTAATGGACCCTGAGGGCTGAAGCAGAGTAAACAGTGCAACAACAACATTGCTCGGGCCCCTCCATTAAGGAGGAAGTACTTTATATAGGGAGGAGTCCTCCGGCATTGGCCGGGGACCTTTTTTGAAAAATGCGCGCGGCCCCTTTAAGAGCGGGGGAGCGCGCGGGCGCGCGCCCTAAGACCAGAAGCAGGGAAGGAGCGCGCGGCCCCAGCAGGGCGGAAGGAGGACGCTGAGCGCGGGTAAGGGGGGCGACGTCCCTGCCTGGCAGAGGACGCTGTCGCAGGGGAACAGCGTCCCTGCCTGGCAGAAGGCAGGGACGCCGATGCTACAGATTACCTTATTGTCGGAATTTGAATGATCAGAAGGTCTAAAGTCATTCCGTCTATAAGGATGGAAATTTCCATTTCTTGGTCTTTTGGTCTAGCACCTGATCTGGTAACCATAGGTACATCAGAGACCTCCGATAGATCACTAGTAGAGGACATTGAGGATCCTAATTCAATACGTGGGACTGATTGTCCTTGTAAATTTGATTTTCTCCAAGCATATATGGAATCGTTTTGATAGTCACGTATATCACGGTTTAATTTCTTGGCTTGTGTGTTATGTATCTTCTTAACTACTCCATCAATATTTTTCTCCAATTGGATATTAAAATTCTGAAATTTCTCAGATAGCCCCTTCGTTTTTAATTCATCCTCGATTTTACAAATCTTAGCCTCTAAATTCACAATGATTTTTGAATTTAATTCGCAAAGCAACTTCATCAATTTAATTGAACATTCATTGCATACTTCCTCCCATTTTTTCTTAATATCCACATCATTCACAGGAAAAGTAGGTACTAAACGTACACGAAGACCTCTCGGGATTAATTTTTTATCCAAGTATTTATCTAGGAATGCTCGAGTCCACCAAATATTCGTTTTTTTGATAGCCATAAATTGTAACTCAGAGGCTAATTCCTCCCATCCTTGATCACTAGTCTGTGCTGGAATCTCACCCCCATTACCAAACACCTGATCAATTTGCGACAGCCAAGTTTTTTCTTTGGCTTTGAAATCCATATCTGGAAGAGACACTGTGCAAAACACAGCAAAAATTGCAAAGATTATACTCAACCATACATGCCACCACATTTTGAGCCTATAATAATCAATGCTTTAAAATAAGAGGCTGTATATGGCCATAGGAATACTCATGGTTAACCCGGTCAAAGGCTTTTGCTTGATCTAAGGACAGTAGGTACCCCTTCCAGTGACCTGCCCTACCCTGTTCCACTGCCTCTCGGACACGGAGCACAGCACTAAAAGTGCTGCGGCCTGGAACAGTGCAGTGCTGGGCCTCCGAAAGGAGCCGGGGTGCAAACTTGACCAGCCGATTAAACAGTACCTTCGCCAGAACCTTCCGGTCCGTATCGAGAAGCGCTATGGGACGCAAATTCTCTATACGGGACGAGTCTTTACCCTTTGACAGAATAATCAGGGCTGACCTCCTCATTGAACCGGGAAGAGCGCCCGAGGAAAGACACTCATTAAACACCCCAGTCAAGAGGGGACCAAGGAGTCCCTAAAGGTCTTGTAGAACTCGGATGTTAAGCCATCCGGACCTGGCAATTTCTTGGGCCGAAGCCCATCAATGGCCAGTCTCACTTTCTCTTCCTTGATTGCTTCTGCCAAAACACCAAGAGAGGGATCATCCCCTGTCTCAGGATGGTTTCAGCCAGGAAAGCCGACATCTCATCCCGATTCAGATTCCTCTTACCCAAGAGGTGTGAGTAAAAGGACCTGACCACCTCCAGGATCCCTGATTTGGACCTGTTCAGGGACCTCGTACTTACGATCAGTCCTGTTACCATCTTACAATTCACTGACATCTTACAGTTTCTGTAAGGGTCGGGCGAGCGGTACCTCCCGAAGTCCATCTCAAAAACCAAAGATGTGTGCCTATCGTACTGACACCTCTTGAGCAAAGATTTCACTCTGGAGATTTCCTCACGGTCACCTTCAGTCAAGACGAGCTGCTCGAGTTTCCTCCTCAGGGCCTGATACAAGCAGTGCCTGTTCAGACTCCTGAGGCTAGAGAGCTTGCGGAAGAACCCCGCCACCCGCTTTTTGAAGATCTCCCACCACTCTGACTTACTACTACAGAGATCCAAAAGCGGTACCTGGTTCTGAAGAAAATCCTCGAAGGATTGTCTCACCGCCGCTTCTTCCAGCAGGGACGAATTCAGCTTCCACAGCCATCTTCCCATCCGAGGAGTCTCTGCAACATTCAGAGAAAAGAAAATTCAGAGAAAAAGAAAATTAGACAGTGATCGGAGAACTCCACCTCAACGGCGTACACAGCAGAAAAGATGGCATCCTCCTTTAAAAAAAAACCTGTCTATTCTAGATCTACAGCTACCCCTATGATAGGTGAAACCCCCGTGGCCTGGGGTGTGCCGGATGTGGACATCCACCAGGCGAGCATCACTAGCTATACTATTAAGTGCGACGCTGTCATAAGCCAGGCGATCTCCAGGACCCCCCCGATCACGAGACCTCGTAATGGTGTTGAAGTCCCCACCGAAGACCACCTGTCGGCTCGAAAAAAGAAAGGGCTTAATCTTCAGGAAGAGACATTTTCGGTCCCACTTAGACTGGGGACCGTAGATGTTTATGAGCCAAAGCTCTTGTCCCCTCATGAAGACGTCAAGGACCAGGCACCTCCCCATTTCTAACTCGATCACTCGTCTGCATTCCATATCTGCAGTCTTAAAAAGGACCGCCACCCCGCTATACGGCTTGGCCGCAAGAGACCAGTATGAGGGCCCGCACCTCCACTCTCTCCGTGCTTTATGTATGGCCCCCATGTCAGTTAGTCTGGTCTCCTGCAAAAATAAAATTTCAGCCTCAATTCGGGTGACAAAATCAAAGGCCGCAAATCTAGCCGCATCTGACTTAATGCTGGCGACATTAATGGACGCCAGTGTCAACGTGGCGAGTTCAGCCATCATGAGTGATCAAGTTCGACGGCCTTCTTCTTACCCACCCCGCTCCCACCACCCTCTGGGGAGGAGTCAGAACCCTTCCTCTTCAAGGTAGTTTGAGGTGTCCATTCCTCCTCCCCTGGTGTCCTCACCTCTGGACTCCGGGTCTGTCCCCCCCCAGGAGAAACAACGTCCCCTAAGGGTTGGACTCTGCCGTCCCCTGAAGGACCCCCGATGCTGCCCCCGGCCCCTTGCCCTCGTCCTGCAACTCTTTAGCAGAGTCTCCGAGGGCTTGGAACCGGTTGGAGAGTGTGATAAGAGGGGGGACGGTGGGCCCTTCCGTTGGTACATTTACGGTCGGGGGTGGGGGGGATTTGGAAGACTTGTTCAGCCTCCTCCTCCCCCTCCTGTTGGTACGCTTTTTTCCACCAGTTGATGTTGTAGGCTGCTCTATGACTTCCTCATCAACACTTTCATATTGAGAGGAGCTGTCTGAGTCAGCCGCTTTATCCTCCCTCTCCATCCTCCTGATCTCCTCGTTCACCACTTCCTCAGAGGCTTTAGCCATCGACCTAGAGGGAGGAGCAGGCATCACCCCGGTTACCCGAGGCTCCACCTGCTCCTTACCCCCATGGCGAGCCGCCTGACTTCATTGATAAGAGGGGCCTCTAGTGACTTTGCCTTTCCTCACCGGCCCCTCAGCCCCCTCCCCGCCACCACCGCCCACCGTGATGGAGGAAGTCCCGCCGGAGGTTTCCCCCCCACGGTCTCCCCCCACTGGGCCCACAGGGGCGTTAGAGAAGGAGCAAGGGCAGCGGCTATACGGGTGACCAAGGTCACCACACAGGTGGCACCTAATGTCCTTACACGCAGCGGCGAGATGACCCACCCCGCCACACAAGGCACATTTCTGCACCTTGCAGCCTGCGCTGAAGTGACGCACTTGTGACAGACCTTCGGCTGCCCCTGGTAGAAGACCAGGATCCTGTCCCTTCCCAGGAATGCTGAGGAAGGGATGTGGGTGACAGTATCGCCTGAGACCTTCAACTTAACCATGAAGGTCCAGCCCCCCGACCAAATACCAAATTCGTCCCTGTTCTTTTTTGGGACCTCGGTGACTTCCCCATAACGGGAAAGCCACGTCATTATGTCCACGCCTGAGAGTGACTCATTACATGTCACCACGGTCACTCTCTTGACGGAAATCTGGCGAGACACCGCCTGCATGACGAAGCCTCGCCATCCGGGCTCCCCCTTCACCAGCTCATAATTCGACCAGAAGAGCTCAAGCCCCTCTGGCAGAACAAAGCTGATGTCAAAGAACCGGGCCGATGAGGGATGGATCAGGGCAAAGATGTCATCCGCCCTGAAGCCCATCTTCAGGAGAGGCTCCACCACCCTGCTCCTGGGTGGGCAAGCTTCACTGCCCCCCCACCGAAGACGGACCACATTCCTCCTCACCGGCCCTTGCCCGGCTGTCGGGAGAGACCAGACAGTCCCTCCCTCTCTTCTCTCTTGGAAGGCGGCCAAACCATGCCTCTCTATCCAGAGAGACAAGTCCACCATCCTCCCCTCTACTATTATCGATCTTTCTCCCCTTTTGAGGGCCTCCAGAAAACGGCGGTGCAAAACACCGTCCCCGGAGTCCAGAGGTGAGGAGACCCCCTGAGAACCCCCCGGGGAACCCCCCGACACCCAGCCGTGACCCCCGCAAATGAACGCCTGGGTGCCACAGCTGGGGGGCAGATGGGCCAGTCCCCCCCACTTGTACTTGCTCTTACATTCATACCCTCATTCACACCCACATTCACTCCCTCATCCATATCACTCATGTCACTCAAACTCTCTCCATCATTCACCCCCTCATGTTCCAAACCCGCAAATAACTCTTCAAAAATGTCAACCACACCGTCACTGTCATCCTCACTGTCAATCACACTACCTTTATTTTTATTAGCTTTATTATTTACACCATTTCTATTTCCATTTTTTTTTCCATTGCTATTTACATTCCTATGTACACCTCCTGCTGGGGGCCCTGGCTGGACTCCTGAGGCGTCACTCTCATTGGTGCCTGCTTTGGCTGCACTTCTGCCCAGGAGTGCTGCCGCCCCTTTAAATGACCCAGAGCAGAGTGCACTCAGTACACTCTGTCTGGGCTTGGGATCAGCAGCAGCTCCTGAGCTCTCCGGCACCAATTTTTTTTTTCTCCTCTCTGTGCTTCCTTGGGCAGGGACAGACCTAACCACTGTACCCTGCCCTCCGCACACCTCCCCCGCCGGCTTCACCTGGAGCGCCAGAGCCCCCGCACCACCAGATGACGGTAAGTGGGCTGGGGACCCCGACAACTCCCTACCGGCTTTCGGGGGCACAGGACTGATGGTATGGGTGGGCGGGACAGAGGGCGGCCGAGACCACGCCCCCCACCGGCCGCAGTCACTCCAGGCTGGGTGGCAGCCCCTTGCGAGGCCACGCCCACCCCGGATTACATGGGCACAGTGGGCGGAGCCATGACCGCTGAGGCCACGGCCCCCACGCCGGCCACAGTCACCCTGGGCTGGGCAGCAGCCCCTTGCGAGGCTACGCCCACGCCGGAAGATGCGAGCATGGCGGGCGGGACTGCGGCCAAGTATTGCATGCCCCCCCTGCATGCCTCTGCCTTTGCAGGCAGGGCAACATTCAGGGAGGCCATACCCCCTCACGGGACTTCACCGCCTCTCTGAACCCACCACCTGCTGTAGGCAAGTCTGGCCACTCCCCTTCGGCATTCAGCGGTGGCGGGGCCCCCCGCACGGACCCCTTTTGGGGTCTACGTGCTGAGTGCCCCGGCTTCACCACGGCCGCCTCCAGGGGAGCGACCAACACCCTGCAGGTTTTAAGTTGCTGCTTTACAGCAGGATCTGCGCCCTTCCTATGCTTCTGGACCCCCATAAGTGATCCAGACTTAACGGACCCGTGCGTGGGGGGCCCAGAATCTGCTCTCACTGCCGGAGATGCGGCCCCGGCTTTACTTGTACCTGGTGCTGGGCCAGCCCCCCCTGCCACAGGGGACTGAGCCCAAGCACCACTACCAACACCAGTACCGGCACCGACCTCCATATCGCTGCCTGAATCTGGACTGCCACCACCAGATGTGACAGCAAGATCCAGGCAGACCTTACTCTCCCCGCTCCCTTGCTGCGGACCCACCACAGGGCCCGAGCCGGGGTGGGCAGCGGGTTCCGCACAACGGGACTGGGGGGCCCCGGAAAGAGGGACAAAAACAAGCTTCTCCTCCACCGCTTGCTTTGCCTTACGCCTCCTCCTACTCTTCCCGGTTGCCTCATCCTCGAGGCAGACCTCGTCCCCAAACAACAGTGTGCCAAACCATGCTGGAGACTCAATCTGCCTCACTTGCTGTAGGATGAGGCAGCCCCCCTCGATATTACTCCCGCTCCCTCCATCCTCCCCCTCACTGTGCATCCTCCACCCTGAGCAGCTTCCCGGGACATGCCTGCAACCATCACCAGTAAAGGTATGGAAAGAGACTGATTTGTGTGTGACTGCCTTCTTGCTTGCACCCCTGCACCGCCATATACTTAGAGGGACTAGTCTTACCTGTGGAAGACTTAACATCTTGCTGCCCAGTAACAACCCCTCTGAGGATTCACCCTGCAGCGCTGGTCACCCTGATCAGAAACCACAGGTGGCGTCACGAACTATTACTACAATCCCCTGTAAATATCCCCCTTTGAATGAGCGCCCAGAGCAACGGACCGAGCTGTGCTACTTGTGACATTCCCCATAGACTTCAACGGGCTCGGTGCCGAGTACCCCATAAGCCCTGGTACTAAGTGTTGTGCGACTCATTTGGCGTCACGAACAGGATGATGAGCTCGCTATATGTGAGTCCTGTGTGCCTAATTGGACTGTTTTTGTGCTAGAGACTGTGTTACCGTTGTTGTGATTTTTGGCGCCAATTGTCCGCCATTGCCCGCCAAAGTACAGAGCTACAGCGCAAAGAGAAGGGGCGTACCTGCAGAAAGCACGCGGAGTCCTGGACACGCCCCCAACGCTGACGCGGCGGCAGGTCCTGTGGAGAGCTTCAGAGTGCCGGCGACGCAGGTCCTTCCCCATCGCTGTGCCTGGCTGAGCTGCAGCCTTCAGGAGAAGGTAGGCCACACTTAACTAGGGGGGGGCACAGACATGTCGCAGCCACAAGCTGACAGCGCGGCCCAGAGCGACCGCTCCGGTGACTTACCCGCCGGCGCTGCAGCGCAGGATGGAATCGCTGGCCCCTCACCAGGTCCGGTGGCCCCGATAATACCGCTGACGCTCCCATACTTGCCTGGAGCAAAGTGGCTCCCTCAGTATAGTGGTATACCCTGTCAGGGTTCAAGCGCAAAATATGCAGCGTAATAGACATGTACCCTATGACAGAGAAGCAAAGAGCTGCAGTAGTATTAGGACAATTGACTGGGGCTGCAGAAAGGGAAGTAGAGACTTGGACAGCTGCAGACCAAGAATCAGTGTCTTCAATTTTCTTAAAGCTACAGACTATTTTTGAGGACCACACTGAAACAGATCTCCGGATGACATTTTACCAATGCTCCCAGAGACTAGATGACAGTATTAGGGACTACGCCTGCCGACTACAGGGGGCCCTGCGAGCTCTCAAACAGGTTAACCCTATAAGTGCCATTAATGAAAGCAAAATGTTGAAGGAACAATTTGTATGGGGACTGAGGTCCCAAGCTGAAAGCAGGACTGTGCACTGGTGGTCCTTGGATCATCCTGACGCTACCTTTGATGCCCTAAAAGATATGGCTATAAAAGGACTGCGACCCCTGGAAAAGCCTAAGGTGGCAACCCAGTGTCACCCGGGTGAAGCCACTCTAAAGCCGGCAGCATCCACCTTTTCCCCGCTGGTGGCGGAAGCCAAAACGCAGGTGGCGCCCCCTACTGAGTTGGATTGTCTGCGCTCAGAAGTGCGCCAGCTGACTAAAAACCTGGCCGCTGTAATGAGTGCCCTGCAACTGCGGAAGGAAGGAGGAAAGATCCTGCTAGCCGACTGCCCAGAGGATGTCCCTTGGATGAACCGGAGGAAAAGGAGGACGTCGCCCCACTGGAGGAGGACAGCGCCACCCCCAGGAGCGACCCCTGATCAGCACCATCCTCGCCGAGAGATCATCTGCTACCGTTGCAACGGAAAAGGACATATAGCCCAACAGTGTCCTTTAAACGAGCAGATCCTGGGTCCGAGGGCCAACACCCAGGAATAGACTCTTCAGGCCCCTCAAACTGGAACCGCAGGTTTGTGGGAGGAAGACCCTACCTGTCCATCATCCTGGACGGGATCGCAATCCCTGCCCTGCTGGACACTGGATCTCAGGTGACCATCATACCTGATGTCCTGTATAATAAGTTTTGGTCCATGGACAGTCTCCAGCCCCCGAGCCCTGACTTTGCTGTATACGCCTCTAATGGTCTCCCTGTTGAAATACTCTGAGCCAAAAACGTGGACGTAAAGGTGGGCAGAGTGGAGCTGAAGGATCAAGGACTCTTAGTAGTAAAGACTGTAAATGAGGAAAATGGCTTAAATGTGGTTTTAGGTACTAACATTATTAGTAACTGTCTGGGAGAAGTTGTGTTTTTGCTCCAACAGCTTGCTGAAGTTGCCAAGCCAAAGCAAAAGGGAGTGATCCAAGGGAGATCGGGCCCTGATGTGCCAGCAGCAAGCGAAGCTGACAGATGGTGAAATTGGTAATGTACGGGTGACAGACCCGAACCCCATTGTGATACCCCCAATGAGTGAAATGCTTATATGGTGTAGAGCAGCAATAGGTCTGAGAGGACAGAACTACCAAGCAGTAGTAGAGCCCCATTGTTCAGAGCACAGACCTACACTCTTGACTAGTGTTGAGCGATACGATACCGCAAGTATCGGGTATCGGCCGATATTAGCTGTATCGGACTTTCGATACTTAGTTCCGATATTTTCCATATATCGTATACCGGAATCGGAAGTTCCCATAATTCTTTGAGAGGCAATGTGATTTTAGTCAGCCAATGAGGAATCCTAAGAAGTGTGGGCACATCCTGTACTGCTGCGGTCATGTTAACTAATGGCATGGCTGTGATTGGATGCTGAAATGATGTCAGAATGCACTATAAAAGGCGCCGCCGCCATTTTAGCGTCACTGTGCTGTGAATTCAGTAAGGGACAGAACGCTGCTGTGCTGACTCTGAGGGACAGTTAGAGATTGCGATTTAGTGTACTGTGCTTTAGGCAGGCTAGCACCAACCGCTGTGTAAAGCTTCCTTTTGCCTGCAGTGTTGTTTTAACAGCTCTGCAAGGTGTGTGTGAGTGCAGGTGACGCTGCAGTTTGCTCTGCATGCAACGCTGTCTGTAGGTATCTGCACGTGTCACTCACAGACTCTTTTTTTTTTCTTCAGTGTAATTCTTGCTGCTCCATGCAATTTAAATTTTAGTGTGACGCGCTTCCATCCGTATCCAATACATTGGTTGCAAACACTATAGAAGTAGACAAAGGAGTAGCCTTTCACAGATTGTGAACAGTTGTGTTTCAGTGTTCACTTCAGTCTCTGCGTAATAACCACACTTAGGCCTTATAACTTTTCTGACTTTCTTTATCAATCTACCAAGATGAAGAAGTCAGTGAGTAAGGCACGTGGTCGTGGCCGTGGAGTTTCAGCAGGGAGAGGACGTGGGGATTCTGTGGCTGCTGTCGCCCTCAGTGACACAGCATCCACCAGTTTTCCCCGTGAGCGTTCCTTTATGCGCACTTTGGTAGGAGCTCGGCGTGCCCCCCTGCTGCGGGAAGAACAAATTGAAGCCGTTGTTGGTTGGATGGCAGCCAATGCATCGACTTCAATTCCTTCCACCTCCTCTCAGGAACACAACACTGTTGAGCAACCATCTGTCTGTTCACCGCCTGTCAAATTGGCCAGGCAGTCAGAGAGTTCTGTACAGGAGCCAGCTGAGTCTCTGCTTCTGTTCTCAGAATCTGTTGGCTCGCAAACACGGGCACAGGCAAGCAGCATTCTGCAATTTGAAGAAGAGGGAGTATGCAGTGATGCGCAACATCTGTGTCTCTCTCAATCTGAAGAGGCGGGTGAGCCAGTGCCGATGGACAGCACACCGCAGAACGCATCTCATGATGATGATGAGACTCAGGTGCCAGGTTTTGTGGAGCATGGTGCTGCCCAGACCATCCAACAGCAGCAGGTGTTGGAAGAGGGTAGTGGAGATGATGAAGTCCGAGACCCAACATGGCGTGAGCAACAGGAAAGGTGGTGGGAGCAGCTCTGAGGAAGAGATTGGCCCAACGGTACAAAGAGGAGGGAGAGGTAGGCTGCAGACTCGCTTGCCTGTAGCCTCCAGTTTGGCACCTGTTGGGAGCAGTTCTCTTACAAATGTCAAAATTGGCGCTCCCATGACTTGCACTGCGTGGTCCTTTTTTGACAGACTTGTAGATGATATTTGCTATGTTAAATGCAAGCTGTGTAAGCAAAAAGTTAAAAGAGGTAAAAATATCAGTAACCTGAATACCACAAATATGTGGAAACATGTACGGACAAAGCACGTAGCTGAGTTACAAAGACACACTGGAGATGTAGGCCAACCTACAGCAGCACCTACATCTTCAGGTCGTGTTGGAGCCTCTACCTCCAGCTCACACACACCTGGTTCGGCTTCCTCACAGGATCTCCATGGAAGAACCTCGGTCACTGTTGTCCATAGACAAACTGTTTTTCCACCCACAGCAGCAAGTTCACAGTCATCGTCACACTCCCAGGCCACAAAACAGCCATCGGTACCACAGGCATGGGATAAAAGACGGCCATACTCGGCAAACCATCCACGAGCACAGGCTCTGAATGCTGGCATTGCAAAACTCCTGTCCCTTGAAATGCTGTCATTCAGGCTGGTGGAGACTGACAGTTTCAGGAACTTAATGGCATTGGCAGTCCCACAATATAATGTGCCAAGCCGATTTATTTCAGCAGGCAAGCCGTCCCTGCTCTGCAAAAACATGTCGAGGGAAACATTAAACATGCGCTACTAAACGCCGTCAGTAGCAGGGTCCACCTGACCACCGATGCGTGGACCAGTACCCATGGCCAGGGACGATACCTTTCCCTCACTGCCCATTGGGTCAATGTTGTGGAGCCGGGTACAGATCTTGCCAGTGGCGCTGTACGTGTTCTGCCAACTTCAAGGATTGCAGGAATCCAGTCTGTACACATTGATTCCTCCTCCTACTCCAGTTCCTCAGAATCATCGCTGCACGAGCCGTCACGGTATACCTCCACATGGACCCGTGAACGCTTACCTGTTGCGACCGATATGAGCACAGCCGTGGCCAAACGTCAACAGGCCGTCCTGAAAATTATTTCAATGGGGAATCTAAGCCACACAGCGCAGGAGGTCTGGAATGCCATTAAGCAGGAGAGCGACGTGTGGTTTTTGCCTGGAATCTCCAGCCAGGCTTGGTAGTGTGTGACAATGGCCGAAATCTGGTGGCAGCTCTGGGCCTTGGCAACCTTACTCACATACCATGTCTGGCACATGTGCTCAACTTGGTCGTGCAGAGTTTTTTGAGGGACTATCCGGATCTTGCTGGACTGCTGCAGAAGGTCCGCCTAGAGTGCGCTCACTTGCGATGTTCCAGCATAGCCAGATCGCGCATTGCTGCTCTGCAACGCCGATTTCGCCTTCCTGAACATCGCATCATATGTGACGTACCCACCAGGTGGAATTCCACGTTACATATGTTGGAGCGGTTGTGTGAGCAGCAGACAGCAGTAATGGAGTATCAGCTGCATCAGGCGCAATCAAGTCGCTCTTTGCGCCGTCCACATTTCACCACTACTGAGTGGGCCTCTATGAAGGACATCTGCGACGTTTTGCGTGCGTTTGATGTCTCAACGCGGATGGCGAGTGCAGATGATGCACTAGTCAGCATGACTGTCCCCCTTATCTGCCTGCTTCAGAAATCACTGAAAGCACTAAAGGAAGAGGTTTTGGAAGAGGTGGAGGATGAGGAGTCACAAATTCAATTACCTTCAGGACAGTCAGCGCAACGTTGTTCCTCACAAAGGGCTGGGCAGGGCTCACTTTGTGAGGAGGATGAGGAGTCAATGGAGGAGGAAGAAATCCCTACAGAGGGAGGTACACAACGCTCTAGTCAGTATGTAGAGCGAGGGTGGGGTGATGCAGAGGTGGCAGAGATGAAGCCTCTTCCAGAGGACAGCTTTTGTTGGCCAGTTGGGAGTCTGCAGCACATGGTTGATTTCATGCTTCAGTGCCTGAGAAACGACCGCCGCATCGCCCACATTCTCACCACGTCAGATTACTGGGTGTACACCCTCCTAGACCCTCGCTACCGGGACAACTTACAAACCCTCATCACACCGGTGAACCGGGACCGTAAAATGCGGGAGTACCAAGACACACTGGTGCAATCCATACTGTTGTACATTCCAGCCGAGAGAGCTGCTGCTGCTACTGCTTTACAAAGCAGCTCTGTGCGTCGAGGCAGTGTAGACACCTCTACAACAAGAGGGAGCACAAGCAGCGCCTCTGCACAGGGCAAGAGCTGTATGTTACAAATGTGGCGAAGTTTTGTGACAGCGCCAGCAAGGTCTACACCATCCGAGACGGCTCCAGTCACCAGGAAGCAACGTTTCCGTAAGATGGTGACAGATTACTTGTCTTTCCCTCTAAGTGTACTCCCAGATGCCTCTTCCCCTTTCAAATTTTGGGTCTCTAAGTTGGGTACATGGCCAGAGCTTAGCCAGTATGCATTGGAGGTGCTGGCTTGCCCTGCTGCCAGTGTATTATCTGAGCGCGTCTTTAGTGCTGCAGGTGGTGTACTAACAGACTGTCGCATGCGACTATCCTCAGAGAATGTAGACCGGCTTACTTTTCTGAAAATGAACAAGGCATGGATCTCACCTGAATTTGCCTGTCCGTTTTCAGATTAAATAACTGTTTGGCAACGTTTTCCATGTCTCCTGTTATGTTCATCTTTCTACCACCTGAACTCTACTCCCTGGGCTACAACACCGCCATTTGTTGCTCGTAAGTAATTGGCAGGGGTACTGACTCCTGGCCAGCCTGGTTACAGCACGTCAGCTGTTTCCTGGCAGTGTGAACGTCAATTATCCTCCAATAAGTTGTGCTGTCGTGTTGCATTCGGGTTAGCCGACTCTATGGTGCCTGCAGTTTAGGTGATTCCTATGTGTGCTGTGGGATATGTAAATAAAGGCTGTTTCCATTGTGACTGTGATGATACTGGAGCTCCATGTCTTGTGCTGTTTCCAGAACTTTCCCCATAGTACTACAACCCCCACTGTTTGCAAGCACAGGGCAAAGTTACCCCTCCCTCCTTTTCTCTGCAGCTCACGCTTCCCTTCCCCCTGTCAACCTGCAGTCAAGCTCAGTGTAACCTGAGCTACCAGTGCTGGAAGTTTTGCTGCTTCACCGCAGGGGTCCTCCATTGTCTGCACACGTGCTTTCTTCCTATAGCAGCCATTTTGGAGAATTCATTCTTTTTTGGTTAATAACACGGTGGGAGCATTCGCTAGAAACACGAAAGTTACTGTGTTGAACCATGCGCCGACGGGCATCGTTCCCGTGGTACTGGTAAACCCGTAACTCCAACAGAACCCGAGAAATGGAATTCTCGGGTGCCCCATGTACTAGCCCACCCAAGTGTGGGCTCATTGGAACCGTCATTTTAGAGTAAGATCATTGATAGGTCTGCCGTTATTCTGCTAGGTTCACAGGACGAGTTATGGACCTTATGATATTGCAGAGCTCAAACCATAGCTTGTAGCCAGGGGAGGTGGCCAGAAAACCAGCCCCTTTTTGTGAGGTCAGAAGCTGACATGCATAATCTTGCAGTGAAGTTCCTTAGGCACTTTCTGCTGGGATGTCCTGAGTAAGAGATCTGCCAATGAACTATGACGTGTGGCTCCTTCCCCCAGCCTGGCTTGCCTATGCATATGTAACTATCATGTGAGTGATTTTCATTCTTAATCCCATTTTATTTTATAACTGCATCTGTACATAACGATATTGTCTCAGTTTGTTACATCTTTTTATATTATATAAGCACTGCCTGTTTTTTAAGGAATAAACCTATAAATTTATTAGTTTGTTTCTCCTGCTCTATAAACGAATTTGCACGTGCCTGAAGCACTACGCTACTGTTTTGGGGTTGCTACGGACCCTCTTGATAAATTGTTCATCAAAAGCCGTAGCTGGTGGCAGCTAAAAGGAAGGGGTGTAAAGTGTTAATCTATTGGGTGACGCTGGCAGTGACGGAGCGGGGTTTATAAGGGTACTGCCTGGCTGCAGCCAGGAGTAATTATAATTCCCTCACTGCAGCGTGCCCAATAGCCAGCACACATCCAAGTGACCCGTCTGGCGACCAATTATCCTAGGTGCAGTTCCCTGACTGACCTGAGGGTAACGGGGGCACCAGAGAGCTGCAAGTTCCTAAGTGGAAGTGGGATAATTATAAATCCCTGCAGTTTACTGGGTCGGACGGCAGCAGCCGTCGTGTGTGTGCGCGTTTTCGTCACATTTGCAGCACGGAGGGATCACAAGCCGTGATACCCCGGGCTACCGGGTGGCGGACCGCGTGCCCGTTCATCACATATTGGTGGCAGAGCGGTGGGATTATAGAGCATTAGTGATCTGGTCTGAGCAATCATTCCTCTCACTAAAAAACTTGCACGGTTCTTCAGGGACCCTACATCTAAAGTTTTGGAGAACAGACTCAGTGTTTATTAGTCCTGAGACAATTGTGTGTACTTGTGGTTACCCCTCCCTTCTCTTTGTTTTTCTATCCTATCTTTTATTTGGCAAACATGGCTACCATAGGAGCAAGTTGGTTCAAAAAGCAGAGCAAGGACACTCTTGTGGGAATCTGCAAGTACCACGGCCTTGTCCACACGAACCGAACCAAAGGCCAACTGGTCCAGGCCCTGAAGGAGCTGGGCGAGCATCGGAGCGTGGCGGGCGCAGGAGCCGGCCCAAGCCAAGGTGGTGCCGCAGGAGCAGAGGCCCAACCCCTGACTGCTTACACCAGAGAGAGGTGGACCCTTACTTGCAGGCGGCCCTGGCAGGACTCTCCGCTGACAACCAGGAAGAACGCCTGAAGCTGATCCAGCAAGCTCAAGAGAGCCGACCAGCGAGAGGCCAAACAGCGAGAGGCTGAGAGAGCCGAGCGGGAGGCTGAGAGAGCCGAGCGGGAAGCTCAGAGAGCCCATGAACTGGAGCTGCTCAGACAAGGGGCAATGCCCTCCACAGCCCAGAGCAGTACACCCAGCAGCTCTCAGAGTCCGAAGCCCCGGCCGGAGCACTTTCCCGTGCTGGAAAGGGACGGAGACTTGGACACTTTTCTGCGGGCCTTTGAGAAAGTCTGCAGACAGTACCGGCTGCCTGCCGACCAATGGGCCAGGTACTTGACCCCCGGGCTAAAGGGCAAAGCTTTGGAGGCGTTCGCTTCCCTCGCGCCAGATCAAGACAGTGACTATGAGGCCATCAAGCAGGCCCTGATTGCCAAGTACCAGCTAACCCCTGAGGTATACCGAAAGAAGTTCCGGAACCTCCAACGTGGCCCACACGACAGTTATAGCGATGTGGTGCAAGGACTCAGGAACCACTTTGACCAGTGGATCCATGGACTGTCAGTTGACACCTATGAGGAGCTGAAAGACCTGATGATCAAAGACCAGTTCCTGCATCTGTGCCCAGCTGAGGTCCGACAGTTCATCCTGGACCGAGAACCAGAGGACGCGGTCACAACAGCCCGGATCGCCGACAGCTATGAGGCCAACCGGAAACCCGAGGTGCGGAAGCCCTCACCCCCCGCTGGGGAGGGGGTAAGCCTGCAACCAACCCAGTGCCCCTGCCAGTCGTCCCTCTGGAGGCATTATCCCCTTTGCCAGCGCCAGGCCTACATCAGACCCCCGCCAGTGTTTCTCTGTAAAAGGACTGGTCACATCAGCGCCACCTGTCCAGAGAGGCAGAAGAACCCCCCAGCCAAGGCCTCCGGGCCCAACGCCTCTGTTCTTTAGGTGGGTGGTGTGGTGGGGAGGGTTGATGACAACGTGCAGCCCGTCCGCGTGGGGGCCCGTCTTGCTAGAGGCCTCAAGGACACCGGGGCTGAACGAACCCTCATCCGACCCGAACTGGCGGCCCCTGAAGAGTTGATTCCGGGGAAAACCTTAACTGTCTCCGGGATTGGGGGCGTCCACTACCCCTTGCCGATAGCCCGAGTTTTCATTGACTGGGGTGCCGGGAGCGGGGTGAAGGAAGTGGGGGTGTCCGAAAACCTGCCCACTGATGTTTTACTGGGGACTGATCTGGGGAGGATGGTGGCGTACTATGTCCCTGACACCCCTTCCCAATCTGATGATAAGGTTAACGTTAACCATGATGATGATGTTGATGATGATGGGGAAACTGAATGTGTTACCTGCCAATGCTTTGCGAAGTGATTATGCAACTGATAACCTTTCTTTCCCTAGGAATGATGTTGATAGTGATGTATCTGTGCCATCTGAAGCTGTTAACCCTTTCTCTGAAGTGGTAGATGTGTCCACAGGTACAGGAGCGTTCAGCCACGTCGCTCTGCGGAGTGAGACGGCTGAGGAACCCCTAGCAGGAGCAAGTGACAGTGCTCAAGGAAATGGGGAGGTGCATGGGAACCGTGAGGAAGGTGAAGCCATGACACTGACCAGTGCCACCGAGGAAGGTAACTGGCCCATAAGTAGCACTGCTCCTGAAGTGTTGGGGGTGGATGGGGAGGTAGAGCCCATAGCAGCGCAGGCTGATGGGTCTATAGAAATCCCCGGGGAGACTGCATATGTAGCTGCTGTCACCCGCAGTCAGAGTGCCCGGATCGCAGGTAGCGCCCTGCCATCTGGACCCTCCTCCGCTACAGGAGAGACTGAACCAGAGGTGGACCCAGAGCCGGTCCCAGAGGGTCCCAGTGAGGAAGGAACCCTGACGTCACTTCTGGCTGCCTCCAGCCAGGAGTTCCAGGCCGCTCTGCACTCAGATGCGAGCCTGGAGAACTTGAGGCACCTCGCCGAGACGCCCACCTCCGTGACTGATAAGGAGAGGGTGTTCTGGGAACGAGGAAGGTTGTACCGGGAGACAGTACCCGGAGATTCCCAAAAGGAGTGGTTGAGGGAAAAACAGCTGGTCGTCCCCCACCAGTTCCGAGGGGAGTTGTTGAGGATTGCCCATGAGATTCCACTCGCTGGACACTTGGGGATCAGCAAAACTAAGGCACGGTTGTCTCAACACTTCTATTGGCCCAAGATGGGGACAGATGTGACTAACTACTGCCGCTCCTGTATCACCTGTCAAAGAGTGGGGAAGGCGGGGCCTGCTCTTAAGGCTCCCCTGATCCCGTTGCCAGTGATAGAGGAGCCTTTCCAGAGGATCGCGGTGGACATTGTGGGCCCGCTGGCCGTCCCCAGCAGCTCTGGAAAGCAATAGATCCTGACTGTGGTAGACTACGCTACCCGGTACCCGGAGGCGGTAGCTCTGTCCTCAACTAGGGCAGATAAGGTGGCAGATGCACTGGTGACTATCTTTTCATGGGTAGGATTTCCCAGGGAGATGCTTACCGATCAAGGGACCCAATTTATGTCTCGCCTAATGAAGACTCTCTGCAGCAAAATGCAGGTGACGCGTATGGTATCGAGTGCGTATCACCCACAGACCAATGGTTTGTGTGAGCGCTTTAACGGTACCCTCAAACAGATGCTCCGCATGCTGGTTGAGACCCAGGGAGCGATTGGGAGCGGTACCTCCCACACCTGCTATTTGCCTACAGAGAAGTCCCGCAGGCCTCAACGGGGTTCTCCCCCTTCGAGCTCCTGTATGGTAGGCGAGTCCGGGGACCCCTTGGGTTGATAAGAGAATCCTGGGAAGATGAGCCAAACCCCACGGAAGTGTCCATCGTGGATTATGTCATGCGCTTCCGCGACAAGATGCAGACCTTGATGCAGTTGGTGCATGACAACATGACGCAGGCTCAGGCTGACCAGAAGCACTGGTACGACAGAACGCCCGGGAGCGGACCTACCAGGTGGGTCAAAAGGTGTGGGTGCTGGTCCCCGTACGAAAGGATAAGCTTCAGGCAGCCTGGGAAGGCCCGTACGTCGTGCACCAACGGCTCAACCCAGCCACCTACATGGTCACGCTTGACCACACTCGGGGTAGGCGCAAGGCCTTTCACGTCAACATGATGAAGGCCCATCACGAACGTGAAGCCTGCGTCCTACCGGTCTGCAATCTGCCCGAGGACGGGGAGGAGGATCCCCTCCTGGACATGCTGGCCCAAGCCATGGCCAATGGGTTATCACGACGTGGCGAACCCGCTGAGGTGCGCATGTCAGATTACCGACAGGTCATGCCTCCGTAGCGCCCTCTAAAGGGGGGAGGTGTGATGATACTGGAGCTCCATGTCTTGTGCTGTTTCCAGAACTTTCCCCATAGTACTACAACCCCCACCGTTTGCAAGCACAGGGCAAAGTTACCCCTCCCTCCTTTTCTCTGCAGCTCACGCTTCCCTTCCCCCGTCAACCTGCAGTCAAGCTCAGTGTAACCTGAGCTACCAGTGCTGGAAGTTTTGCCGCTTCACCGCAGGGGTCCTCCATTGTCTACACACGTGCTTTCTTCCTATAGCAGCCATTTTGGAGAATTCATTCTTTTTTGGTTAATAACACGGTGGGAGCATTCGCTAGAAACACGAAAGTTACTGTGTTGAACCATGCGCCGACGGGCATCGTTCCCGTGGTGCTGGTAAACCCGTAACTCCAACAGAACCCGAGAAATGGAATTCTCGGGTGCCCCATGTACTAGCCCACCAAGTGTGGGCTCATTGGAACCGTCATTTTAGAGTAAGATCATTGATAGGTCTGCCGTTATTCTGCTAGGTTCACAGGACGAGTTATGGACCTTATGATATTGCAGAGCTCAAACCATAGCTTGTAGCCAGGGGAGGTGGCCAGAAAACCAGCCCCTTTTTGTGAGGTCAGAAGCTGACATGCATAAGTCTTGCAGTGAAGTTCCTTAGGCACTTTCTGCTGGGATGTCCTGAGTAAGAGATCTGCCAATGAACTATGACGTGTGGCTCCTTCCCCCAGCCTGACTTGCCTATGCATATGTAACTATCATGTGAGTGATTTTCATTCTTAATCCCATTTTATTTTATAACTGCATCTGTACATAACGATATTGTCTCAGTTTGTTACATCTTTTTATATTATATAAGCACTGCCTGTTTTTTAAGGAATAAACCTATAAATTTATTAGTTTGTTTCTCCTGCTCTATAAACGAATTTGCACGTGCCTGAAGCACTACGCTACTGTTTTGGGGTTGCTACGGACCCTCTTGATAAATTGTTCATCAAAAGCCGTAGCTGGTAGCAGCTAAAAGGAAGGGGTGTAAAGTGTTAATCTATTGGGTGACGCTGGCAGTGACGGAGCGGGGTTTATAAGGGTACTGCCTGGCTGCAGCCAAGAGTAATTATAATTCCCTCACTGCAGCGTGCCCAATAGCCAGCACACATCCAAGTGACCCGTCTGGCGACCAATTATCCTAGGTGCAGTTCCCTGACTGACCTGAGGGTAAGGGGGGCACCAGAGAGCTGCAAGTTCCTAAGTGGAAGTGGGATAATTATAAATCCCTGCAGTTTACTGGGTCGGACGGCAGCAGCCGTCGTGTGTGTGCGCGTTTTCGTCACATTTGCAGCACGGAGGGATCACAAGCCGTGATACCCCGGGCTACCGGGTGGCGGACCGCGTGCCCGTTCATCACAGTGACAATAGGACAAGCACCCACTGTAGGACTGTGTGATTCGGTAACTGCGGACGGCTTGCGTCCTGTCAACTTACATTTTCATGGGTGCGTTCTGCTACCCGTCCGGGGTCCAGTACCGTCAACTGGTTCTCCCAGTGCCTTTGGCCTAGGTGCCTCCATCTCCGTATACGAGTTCCAGCAACGTCTGCTGGTCCTTGGTAGTGCTTTGGAGCACAGGTACCTCCTGCTTAGTAACCGTGTCACAGTAACGTCAGCTGGTACTCGGTTGTGACATTGCCTCTTTTCCTTCTGCTACCCGTCCGGGGTCCAGTACCGTCAACTGGTTCTCCCCAGTGCCTTTGGCCTAGGTGCCTCCATCTCCGTATACGAGTTCCAGCAACATCTGCTGGTCCTTGGTAGTGCTTTGGAGCACAGGTACCTCCTGCTTAGTAACCGTGTCACAGTAACGTCAGCTGGTACTCGGTTGTGACATTGCCTCTTTTCCTTCTGCTACTCGTCCGGGGTCCAGTACCATCAACTGGTTCTCCCCAGTGCCTTTGGCCTAGGTGCCTCCATCTCCGTATACGAGTTCCAGCAACGTCTGCTGGTCCTTGGTAGTGCTTTGGAGCACAGGTACCTCCTGCTTAGTAATCGTGTCACAGTAACGTCAGCTGGTACTCGGTTGTGACATTGCCTCTTTTCCTTCTGCTGCCCCTCCGGGTTCCAGCACAGTCAGCTGGTCCTCGTTACTTCCATTGTCTCTTGTTCCATCTGATACCCGTCCGGGTTCCAGTAACGTCAGCTGGTTCTCGGAAATTAGACGACCTTAAAGACCACCCAGAAGAAGATGACGACAACAAGGACGACGAGCATGAAGCCAACCAGCCTGAACACCATCACAAAGAAAAAATAAAAGATTACCCAGAAGAAGATCACCAACAGGACAAAGAAGGTTAAGACAAACTACAAGATACAGAACAAGAGACAGAAGAACAATAAGCAGAAGATCAAAAAGCAGAAGAACATGAAGTATAAGACCAAAATGAAGAGCAAAATATATGCTCTAAATTCTAAGCAGAAGAAGACTAAGCAGTGTATGGGGGTGAGTCCGTTCCTCCTCGTGGTGCCCCTGGAAAATGCCTGCTGCTGCAGGCTAAACTGAACACGGACAAATACTGTTGTAATTTAAATCTTTTGTGACAGCAAGAACGGAAGGATGAAAAATTCATACTTTTACAGATTACAAGTACAGGAATCTCTGTCACAAATAAGAATATGATGAAGAAGATGAAGAGGAAGAAGATGAAGAATTTGAATATGAAGAAGATTAATAGTTTAACCCCTTAAGGACAGAGCCATTTTGCAGCTTAATGACCGGGCCAATTTTTACAATTCTGACCACTGTCACTTTATGAGGTTATAACTCTGGAACGCTTTAACGAATCCCGCTGATTCTGAGATTGTTTTTTCGTGACATATTGTACTTCACGTTAGTGGTAAAATTTCTTTGATATGACTTGTGTTTATTTATGAAAAAAAACGGAAATATGGCGAAAATTTTGAAAATTTAACATATTTTCAAACTTTAAATTTTTATGCCCTTAAATCAGAGAGATATGTCACACAAATTTCTTAATAAATAACATTTCCCACATGTCTGCTTTACATTAGCACAATTTTGGGACCAAAATTTTTTTTTGTTACGAAGTTATAAGGGTTAAAAGTTGACCAGCGATTTCTCATTTTTACAACACCATTTTTTTTTAGGGACCACATCACATTTGAAGTCACTTTGAGGGGTCTATATGATAGAAAATACCCAAAAGTGACACCATTCTAAAAACTGCACCCCTCAAGGTGCTCAAAACCACATTCAAGAAGTTTATTAACCCTTCAAGTGCTTCACAGGAGCTGAAGCAATGTGGAAGGAAAAAATTGACATTTAACTTTTTTTGCAAAAGCTTTACTTCGGAACCAAGTTTTTTTATTTTCACAAGTGTTAAAAGAAAAAATGAACTACAAAATTTGTTGTGCAATTTCTTCTGAATACTTCGATACCCCATATGTGGGGGTAAACCACTTTTTGGGCGCGTGGCAGAGGTCGCAAGGGAAGGAGCGCCGTTTGACTTTTTCAACGCAGAATTGGCTGAATGCCATGTCGCGTTTAGATAGCCCCTGATGTGCCTAAACAGTGGAAACACCCCACAAGTGACCCCATTTGGATACAAGACCCCTTAAGGAACTTATCTAGATGTGTGGTGAGAACTTTGAACCTCCAAGTGCTTCACACAAGTTTATAACCTAGAGCCGTGAAAAAAAAAAAAAATTTTTTTCCACAAAAATGATCTTTTCACCCCAATTTTTAATTTCCCAAGGGTAATAAGACAGCAAAAGTTTTTGTGCAATTTGTCCTGAGCATGCTGATACCCCATATGTGGGGGTAAACCACTTTTTGGGCGCACGGCAGAGGTCGCAAGGGAAGGAGCGCTGTTTGACTTTTTCAACGCAGAATTGGCTGGATGCCATGTCGTGTTTAGAGAGCCCCTGATGTGCCTAAACAGTGGAAACCCCCAACAAGTGACCCCATTTTGGAAACTAGACCCCCTAAGGAACTTATCTAGATGTGTGGTGAGCACTTTGAACCTCCAAGTGATTCACACAAGTTTATAACGTAGAGCCGTGAAAATAAAAAATCATATTTTTTCCACAAAAATGATCTTTTCACCCCAATTTTTATTTTCCCAAGGGTAACAAGACCCCAAAAGTTTTTGTGCAATTTGTCCTGAGCATGCCGATACCCCATATGTTGGGGTAAACCACTTTTTGGGCGCACGGCAGAGGTCGCAAGGGAAGGAGCTCCGTTTGACTTTTTCAACGCGGAATTGGCTGGACGCCATGTCGCATTTGTAGAGGCCCTGATGTGTCTAAACAGTGGAAACCCCCACAAGTGACCCCATTTTGGAAACTAGACCCCCTAAGGAACTTATCTAGATGTGTGGTGAGCACTTTGAAGCCCCAAGTGCTTCACAGAAGTTTATAACGCCCGGGCGTGAAAATAAAAAATCATATTTTTTCCACAAACCTGATCGTTTAGTCCCCAATTTTTTATTTTCACAAGGGTAACAGGAGAAATTGGACAACAAAAGTTGTTGTACAATTTGTCCTGAGTATGCTGATACCCCATATATGGGGGGGGGACCACTGTTTGGGCGCACGGCAGGGCTTGGAATGGAAGCAGCACCGTTTGACTTTTTCAAACCAAAATTGGCTGGAATTGAGATTGGACACCATGTCGCGTTTGGAGAGCCCCTGATGCGCCTAAACAGTGGAAACCCCCCACAAGTAACACCATTTTGGAAACTAGACCACCTATGGAACTTATCTAGATCCGCTGTGAGCACTTTGAACCCCCAAGTGTTTCACAAAAGTTTATAATGCCTGGGTGTGAAAAAAAAAAAAACAATTTTCCACAAAAATGATTTTTTAGTCCCAAATTTTTGATTTTTCACAAGGAAATTGGACCCCAAAAGTTGTTGTCCAATTTGTCCTGAGTACGCTGATACCAAATATGTGGGGGGGGGGAACTGTTTTGGCGCACAGCAGGGCTTGGAAAGGAAGTAATAACGTTTTGGAATGCAGACGTTGGTGGGGGTCATGTTCCGTTTGCAGTGCCCCAGATGAGCCTAAACAGTGGAAAACCCCACAAGTGACCCCATTTTGGAAACTAGACCCATAAGGAACTTATCTAGATCTGTGTTGAGCACTTTGAACCTCCAAGTGTTTCACAAAAGTTTATAATGCCTGGGTGTGAAAAAAAAAAATCAATTTTCCACAAAAATGATTTTTTAGTCCCAAATTTTTGATTTTTCACAAGGAAATTGGACCCCAAAGTTGTTGTCCAATTTGTCCTGAGTACGCTGATACCAAATATGTGGGGGGGGGAACTGTTTTGGCGCACAGCAGGGCTTGGAAAGGAAGTAATAACGTTTTGGAATGCAGACGTTGGTGGGGGTCATGTTCCGTTTGCAGTGCCCAGATGAGCCTAAACAGTGGAAACCCCCCACAAGTGACCCCATTTTGGAAACTAGACCCCTTAAGGAGCTTATCTAGATGTGTGGTGAGCACTTTGAACCCCCTAGTGCTTCACAGAAATTTATAAACGCAGAGACGTGAAAATGAAAAATCATTTTTTTCTCAAAAATGATTTTTTTTAGCCAGCTATTTTTTATTTTCCCAAGGGTAATCGGAGAAATTAGAACCCCAAAATTGGTGTGCAATTTGTCCTGAGTACGCTGATACCCCATATGTTGGGGTAAACCACTGTTTGGGCGCACGGCAGGGCTCGGAAGGGAGGGAGCGCCATTTGACTTTTTGAACGCCACATCGTGTTTGGAGACCCCTGATGTGCCTAAATAGTGGAAATCCCTCAATTCTAGATCCAACCCCAATCCCAACACACCCCTAACCCTAATCCCAACCCTAATCCCAACCCTAATTCCAACCCTAATTGTAACCCTAACCTTAATTATAACCTTAATTATAACCCTAACCCTAATTGTAACCCTAACCCTAATTCTAACCCTAATTATAACCCTAACCCTAAGGCTAGGTTCATTTTGCGTTTTACCAGCCCGTTCAACACATAGCATTTACGGGCTGGTAATGGTATAGCATAACGCGATCGCATTATGCTATACCCGCTAGCGCAGAGGAATCAGCAGATGATTCATCTGCGCTAGCGGTGACGGAGCCCAAACGCTGCAGCCCGCGTCCGAGGCTCCGTCACTGAATGATGGCACGTCGCAAACGCATGCCGCTTTACGGCATGCGTCGCGATGCGCCCTCAAATGGGGGTGAATGGCAGCGTTAACGGACTGCGTTATACCGCGGTGTAACGCAGTCCGTCTAACGGACTGCCATAACGCAGTATGAACCCAGCCTAACCCTAACGCTAATTATAACCCTTACCCTAAGGCTGCTTTCACACTTCCAGCGGGCGCCTGTCGGCGCCCCCGGCATTTTGCCGCAGCGCCGCATCAGAAAACCTGATGCGCCGCCGGCGGCCGCATGCGGTTTTTTTGCCGGATGGTTTCTGATGCCCGGAGACATCAGAAACCATCCGGCAAAAACAAAAAACGTTACATGCAGCGTTTTGTCCGGCCGCCGCAATGTACATTTGCGCCGCATCCGGACAAAACTGCATGCAACGCATTGACATGCGGCGCCATCCGGCGCTAATGCAAGTCAATGCAAAAAAACGCATGCGGCGCATCAGATTTTCTGATGCGGCGCTGCGGCTAAATGCCGGGGGCGCCGTCAGGCGCACACCGGATGTGTGAAACAGCCTAATGCTAACCCTAACCCTAATTATAACCTTAACCCTAATTATAACCCTAACCCTAACAGAAAAATGAAAATAAATATAATTTCTACTTTTTATTATATGTCCCTAACTAAGGGGGTGATAAATGGGGGGGTTATGTACTGTTTTTTTTATTTTGATCACTGTGATAGTTTATCACAGTGATCAAAATGTACTTTTATGAGAATGAATGAAAAAAAATTTGAATCTGCCGCCAAAGCAGATCGGCGGGCGCACTGCGCATGCGCCCGCCATTTTTGTTTTGCAGGGAGAAGAAGCGGGATCCTGGGGCCTGCGGGAGGACGGAGGACACCGGTAAGTATACGGGGGGCGATCGGGGGACCGGGGGACCCTCATCTTCTCCCCTCTGATGTGCGATCACATCAGAGGGGAGAGAAATCATTTTTTTTTTTTTTTTTTTTTTTTTGCGATCGCGGCTATGCTTGCATAGCCGCGATCGCAACACCGGGATCGGTGAATACCGACCCGGAACATGTTCTCTGGGGTCTCGGCTACCCCCGGTAGCCGAGACCCCAGAGAATATTTGCACATCCCCCCACCAGCACAGCGGCACATAGCGGCGGGCGCACTGGGCATGCGCCCGCCATTGTCTTAACGGCGCCGGCACCGGGGGACACCGGAGGGCCCGGGGGCCACATGGATCTTATTGGGGGCCACATGGGGGTCCTGGGGACCCTTTTTCTCTGTCCTCTGATGTCCGATGACATCAGAGGACAGAGAAATTAAATGGCACAACTTTTTTTTTTTTTTTTGTTGCGGTCGCCGTTATAGGGTTAATAACGGCGATCGCAACATCGGTGTCGGTAAAAACCGACCCGATTCATGTTCTCTGGGGTCTCGGCTACCCCCGGTAGCCGAGACCCCGGAGAAAATGCGCCTCTGGGGGGCGCTATTCACTTTTTCCACAGCGCCGTTAATTAACGGCGCTGTGGTTTAAGTACCCTTAATGACCGCCGTTAAAAGGCGTATCGGCGGTCGTTAAGGGGTTAATAATAACAATATGAGTAATATAAACAAAAACATGAATAGCAAGAAGTTTAAGAAGAAGATTAAGAAGGTGAAGATGAAGAATAATTTGATGAGAAAGATGATGCTGCTGAAGATTATGAAGGAGAAAGTGTGGCACTGGCAAAAGTTAAAAAGGTGAAGAGCATGGAAGTTGTGAAACATACATATTTGCCAAAATAGAAAAAAGGTTAACAACATTGTCAATTTGTTCGTCAATCCAAACGTATTTCCAAAAAAAAATATATTAATGCTATTCCAATGCATTGGGTTAAACATGTATGCCTTTATTGTCTCCTCAACCTCCCCCAATAAATTCTACATTACTCTTTGTTGTTTTCCTTCATGTACAATTAACCAACAAGGCAAGAATGGGTTTTTTTTAATGTCGATATTTGGTTCCCATAGACTTACATTGGACTTCCGGTATCGGTATCGGGTATCGCCGATATTTTAGTTATATCGGCGATACCATTCCGATCCGATATTTTTAGGTATCGAGCAGTATCGCTCAACACTACTCTTGACTGCTAGAGGGGTAGTAGAAGTAAGAAATGGGAGAGTACCAGTACATCTTCTCAACTGG
Source organism: Oophaga sylvatica (assembly GCA_033576555.1). Taxonomy (NCBI): domain Eukaryota; kingdom Metazoa; phylum Chordata; class Amphibia; order Anura; family Dendrobatidae; genus Oophaga; species Oophaga sylvatica. The sequence continues at coordinate 40,590 of JARQOD010000051.1, read as the reverse complement.
GAGAAGATTAAGTAAATTTACCACGTTATGCCACTGTTGCTAAATTACATACCGTAGATAACAACTCTATTCTCACGACCGAGTCCTTAGTCTCCCGCCAACCAGCGGAGGATAATGACCAGTAACCCAGGTGGAGGATTGGTGTCAGCAGCTCCATGTCGGGACAGACACCACTCCCGCCCATCAGAAACAGGGAGTACTACGGGTGGTACAGGAGTACGCACAGGTATTTAGCAAACACCCACTCGACTTTGGGACAATTAAGGGAGTTCAGCATCATATCCCTACAGGCAGTCATCCTCCCATCAAAGAACGGTATAGGCCTATACCTCCAGCACACTACCAGAAAGCTAAGGAAATGTTGCGTGACATGAAGGAAGCAGGGGTGATAAGGGATAGTTGTAGTCCCTGGGCAGCACCTCTAGTCCTAGTTAAGAAAAAGGATGGAAGCATGAGAATGTGTGTAGATTACAGACAAGTAAATCGCATTACACATAAAGATGCATACCCTTTACCACGCATTGAGGAATCCTTAGCTGCCTTAAAAACTGCTAACTACTTTTCCACCCTCGACCTCACTAGTGGGTACTGGCAAGTAGCTGTGGCTGAGGAGGATCGGGAGAAGAAGGCTTTCACCACCCCGATGAGACTCTGTGAGTTTGACAGAATGCCGTTTGGACTCAGCAGTGCCCCGGGAACGTTCCAGAGAGTGATGGAGAGTTGCCTGGGACATCTCAACTTTGAAACAGTGTTGCTGTACCTGGACGACGTAATTGTGTACTCCAAGACGTATGAGGATCATCTGAAGCACCTGGCAGAGGTATTCGAGTCACTGTCCAAATACGGGATGAAACTGAAGCCTTCAAAGTGCCATCTGCTCAAACAAAAGATACAGTACTTGGGACATATTGTCAGCTCAGAAGGAGTAGCGCCGGACCCCGAGAAGGTCACTGCCATCCAGAAATGGCCAGAACCAAGGAATCTCAAGGAGGTGCGTCAGTTCCTGGGACTGACAGGTTACTACCGGAGGTTTGTAAAGGACTACACCAAGAAAGCAGCGCCTCTGCAGGACCTCCTGGTAGGACAACCCCTCAAGAGCAGAAATCCTCCATTCCACTGGGGTAAAGAACAAGCTGAGGCGTTTAAAGAGATGAAGGAGATCCTGACAGGCGATGAAATCTTAGCCTACCCGACTACAGCCAGCCGTTCCTGCTGTACACTGATGCCAGCAACGAAGGATTGGGAGCTGTCCTCAGTCAGAAGCAAAATGGCCAAGAAAAAGTCATCGCATATGCAAGCAGGAAGCTCCGGCCGACCGAGAGAAACCCAGAGAACTATAGCAGCTTCAAGTTGGAGTTCCTGGCGCTGGTCTGGGCCATTACAGAAAGATTCAAGCATTACCTAGCCTCCAGCAAGTTCACTGCGTACACAGACAATAACCCCTTGACACATCTGGAAACAGCCAAGCTGGGAGCCATGGAGCAACGTTGGATGGCTCGGCTGTCGAATTATCAATTCACAATCAGGTACAGGGCAGGCCGTAAGAACGCCAATGCTGACGCCTTATCCAGAATGCCGCATGAATCCGACACGGAAGAGGAATTGGATGATCTAGAAGAGATCGAGCTACCTGCATTCCACAGAAATGGGATGATCCACGAGCAATGAGCCTACAGGAGGCAGTGTCGTAAGACGTTAAACCCTTTACCTCACCACAGCTGGAAGGAGACCCAGAACAGTGACCCGGTTGTCAGCCACATCAAGGAACTGATAACTCAGGAAGGTTCCTCCTTGGAGAAGGATGCGTCTCAACAAGCAAAGCAGCTGTGGAATGAGAGAAGCCGGCTGTTCATCTACCGAGAGAAGCTGTGCCGAAGGTACGTCAACCCCAGAACCCATGAGATGGTATGGCAGATAGTAGTGCCAAGAACAGACATCCAGATGGTGTTGGAAGCCTACCACGATCGAGCGGGGCACTTTGGCTGGAAAAAGCTGGAAACCCTGCTGAAGTGTCGTTTCTACTGGGTGGGAATGCGAAGTTCCATCGAGAAATGGTGTAAAAACTGTGCGTTCTGTAGCCTCCGAAGAAAAGACTACAGTAGCCAGAAAGCACCCCTGCAGCCCATCAAGACGACTCGTCCCTTGTAGATCGTGGCCTTGGACCATGTCAAGTTGTCACCCAGCAGGTCAGGATATCATATGCCCTGACAATGGTGGATCACTACTCCAGGTTCCTGGTGGTCGCCCCTCTCAAAGATCTGACAGCTGAAACAGCAGCAAAGACGTTTCAGGCGTGTTTCTGTAGACCCCATGGATATCCAGAGCAAGTGTTAACTGATCAAGGTCCTGCCTTTGAAGCCGAGTTGTTTAAGGAATTCTGTCACTTGTACAGGTGTAAGAAGATAAGAACCACACCGTACCACCCCAAACCAATGGTCTCTGTGAAAAGATGAATCACATAGTCATTGATCTGCTGAAGACGGTACCACTTGAGGAGAGGAATAGGTGGCCAGACTTACTACCTGACCTGGTAGATTTGTACAATCACATACTGGTGAGTTCCACCAACTGCACTCCAGCCTACCTTATGCGAGCAAGACCAGGAAAGCTGCCCATGGATTTGGAGCTTGGTGTTGTAGAATCAGAGGCTGATGTTACTACTGAAGATTGGGACACAAACAGACAGGAACAGTACAGGAGAGTAGAAGCCTGCGTGGAAGATAGTCTCAATAAAGTAAGGGAAAAGCAAGAGGAGAACTACAACAAAAGTGCGCCAGCTAAGCCTTTTATGCCTGGAGAAATTGTGCTAAAAAGAAAAAGAAGAATGCACAAATTGGACGATCAGTGGGAACAAGAGCCATATGTCGTGCAAAATTCCAAATTTGACAACAGGAAAACCTGTACCATTAGCAAAGATGGAGGAAAGACGACCACCACTGTATCAAGAGACCACCTAAAACTGTGTCCAGACATGTTAAAACTTCCCGAGGAAGAACTTGTTATGGAAAAAGAGAAACCAGGTGAAGTCATACACACGGACATAGGAGATTTTCCTGCAGATTGGCCTTGTATCGGGGATGCTGTGATTATTCCAGTACTTCAATTTTACCAACCACAAGAAGCGCTTCAACGTCCAGTTGAGCCAGTTGCCGCAGAAGAAATAGTTCAAGAGGAACCTGCTCCTGTAGCACCTCTAGAAGTAGTATCTCAAGAAGTGGAACCTCAAGACGTGGAACTACCAGAAGAATCCCCTGGCGAAACAGAACCGCATCGCCCAGCCACAAGTATGCTTGCCAGATCCCTAGAGAGGTTAAGGCAGTATTACAGTTTGCCAGCACGCAGAACAGATAGTCCAGATGCTACTATACCTGACACCACACCACGTAGGTCAGTACGTACAACGAAAGGAAGGTTACCTGTTAGGTACCAAGAGTAGTCCTAACAAATTAATCTAGTATGACTCAGACAGGGTTTACTTAATTGTAAAAAGTTATGAAGAATTACACTTTATTGAGAATGTTATATGTGAAATGCTGTTTTGAAGGACTGCGTGCTGAGGACTCTTGCAGCACAGAACTTTAATTGTAAATAGTTGGCACTCAGTGCCCCATCTTGGTTTTACGTAAGCCATTCTACCTCAGAAGAAAAAACATTATGGTGTGGCCTTGAGTGAGGTTTGCAGCAAAGAAGTCCTGCAGCCCACCCAGGACCACCGTGGGAGGTTTTTGGTGCGGGTCCTCCACAAGAATATTGTATTTATTTGCACTGAGAAAGTATATTTGATATTTTTCTATTTGCAATTTGTACACAATGTAACGTTAAAGTGTCCTTACCTCCCGCAAGGGATGAGTTATGTTGTTGATGTTATGTTATAAAAATTGTTTTTCCTTTTTCAACCCTGGAGTGCTGACGATAACTAGGGGGGGATGTGTAGCCCAGCTGCGCTTGGTGCCACATGTTCCCTGGAGAATGCACAGAAAGGTAATTGCAAATATCTGATAAGCACACAACACCTGACATTTTTCCTGGTTCCACCAGAGGGAGCCCTTGAGACAGCAGTGAGTTAAAGACAATCTAGCTAAAAGAGGAGTCGTTGGTGTTACATCAGGGAGAGCAGACACGACATCTCTGTATGGAGTTACCTCAGGAGAAGCTGACATCTACTGCTGCCTGTGCTAATAATAAGGTGTGTGTAGGACGACAGGCGAGTGGTGACAAAAGGAAAGAGTGACTTAGGTGACATAGCACCTCCACTCTGCTTAGCCGGACACCGGGTCCGAAGCTTGCTGGAGCCTTCACGGCTAGTGAGAGAAAACCGGAATCCTTGCTGGACTTCAGGTCGCAGAGGGGCCCTTCAGTGCTGATACGTAACCGAGGTTAGGAAGACGGGGGTCTGGCAAGTACCGCCATAGAGACACTGTTCTGTCCACAAAAAGACCTCATCACAAGATCAGCCGGGCGTAGCAAGGAGAAGGAGTTAAACTTAGCTTCATGCAGGTTGGAAACTCACACATTAAGAAGTAAGGAGGCCTTAAACCTACACAGTGATTACCTGGATGTGCATCCTCCACCCTGAGCAGCTTCCCGGGACATGCCTGCAACCATCACCAGTAAAGGTATGGAAAGAGACTGATTTGTGTGTGACTGCCTAAGGCCTCATTCACACATCCGGCGGGCGCCTAAACGGCGCCCCGGCATTTAGCCGCAGTGCCGCATCCGGTATTTTGTATGAAAAACGGATGCGCCGCATCCGGTTTTTTGCCGCATCCGGTTCACAAATGCGGCAAAAAAACGCATCCGTCTCATCCGGTGTATCCGGTTTGGCGTCCGTTGACGCCGTATGCGCCGGATCCGGTTTTTTAAGACCACCCTTTTTGGGGTTCCAAACATGATTGGCTACTGTAATCCTATATATACACTGCTCCTACAGCCCATCTTTGACAGGTTGTAGAGGAGCAAGTGCAGTTTTGAGAGAAGAGCAAGTAGCAAGTGATTGGCGAACATGGATGTCATTATCGGCAATATCTTCAGGAATCTTGTTGATTTTACTGCGGAGATGAATCGATTGAGGTTTATCGTTCTGGAGAAGGAGCGAAAGTTTGAGGAGCAGCGCATTAGACGTCAGCGAAGACGCCGCCGTTTGTGGATCCACCCCATTACGGCACAGAGATTAACTCGTGGTGTCTATTCCACACTAAACATGGAGCTGCGACAAAATCCAGATAAGTTCTTTGCCTATCTGCGGATGAAGAAAGAAAACTTTGATGACTTGCTGGAGCGTGTTGGAGACAAAATTAAAAAATTGGACACCTACTGTAGGTTCTCAATATCTCCGGCGGAGCGTCTCATGGTCACTATAAGGTAAGCTATATGTATTGGATCTGTTTGCTTGAGCGCACTTGTAATACTAGGAAACCACATGAGTATCCCCAAATTTAGTTATAAAACAGTCTTTGTCATAGATGTGATTATGTTTGGTATCTCCAATAGTCGTAGCTGAGTTCTGGTATGTAATGCTGCGTTTCTAAAATAATTTGTATTTTCTAATTTGTTTTCAGATTTCTTGCAACTGGTGAGACGCTGGCATCGCTACATTTTCAGTATCGGATGGGAATCTCAACACTATCCGGCATAATAAAGTATACTTGTCGTGCTCTGTGGGATACTTTGGTTGAAGAATTTATTCCAGAGCCAACAACAGAGCGATGGCTTCAAATAGCGGACCAGTTTCTACTCATCTGCCAGTTCCCCAATTGCCTGGGGGCCGTTGATGGAAAGCACATCCGCATTCAAAAGCCAAAAGGAACTGGATCTGAATTTTTTAACTATAAAAAGTATTTCTCTATCGTCCTGATGGCTATTGCAGATGCGCACTACAAGTTTATCGCGGTGGACATTGGGTCTTATGGACGGTCTAATGACTCCCAAGTCTTTAAACTATCTGCCATGGGCCGTAAATTGTATGGAAACAGTTTTCATTTCCCCCCCCTAGGCCACTGCCTCAAACCTCAGGCCCACCGATGCCATTCGTTTGTGTAGGTGATGAGGCATTCCAGCTGTCCCAACACCTATTGAAGCCGTATGCCAGCAGAGAATTGACACATACAAAGCGGATATTTAACTACCGCCTCACAAGAGCCAGACGGATGGTGGAGTGTGCCTTTGGCATTATGACAGCAAAATGGCGTGTCCTTTTGACTGCAATTAATTTGAAGACTGAGACTGTTGATGATGTAGTGAAAGCGTGCGTGGACCTCCATAATTTTGTACTAACCAAGGAACCAATTTCTCTGGAGGACCACAATCAAGAAACAACTTTGCACGACTACAGCAACATTACCACTCGCAGTACAGTCGCGGTTTCCAGAATGAGGGACAAGTTTGCTCAATACTTTGTGTCACCGGAAGGTAGTGTTGACTGGCAGGATGACAGAGTGTGATAAATGTATTGTTTCTTTTAATAATTTTCTTTACCCACAATAAACCTTTAATATTTTTACTTGTCTACCTTCTTGTGTGTTTTCTACTGTAACCTTTTTGCCATTGTTGTGTCCATGGCTGTTTTATTTCACCTTTTGTCCAAAAAAGTGTACATTGTAGGCCATGTTTCCCCTACTCCAGTCCTCAAGGCCCACCAACATGTAAAGTTTTCAGTCTTTTCTTTGTATTGCTCAGGTGATAATTGCCTCACCTGTGCAATACAAAGGAAATCCTGAAAACAATACCTGTTGGTTGGCCTTGAGGACTGCAGTTGGGGACCCATGGCCTACAATGTACCCTTTTTTGGACAAAAGGTGAAATTGTATTAAAAGTATTTCACCATTTGTCCTAAAAAAGTGTACATTATAGGCCACGTTTCCCCAACTGCAGTCCTCAAGGCCCACCAACATGTAAAGTTTTCAGTCTTTTCTTTGTATTGCTCAGGTGATAATTGCCTCACCTGTGCAATACAAAGGAAATCCTGAAAACCGGATATGTTGCTGGGCCTTGAGGACTGGAGTTGGGGAACCCTGTTGTAGGGCATAACCTAACAAAGTACACAATTTTTGGAAAAAGATAATATACTTTGCATACTACACAACCCGGGACACAACTTTGGCAAAAAGGTTACATTTATGAACCTTTTAGCCAAAGTTAGGTGTACCTGTATACCAAATTTAAAACTTAACATCCTATAAATAAAAGACAGACAACAATGTTAAACCAATGAACAATTTATTGAAAAAAATATTTTTTAATATAATTGTTATTAAAGTAGGCCTTGTGGCCCAATTCTTCAGATTTAAATAACCTTTATATTTTATTCAACTTTATTATTTTTTTTAGTAAACTTTATTTTTTTAAATACATTTTTTTGGTTTTCAACTTTATTTTTTTAAATAAATTTATGAAAAAAAATTGTAACATTAACTACAGGTCAGTGTAGTGTGGGGTGGAAATACTGCTGGTGGGGCTGCGGGACACTTCGACCGTGGGAGTGTGGAGAGTGTGGAGGGACGAACGGGATGGTGGTGGGGAAGGAACAGGAAGAGGTGAAGGGGTGGAAAGACCAAAAGAATGGGAAGACAAGGCAGAACAGGTGGGTGGTGGTGGAGTGGAGGGTTGTGCATGAGGAACAGGTGACATAGTAGGTATTTGGAAGGGGGAAGGAGATTGGTAGGTAGAAGTGTGGTAGGGGGTAGGTGGCTGGTAGTGGGTAGGTTGTTGGTACTGGGGAGGTGGTTGGACCTGGGGAGGTGGTTGATATTGGGGAGGTGGTTGGACCTGGGGAGGTGGTTGATATAATGGAGGTTGATGGAGCTGGGGAGGTGGTTGGTATTGGGAGGTTGATATTGAATAGGAGGAGGAGGAGGTATGGCAGGTGGAGGGGGGGGAAGATGGACGGCGGCTGTAGGGGGGGGAGGTGGTGGAATGACTGGGGTGGATTGAGGATGGGAGACAACCTGCGCTAGAGCAGAGTGGCACGTGTGCATCACATACATCTGCTGGTCATAAGATAGCGGATCTATGCGCTCCGCAACTGACCTAAAAAAGCTGAAGTTCGGGGGTGCTCTTACCTCTGAACGCACAGTTTCCAGAAGTGTCTTGACCTCACCAACTAGTGTGGTTATCTGACGAAGGCCTGCGGCAACTTGTTCAGATAGCAACTTAAGGCAGTTCTGGAAAGATGCGTTCATGTGTAAGAACTCGGGCGCATAGTTCTTTTCCTGACCCTTCTGACGCTGCCGCCCAGTACCCGCAGCTGTACTAGAGGTGGCAGGGTCAGAAGGGTGGGGTAAAGGGAATGCTATATCCTGACCAGCAGATTCATGTAATGCAGCCGGCCACGATGCTCCAGCGCTGGTGGAGGGGACTGCGGGATCTAATGTGTGTGAAGTCTGGGAAGGGTCAGATGTGGAGGGTTGGTCAAAGTGTCCCTCGGTGTCGGTCTCCTGAGGGATCGCTCTAGAAGGCTCCAACTCTGCGGGCGCCCGAGTGCTGCTCACCGTGCTGTGGAAGAAACAAAAACATAAAATTAATATACAGATGTGGAATGGCCCTGGCTGTAAAAAAAAAAAATTTAACATTTTATGGTTATATTTACCTTCTGGTGACCATTGTTTCACGCAGGAACGCCAGAGCTCGTGCATATTTGTACTTGCTCTGGCGTCCTGAAGATCCACTCGGGGCCCGCATCTCTTTGTTAAATTCCTTCTTAAAGCGATCCCTCACAGACCGCCACCGCTTCATAATTCTCTCCCCTGAAACGAGAAAGCACACATTGGTTACTATACAACAACCACACTTTAGTCCTCGTGTCCCCCAGAGTTAATGTTTTCATTGTTTCCATAGTGTTTCACCAAAGAAAATGGAAAACAAGAAGCGTTGGTTACACGAGGACAGAAGTTTTGAAAATACACCTTTACAGTCAGCAACATGAACTATACTTACGTAATTTAGTCTGGGACCTAGGATTGAGTTCCTCCCAGCGGTGCACCATTGCTGCTGCCACTTCCGTCCAGAGCCGTCGTGTCACAATTTGATCCGCATGCTGGCGGTCCCCCATGTTCCACAGCGGCTCCCTTTCTCGGACCAGGTCGATTATCAACTCCACGTCCAATCCCTCCTCCGTGTCCGAGTCGGGAGCACGCTGTGAAGCCTGTGAAATTAACAAAGGAAAAAAAAAAAATCATCAGACACATTGTTTGAAGTTTGCGAAATTATACATGTTACAATGGGAAAATTAATGCACAAAACATTTTTACATAACACATTTTGTAAAAATGAAAAATTATAGAAAATGGCAAAAAAAAAACACTTACACGTTGAGAACCGCCGACAGTCTCACGACGACTCTGGGAGGCGCTGGGAGAAACCCTCTGGCTCCCAGATGCGAGAGACTAAAAATGAAAAGAAAAATTTGGATATTGGCAGGTGTTGTCCGCTATGTGAAGTATGTACTAAATGTTTTTCTATGTGTTGTGTGTACTGTGATGGTGTGTTTCTGCGATTGATGCAGGATACTTACGAATTGTGAGCCCACTCCGGGTATCTCTCCACCCCGTCCTTCTTCCTCTGGGAGCTCCTCGTCATCTTCAGATTCCTGTTATTAAAAAAACCCAATCAAGACATATAGCCCACATATTGATTGTGGAAAGAAAAATTAAAAATACATATTTTTACCGCCAATTCCTGACGATGGGTAGGAGGGCTCCCAGAAAAAGATGTGTCCTGCTGTTCCTGCTGTGGCGGCTCTAGCTCTGGCTGGGAGGGAGGAGATGGCGATGCCGGTGGTGCTGCCGCCGCCGCTTCAGCCGCTGCTTCCTCCGCCAACACCGCCATTGCGGCAGCTGCAGCTGCTGTTTGACATTGTCTGCTGTGGAAGAAACAAAAAGGGACAGTCAATATATTTCTATATTCCTTGTCCCTGGCTGAAAGAGAAAAACAAACATGTATTTTTATAGAAATGGGGGATGTAATCTTTACTTTCTACTGGCTTCCCTCCTTGCCCGCCTCTCCTCCTCTCGTCTATCTCCAGCCGCCGCCTCACCCTCTTCTTGACGTCTTCTACTGTTAAAGTAAAAAGGGACTGCAAATTTTATATTCCTTGTCCATGGCTGAAAGAAAAACAAACATGTAATGTACAGCAAAATGTGTGCTGTAATACTTACTTTCTGCGTGCTAGCCTCCTTGCTTGGACGTCCTCTCCTCCCCTCTGCTGAACTTGCGCTTCAGCCGCCGCCGCCGCCGCCTGGTGAAGTCTTCGGCTGTTGAATAAGGACACAAAAACGGACAGTGAATATATCTGTATTCCTTTCCCCTGGCTGAAAGAGAAAAACAAACATGTAATTTAGAGCAAAATGTGTGCTATAGTTACTTTCTGCTTGCTAGCCTCCTAGCTTGGAGGTCCTCTCCTCCCCTCTGCTCAACTTGCGCTTCAGCCGCCACCGCCGCCGCTCGTTGAATTCTTCTGCTGTTGAATAAGGACACAAAAATGGACAGTAAATATATGCGGATTCCTGGTCCCTGGCTGAAAGAGAAAAACAAACATTTAATTTTTAGGCACATGGGGGATGTCATATTTACTTTCTACTGGCTTGCCTCCTTGCATCCAGGATCTCCTGCGTCCTTGGATCAGCAGCATCAATTCTTCTGCTGTGGAATTAACAGACAAAAAGGAATTGTGTTTATATGTATTGATTGTCCCTGTTTTAAAATATAACATTCAAACAAGGACATTATTCCGACCACATGCAATCATTTGTAGCCATCAACAGTAGCATGGGTATCCCTGGACAAAAATAAATAAATAAATAAATAAAAAATTAACATTTTTAATCAACCGATCCCCAATAACAAAAAAAAAAACAGTACAAACATAATGATAATAAAAACATGGACATTTCACATACAAGCATGAGTAAATTTAAGGTCAGAGGCACCCAAAAAAAAAAAATTGCAACAAAATGAAAAGATCAACATTTGGATACTAAACACATGCAAATGTAATAGCAGCATGAGTAGATAAACCGTGAGAGGCCACAAAGAACAAAGATTGCAAACAAAAAAACATTAGCATACAATGCAAGAGACCATGAGTAGATAAACCGTGAGAGGCCACAAAGAACAAAGATTGCAAAGAAAAAAACATTAGCATACTAAACAAATGCAAGAGAGCATTAGTAGAAAAACCATCACAGGCCCCCCAAAAAATAAACATTGGCAAAAAAAATGGAGATAAACATTACCATACAGTCATGGCCAAAAGTTTTGAGAATGACACAAATATTAATTTTTACAAAGTCTACTGCTTCACTTTTTCTAATGGCAATTTGCATATACTCCAGAATGTTATAAAGAGTGATCAGCTTAACAGCAATTACTTGCAAAGTCAATATTTGGCTAGAAAATGAACTTTATCCCCCAAAACACATTTCAACATCATTGCAGCCCTGCCTTAAAAGGACCAGCTAACCTCTTTTCAGTGATTGCTCCATTAACACAGGTGTGGGTGTTGATGAGGACATGGCTGGAGATCAATCTGTCATGATTAAGTAAGAATGACACCACTGGACACTTTAAAAGTAGGCTGGTGCTTGGCATCATTGTTTCTCTTCTGTTAACCATGGTTATCTCTAAAGAAACACGTGCAGTCATCATTGCAATGCACAAAAATGGCCTAACAGGGAAGAGTATCGCAGCTAGAAAGATTGCACCTCAGTCAACAATCTATCGCATCATCAAGAACTTCAAGGAGAGAGGTTCCATTGTTGCAAAAAGGCTTCAGGGTGCCCAAGAAAGACCAGCAAGCGCCAGGACCGTCTCTTAAAAGTGTTTCAGCTGCGGGATCGGGCTACCAGCAGTGCAGAGCTTGCTCAGGAATGGCAGCAGGCAGGTGTGAGTGCATCTGCACGCACTGTGAGGCGGAGACTCTTGGAGCAAGGCCTGGTCTCAAGGAGGGCAGCAAAGACGCCACTTCTCTCCAGAAAAAACATCATGGACAGACTGATATTCTGCAAAAGGTACAGGCAGTGGACTGCTGAGGAGTGGGGTAAAGTTATTTTCTCTGAAGAATCCCCTTTTCGATTGTTTGGGACATCAGGAAAACGCCTCATTCGGAGAAGACAAGGTGAGCGCTACCACCAGTCTTGTCTCATGCCAACTGTTAAGCATCCTGAAACCATTCATGTGTGGGGTTGCTTCTCAGCCAAGGGAATCGGCTCTCTCACAGTCTTGCCTAAAAACACAGCCATGAATAAAGAATGGTACCAGAATGTCCTCCAAGAGCAACTTCTCCCAACCCTCTAAGAGCAGTTTGGCGATCAACAATGCCTTTTCCAGCATGATGGAGCACCTTGCCATAAAGCAAAGGTGATAACTAAATGGCTCAGGGAACAAAACATAGAGATTTTGGGTCTATGGCCTGGAAACTCCCCAGATCTTAATCCCATTGAGAACTTGTGGTCAATCATCAAGAGACGGGTGGACAAACAAAAACCTAAAAATTCTGACAAAATGAAAGCATTGATTGTGCAAGAATGGACTGCTATCAGTCAGGATTTGGTCCAGAAGTTGATTGAGAGCATGCCAGGGAGAATTGCAGAGGTCCTGAAGAAGAAGGGTCAACACTGCAAATATTGACTTGCTGCATTAACTCATTCTAACTGTCAATATAAGCTTTTGTTACTCATATGTTTGCAATTATTATATTGCTGTCTGTGATAAAAACATCTGTCAAACACACATAAAAACCAGAGGGCAGCAGATCATGTGAAAATATAATATTTGTGTCATTCTCAAAACTTTTGGCCATGACTGTAGTAAACACATGCACATTTCAGATAGTAGCAGGACAAGCAACCACATCACAGGCCGAAAAAAAAAATTAAAATTATATCATACACAAATCCACATTTCATATTGTCGCAGGGAGACCAAGCACATCACTGCAAAAAAACAGTACCAGTAGATCTACATTATCAACATTCACAACAGTAGCAGGGAATACACAATAAAGTTCCCAAACAAATGCATTTTAAACTCGGGGACCCACCCCATCATCGCCAATTTAATTTCATACAATACCAGGGGAACCAATCCCCATCACAGAAAAAACATGAAATATAAAATGTACCAGGGTGCCAAAAATAAACATCATCTCACACAGCATTGGTGACATATGTATTGTACATTTTGGATTTTGGGGGGGGGAGTCATATTTACCGTCTGTTTTCCTGGCGCTCCATGATCCTGGCTGCGAGTCTCCGGTGGCTGAGGCGTCGGTGGCTGAGGCGTCGGTGGTCTCCGGTGGCTGCGTCTCCGGTGGCTGCGTGTGTGTGGCTCTGTGGCTTCTGTGGATGTGTCTGATGTCCCACCAATTTTTTTTTTTATATGTTTGCTGAGGGGTGGTATCTGTCTGGTATCTGTTTGTTGTGGGCTGGTATATCAATTAAAAAACCGCATGCGGCTACCGGATGCGGCTCAAGCCGGATGCGGCGCATTGCGGCGTCCATAGACTTTCATTGTAAAAAAAAAAACGCATGCGCCGCATCCGGCGCATGCGGCTTTTTCGCCGCAGACAAAAAACGTTACATGCAACGTTTTTTCCAGACACCGGACGGTGACCAGACACCGCATCCGGCACCAACCGGACGCGCCGCAGTGACATGCGGCGCCATCCGGCGCTAATGAAAGTCTATGGGAAAAAAACCGCATGCGGTGCATACGGTTTTGTGATGCGGCGCTGCTGAAAAATGCCGGGGGCGCCGCAATGAGAAAAACGGATGTGTGAAAGAGGCCTTATTGCTTGCACCCCTGCACCGCCATATACTTAGAGGGACTAGTCTTACCTGTGGAAGATTTAACATCTTGCTGCCCAGTAACAACCCCTCTGAGGATTCACCCTGCAGCGCTGGTCACCCTGATCAGAAACCACAGGTGGCGTCACGAACTATTACTACAATCCCCTGTAAATATCCCCCTTTGAATGAGCGCCCAGGGCAACGGACCGAGCTGTGCTACTTGTGACATTCCCCATAGACTTCAACGGGCTCTGTGCCGAGTACCCCATAAGCCCTGGTACTAAGTGTTGTGCGACTCAGAATCAGGGCCTCCCACCCCCAGCCGGCCTGCTGGGGGGTGGGAGCCAGGAGCTCTGCCCCGACGCTCAGTCCCAGGGATGGCCTCTCTCTCCTGGGAAGGATCAAGCAAAAAGTCCAGGTGGAAAAGTCCTTCTCCCCAGGAGCTTGGCTTGCACACAGCCTCAGATCCTCCAGCAGCACGGTTCCGCCTCTTCCTCCTCAGGGTGGAGCTGGAACTCTTTTTTTATTAAAGTATAAAATACATACAACATATACATAAAATCAAAACACCATTCCATAACGAAACCGACACAGAAAGAAATACCCAAACACATAAACTTGAGAATCTTTGCCTTCATTGCATGAAGTCCTTTTTCTCCTCCACATGAGTCCACTCGCAGAAGTTCTCAGCTCTTCAGAGACCCCCAGCAGGAAACCTTCCGAAAAGAAAACCAAAAAAAAGGGGAAAAAAAAAAACAACAAAACCAAACAACCCATATTTTCCTTTTTTCACATACATACACATTCACACCACACACGTTCACCATATTTACATATTTACAGGAAAATATAACAAAGGATTCGGCCCACTGCCCCAAATACAAAAAAGGCCATTCTGGCCGCAAAACTGATACTTAACCTATCACAATCACCATATGTATATATATATATATATATATATATATATATATATATATATATATAATTTATTTATTTATTTTTTATAATTATACCCCCACCTCACCACAGGTCCATTTGTTCATGGCCTATCACGTCTAGAACGGGTCCATAAAGTTCTGCCCATAATCTTCCAAAAGCCCAACACCCCCTTAAACAACCCCCACCCAACCTAACTATACCCCTCCCCGTATTCTAACTACATACGCAAAAATCCATATATATATACTTATAAACAACATACTTAATATATACACTATATACATACACAATAGTACATGACCTAGCCTATAACAAAATACACAATAATACATAACATAACTCCACAACATTATCAACTTTTACATAATCGCCTTACCCACAAGACCCAAGATCGGTGCCTGCGAGCCTCAATATCCATTAATTCTTTTATTTTTTCCAAAACAAAAAGCTACTGTGACATGCAAATAGCCCACCACCAGGAGACTGGAGCCCTAAGAGGCCCTGTCCCTTACCAACAACACATTCCCACCCTGTCCCTTGTCAATTGCTTTCCAGCACGTCGCCACACTCCTCACGGGGACAACCCCGATCATCGGAGTTCCTGTACTTCAGGTTGTCCCTTACGTACAGTCTCCCGAGAAAGCAGCGCCAGGCCAAGTCCCAAAACTTTGTGGGGATCCGCTTTGAATTTAAAAGCCCAAGCCCCACCTCCAGATCCCGGCCTGGGCAATCCCTGAGGACCAGGGGCTTCTGGAAATGGGTCAACAGAACCCTTCTCTCAAGACATTGTCTCGACATGGTCCTGATTTCCCTCAT
Source organism: Oophaga sylvatica (assembly GCA_033576555.1). Lineage (NCBI taxonomy): Eukaryota > Metazoa > Chordata > Amphibia > Anura > Dendrobatidae > Oophaga > Oophaga sylvatica. The sequence goes on along the minus strand of JARQOD010000051.1, from coordinate 25,054 downwards.
TTCCAGACCCCACCGGCGGATTACCTTCAGAACCGGGTAGCGTAAGCCGGGAGATGTCCGTGAGGTGTACGGAGATCCTTCACCTGCCCTCCTGTCTCCCATTCCTGGAAGAAGGGCCGAAACCAACCCCTGCAGGAGAATACCCACGGAGGAGCCCTCTCTAGCCAGAGGTTGGAAATATTGGCTTTAAGAAAGGTGTTCACTAAGAACACTACTGGGTTGACCATACCCAACCCACCTAGTCTCCTCGTACGGTACGTGACCTCTCTCTTGATTAGGTTAAGCCTATTCCCCCATAACAGCTGGAAGAACAGGCTGTAAACCCGTGTCCAGAGAGGTTCTGGCAAGATGCAAACACTGCCCAGGTAAATTAACAAGGGAAGCAGAAAGCCTTTAGCCAAGCTAACCCTTTCCCTCAGGGTTAAAGACCAACCCTTCCACTGGTCCACCTTTTGGGCGGCAATCTTGAGTCTGCCCTCCCAATTTTGCTGGAATAGTCCCCGGGGCCAAATTCGATGCCTAGAATTTTGGCGGAGGCCTGGGGTTCTGGAAGGATGCCCGGGAGATCAAAACTGGGATCTCCCCCTCCCAGCCAGAGACTTTCACACTTTTCCCGGTTGATCATGGACCCGGATGCCTCCGAGTAACGTACGACTTCGGACATGACCCAGTCTGTCTCCCCTCTCGAGGATACGAAAAGGGAAACATCGTCCGCGTACGCCACCACCCTCAGAGGGGGCCCAGAGCCTGCCTGGTCCATCCCGACTCCCACCAACGGTCCACGATCTACCCTCCTCAGGAAGGGATCGATCGCGAACGCGTATAAAAGTGGGCTCAGCCCTGATGGACCCCCAGAACCCACCTCAAAAGGGCACCCTGACCAACCGTTCACGAGCGAGAAAGTCTCAGCCCCTTGATACAAGATCTCTAACCAATTTACAAACCTCCCAGTCAGCCCTGTACCTCAAAAGGACAGACATGAGGTACTCATGGTTAACCCGGTCAAAGGCTTTTGCTTGATATGACAGTAGATACCCCTTCCAATGACCTGCCCTACCCTGTTCCACTACCTCTCAGACACCAAGCACAGCACTAAAAGTGCTGCGGCCTGGAACAGGCAGGGCTGGGCCTCCGAAAGGAGCCGGGGTGCAAACTTGACCAGCCGATTAAAAGACACCTTCGCCAGAACCTTCCGGTCCGTATTGAGAAGCGCTATGGGACGCCAATTCTCAATACGGGACGAGTCTTTACCCTTTGACAGAATAATCAGGGCTGACCTCCTCATTGAACCGGGAAGAGTACCGAAGGAAAGACACTCATTAAACACCCCAGTCAAGAGGGGGACCAAGGAGTCCCTAAAGGTCTTATAGAACTCGGATGTTAAGCCATCCGGACCTGGCGATATTTTGGGCCGAAGCCCATCAATGGCCAGTCTCACTTCCTCTTCCCTGATTGCTTCTGCCAAAACACCAAGAGAGGGATCATCCCCTGGCTCAGGGATGGTTTCAGCCAGGAAAGCCGACATCTCATCCCGATCCAGATCCCTAATTCCCAAGAGGTGTGAGTAAAAGGACCTGACCACCTCCAGGATCCCTGATTTGGATCTGTTCAGGGACCCCGTACTGTCGATCAGTCCTGTCACCATCTTACAATTCACTGACATCTTACAGTTCCTGTAGGGGTCAGGTGAGCGGTACTTCCCGAAATCCCTCTCAAAAACCAAAGATGTGTGCCTATCATACTGACACCTCTTAAGCAAAGACTTCACTCTGGAGATTTCCTCACGGTCACCTCCAGTCGAGACGAGCTGCTCGAGTTTCCTCCCCAGAGCCTGAGACAAGCGATGCCTGTTCAGACTCCTGAGGCTCGAGAGCTGGCGGAAGAACCCCGCCACCCACTTTTTGAAGATCTCCCACCACTCTGACTTACTACTACAGAGATCCAAAAGCGGTACCTGGCTCTGAAGAAAATCCTCTAAGGATTGTCTCACGTCCGCTTCTTCCAGCAGGGACGAATTCATCTTCCACAGCCCTCTTCCTATCCGGGGAGTCTCTGCAACATTCAGAGAAAAGAAAATTAGACAGTGATCGAGAACTCCACCTCAACGGCGGACACAGGAGAAAATATGGCATCCTCCTTTAAAAAAAACCTGTCTATTCTAGATCTACAGCTACCCCTATGATAGGCCTGGGGTGTGCCGGATGTGGACATCCACCAGGCGAGCTTCACTGGCTATGCTATTAAGCGCGACGCTGTCATAAGCCAGGCGATCTCCAGGACCCCCCGATCACGGGACCTCGTAATGGTGTTGAAGTCACCACCGAAGACCACCTGTCGGCTTGTAAAAAGAAAGGGCTTAATCTTCAGGAAGAGACATTTCCGGTCCCACTTTGACTGTGGGCCGTAGATGTTTATGAGCCGCAGCTCTTGTCCCCTCATGAAGACGTCAAGGACCAGGCACCTCCCCATTTCTAACTCTATCACTCGTCTGCATTCCACATCTGCAGTCTTAAAAAGGACTGCCACCCCGCTATACGGCTAGGCCGCAAGAGACCAGTATGAAGGCCCGCATCTCCACTCTCTCTGTGCTTTATGTATGGCCCCCATGTCAGTTAGTCTGGTCTCCTGCAAAAATAAAATTTCAGCCTCAATTCGGGTGAGAAAATCAAAAGCCGTAAATCTAGCCGCATCTGACTTAATGCTGGCGACATTAATGGACGCCAGCGTCAACGGGGCGAGTTCAGCCATCATGAATGATCAAGTTCGACAGCCTTTTCTTACCCACCCCGCTCCCACCACCCTCTGGGGAGGAGTCAGAACCCTTCCTCTTTAAGGTAGTTGAGGTGTCCATTCCTCCTCCCCTGGTGTTCTGACCTCCGGACTCCGGGTCTGTCCCCCCCCCAGGAGAAACAACGTCCCCTAAGGGTTGGACTCCGCCATCCCCTGAAGGACCCCCTGATGCCGCCCCCGGCCCCTTGCCCTCGTCCGACGACTCTTTAGCAGAGTCTCCGAGGGCTTGGAACCGGTTGGAGAGTGTGATCAGAGGGGGAACGGTGGGCCCTTCCGTTGGTACACTCACGGTCGGGGGTGGGGGGTTTTGGAATACTTGTTCAGCCTCCTCCTCCCCCTCCTGTTGGTACGTTTTTTCCCACCCATTGATGTTGTAGGCTGCTCTACGACTTCCTCATCAACACTTTCATATTGAGAGGCGCTGTCTGAGTCAGCCGCTTTATCCTCCCTCTCCATCCTCCTGATCTCCTCGTTCACCGCTTCCTCCCTCAGGGCCTCAGAGGCTTTAGTCACCAACCTAGAGGGAGGAGCAGGCACCAGCCCGGCTACCCGAGGCTCCACCTGCTCCTTACCCCCATGGCGAGCCGCCTGCCTCCGCTGATATGAGGGGCCTCTAGTGACCTTGCCTTTCCTCACCGGCCCCTCAGCCCCTCCCCGCCATCACCGCCCGCCACGAAGGAGGAAGCCCCGCTGGAGGTTTCCCCCCCACGGTCTCCCCCCACCGGGCCCGCAGCAGTATTGGAGAAGGAGCGAGGGCAGCGGCTATACGGGTGACCAAGGTCACCACACAGGTGGCACCAAATGTCCTTACATGCAGCGGTGAGATGACCCATCCCGCCACACAAGGCACATTTCTGCACCTTGCAGCTTGCACTGAAGTGGCGGGGATCGCCGCACTTGTGACAGACCTTCGGCTGCCCCTGGTAGAAGACCAGGATCCTGTCTCTTCCCAGGAATGCTGAGGAAGGGATGTGGGTGACCGTATCCCCTGAAACCTTCAACTTAGCCATGAAGGTCCAGCCCCCCGACCAAATACCAAATTCTTCCCTGTTCTTTTTTGGGACCTCGGTAACTTCCCCATAACGGGAAAGCCACGTCATTATGTCCACGCCTGAGAGTGACTCGTTACATGTCACCACGGTCACTCTCTTGACGGAATTTTGGCGAGACACTGCCTGCACGACGAAGCCTCGCCATCCGGGCTCCCCCTTCACCAGCTCATAATTCGACCAGAATAGCTCAAGCCCCTCTGGCCGAACGAAGCTGATGTCAAAGAACCGGGCCGCTGAGGGATGGATCAGGGCAAAGATGTCATCCGCCCTGAAGCCCATCTTCAGGAGGAGCTCCACCACCCTGCTCCTGGGTGGGCAAGCTTCACTGCCTCCCCACCGAAGACGGACCACATTCCTCCTCCGACCCGCAGCCATGACCCCCGCAAATGAACGCCTGGGTGCCACGGCTGGGGGGCAGATGGGCCAGCCCTCTCCCCACTCACACTCGCTCCCACAGTCACACCCTCATTCACCCCCACATTTACTCCCTCATCCATATCACTCATGTCACTCCCACTCTCTCCTTCATTCACCCCCTCATGCTCCACACCCGCAAAAAGCTCTTCAAAAATGTCACCACACACCATCGCTATCATCCTCACTTTCAAACACACTAACTTTATTTTCATTAGCTTTATTTTTATTTACACCATTTTTATTTACATTTCTATTTACATTGTTACTTTGCCCTCCTGCTGGGGGCCCAGACTGGACTCCTGAGGCTTCCCTGTGATTGGTGCCTGTTTTGGCTGCACCTCTGCCCAGGAGCGCTGCCGCCCCTTTAATAGCCCCAGAGCAGAGTGCACTCAGTACACTCTGCCTGGGCTTGGGAACAGCAGCAGCTCCTGAGATCTCTGGCACCAATTTTTTTTTCTTCTTTTCTTGTGCTTCCTAGGGCAGGGACGGACTTTGCCACCGCACCCTGCCCTCCACACACTTCCCTTGCCGGCTTCACTTGGAGCGCCGGAGCCCCCGCACCACCAGATGACGGTAAGTGAGCTGGGGACCCCGACAACTCCCTACCGACTTTCGGGGTGCAGAACCGATGGTATGTGTGGGCGGGAAAGAGGGTGGTGGACCCGCCGAGGCCACGCCCCCCCACCAGCCGCAGCCACTCCAGGCTGGGCAGCAGCCCCTTCTGAGGCCACGCCCATCCCAGATGACCTGGGCACAGTGGGCGGAGCCACGGCTGCACGCCCCCCCCACGGCCACAGCCACTCCAGGATGGGCAGCAGCCCCTTGCGAGGCCACACCCACCCCGGATGATGCGAGCACGGCGGGCGGGACTGCGGCCGAGGAGGGCACGCCCCCCCTGCATGCCTCTGCCTTTGCAGTCAGGGCAACATTCAGGGAGGCCACGCCCCCCACACGGGCCTTCACTGCCTCTCTGCACCCACCACCTGCTGTAGGCAAGGCTGGCCACTCCCCTTCGGCATCCAGTGGCGACGGGGCCCCCCGCACGGACCCCTTTTGGGGTCTACGTGCCGAGTGCCCAGGCTTCACAACGGCCGCCTCCAGGGGAGCGACCAACACTCTGCAGGTTTTAAGTTGCTGCTTTACAGCAGTATCTGCGCCCTTCCTATGCTTCTGTACTCCCATAAGTGATCCAGATTTAACGGACCCGTGCGTGGGGGGCCCAGAAGCTGCTCTCACCGCCGGAGTTGCGGCCCCGGCTTTACTTGTACCTGGTGCTGGGCCAGCCCCCCCTGCCACAGGGGACTGAGCCCAAGCACCACCACCAACACCACCAATACCGGCACCGACCTCCATATCGCTGCCTGAATCTGAACTGCCACCACCAGATGTGACAGCAAGACCCAGGCATAACTTACTCTCCCCGCTCCCTTGCTGCGGACTCACCACAGGGCCCGAGCTGGGGTGGGCAGCGGGTTCCGCACAACGGACTGGGGGGCCCCGGAAAGAGGGACAAAAACAAGCTTCTCCTCCACCGCTTGCTTTGCCTTACGCCTCCTCCTACTCTTCCCGGTTGCCTCATCCTCGAGGCAGACCTCGTCCCCAAACAACAGTGTGCCAAACCGTGCTGGAGACTCAATCTGCCTCACTTGCTGTAGGATGAGGCAGCCCCCCTCGATATTACTCCCGCTCCCTCCATCCTCCCCCTCACTCCCACTTTCCTCCATGTCACTGGAGTCCGGTGGGAGAGCCACTTGTTTGGGGGCTATCCCGCTGCGCGATACCTGGGCGCTCTTACCCACCAGGTCCTGGGCGCTCTTACCCACCAGGTCCTGGGCGCTCTTACCCACCAGGTCCTCAGGTGGAGCTGGCTCAGATGTTCTGCCATTTTCCTCCTTCTCGTCCTCCACCTGGATGGGGCCTCCTGACCCCCCAGGAGACCCACCGGTCAGGGCTCTAAACCGGTCGTCGTTCCGGAGCTTCTCCCCGAAAGGGCCGCTCCCCTCCAGGATTGATGTTCTCCACTCCTCCAGAACTCTTATAGCCCCCTTCAGCCTCTCGACCGTGGCAGATACCTCCGCTCTCTTTGTGGCAGGGAGCCGATTTTTTGCCGTTACTCGGGCTCCCATCAACTCCTCCCGGAGTCTCCTCAGCTGCTTAGCTGACTCCTCATACTCACAGAGGTGAGCGTGGATGCGGGAGGCGTAGACGGTAGCCGGCTCCCCCGCAACCTTGGAGCCCCAGATGTTAGGGGGGCTCCCACCGCACCTCTGCTAGCAGCCTCCTCTCCGGGAGAAGGAGCTGCCACGGTCCCGGCTTCAGGGGTCCTGGATCCTGGAGCCTTGCGGCCCCCCGAGGTCCTCCTCTTGTTGCCCATTTCCCTGGGTCTGGCTGGGCAATGGAGTTGGAATCAGGGCCTCCCACTCCCAGCCGGCCTGCCGGGGGGTGGGAGCCAGGGGCTCTGCCCCAACGCTCAGTCCCAGGGATGGCCTCTCTCTCCTGGGAAGGATCAAGCAAAAAGTCCAGGTGGAAAAGTCCTCCTCCCCAGGAGCTTGGCTTGCACACAGCCTCAGATCCTCCAGCAGCACGGTTCCGCCTCTTCCTCCTCAGGGTGGAGCTGGAACTCTATTTTATTATTTTTTTACAAAAATACAAAACATAACATACCATACAAGAAAAACAAAAACCGAAACACCAAAACCCCTCATACCAAGAAATATAGTATATGAAAATCAAAACCAGCCTCAGATGTCCGAATGTCTACATCTCTCCAGTCCATGTCCATATCCGGGCCCTCTTCCAAGCTTTCCAGCTTCCCGAGGCCCCCAGCAGGAACTAGCCTACAAAAATAAAAGAAAAAGAAAAGAAAAACCATTCTTTCAAACCACATTCACACTTACTCATACTTACTCACTCTCCCATTCGCTCTTATTTACATTATTTACAGATTTCATAATTAAATCAAAATCCCTGGCCTCTGCCATAACATAATGATAATACACTACTTAACCTTACCTAAACACACAAAAAAATTTTTTTTTCCCTCCACCCTCACCACAGGTCCATTAGTTCATGGCCATTAAACACTTCAAGCTCGGGTCCATAAAGTTTTATGCCCTTAATATCACAGTTCTTCTTGGGTCCTTGGGTCCAAACCTTGGCAAAATTCAGCCCAAATGCCCGCACGCCCTTTACAAAACCCCCACCCAACCTCACTATACCCACCCATCCACACTTAACTATACACTATATACACCTTTTATTACACTTTATTAATAAACACCAAAACACATACTGAACACTATAACACATATAGCATAACACCAACTACACATAATTATATACATATCCTACTTTATCAACTATACTGCTACCATTATCATAATAACACTTAATCTCAATCTAAACTTGCAAGGCCCAAGCTCAGTGCCTGTAAGCCCAATATCCATTATCTTTTATCTTAAAACAAAAAGCTATACTGTGACATGCAGTAGCCCACCACCAGGAGGCTGGAGCCCTAAGAGGCCCTGTCCCTTATCAACAACACATTCACCCTGTCCCTTTTCAACTAAAACTGTCCCTACTTCTGTCCCTAACAAACTGTTCCTATCTATCCCTACTCTACCTAAATTAACTTTACTAACTCTCTGTCTGTCCCTCACACTGACCCTCCCTGACCCTATCTGCCCCTACTTCTCTCCCTCAACACCCCACACCACCTTATGCTATCCCTACCACCATTCACACACAAAGCAACTCTCCATTGAGTGTGTTTTTAAAAGGAGAAGCCCCTCCAAAGCCAAGAGGCCCTCCTCACACCCAGTCTCTCGAACTCCAAAGAACGCACCCTCCCCAGGTCAACTGTTATGATTTGGTAGCTGAGGAGTGCAGGTAAAAAAGGCAATACACCAGAGCAGTTGGAATCTATGAGATTGCAGTACCCTGACTAACCACCACAACTAGAGGCAGCCGTGGAGCGTTCCTACGTTGGTCCTAGACGCCTCGTCACAGCCTGAGAAACTAACTACACCTAAAGATAGAAATAGGAAAGCTATCTGCCCCGGAGCAGAACTCCAAAGATAACAGAAAGCCCCCAAACATGTAATGGCGGTTAGACAAGAGGAAATACTGACACAGAAAGAAAATAGTATGAGCAAACGCTGGGGCCCAAACTATCTAAATAGAAAAGGATAGGAAGGGTACTTACTGCAATCCCAGAAAACCCTGAAAAGCACCAACTCTACTAATTTCAAAATCACCTGAGATCACACGACCTCTACCACCTAAATTAGTTCTCTGGAGTAACAAAATAAAAACAGCAGCCACTGAAAAAACTGGAAAAAGCAAAAGAACAAAACTCAGTGGCTGAACTAAACTGAGAGGGCAGAAGCCCCGGAGGGGACCCTGAAGGCCCCCAAAGAAGTGCAGGACAAAATGCAAAAATATAGCACAAACACAAAAGAAGCAAAAGTCTTATCTGTAAGCAGGAGATGCAGACACGACACAGCAGGCTACAAGGGAAACTGGAATGAAGGATTCAGACCAGAACAATTGATCACCGGCAACCCTGATGGGAAAATGACTCCCTTATATAAGACCAGTCAGTAACACCTGATTCCCAGTCCTCACAATCTTCACTAGCACCGCTTGTAACCACCAGAGGGAGCCTCTGCTCAGAACTCATCTCAAACCCATTCACAACAGTACCCCCCCCTTGAGGAGGGGTCACCGAACCCTCATTTGAGCAACCAGGTCGGTCAGGATGAGTTCTATGATACGCACGAATAAGTCTCCTAGCGTGGATGTCCGAAGCAAACACCCAAGAATTGTCTTCCTGACCATAACCTCTCCATTTAACCAAATACTGGAGTTTCCTTCTAGAAAAACGAGAATCCAATATTTTCTCAACCACATACTCCAGATTGCCCTCAACCAAAACAGGGTCAGGAGGCACAGCAGCAGGAACCACTGGCTCAACAAACCTCTTCAACAAGGACTTGTGGAACACGTTATGGATCTTAAATGTCCCTGGAAGAAGCAAACGAAAAGAAACAGGATTAATAATCTCCATGATCTTATAAGGTCCAATGAACCTAGGCTTAAATTTAGGAGATGCTAATCTCATAGGAATATTCTTTGAGGACAACCAGACCAAGTCCCCCACTTTAAACCGAGGACCATCAGTCCTATGCCGGTTAGCAAACCGCTGGGCCTTCTCCTGAGAGAGGGACAACCTCTCCACTACCTGGTCCCAAATCTGTTGCATACGCTCCACAACAGAGTCAACACCTGGACAGACAGAAGCCTCCGTCTGTCCTGAAGAAAATCGAGGGTGAAACCCAGAATTACAGAAAAACGGAGACATCAAAGTGGCAGAGCTAGCCCTATTATTAAGAGCAGACTCAGCCAAAGGCAAAACCCAAAAATCTCTGAAGAGCCTTTAATGAAGTAGGTTGGACCCAATCACAGATGGCCTGAACCTTGACCGGGTCCATTTCAATAACAGATGGGGACAAAATGAATCCCAGAAATGAGATCCTCTGTACGCCAAAAAGACACTTTGATCCCTTCACATACAGAGCATTCTCTCTCAAAATCTGGAATACAGTTCGAACATGTTTCACATGAGAGTCCCAGTCATTAGAAAAAATCAAGATATCATCCAAATAAACAATCAGAAATTTGTCCACAAAATCCCTGAAAATGTCATTCATGAAGGACTGGAAGACGGAAGGAGCATTAGTGAGCCCAAAGGGCATCACTAGGTACTCAAAATGCCCTTCAGGGGTATTGAATGCCGTCTTCCATTCATCCCCGTGCTTAATGCGAATAAGGTTATACGCCCCCCTGAGGTCAAGCTTGGTAAACCAAGTAGCGTTTTTCACCCTGGAAAACAGGTCAGAAATCAAGGGTAACGGGTATTGATATTTCACAGTAATATTGTTCATGAGACGATAATCAATACACGGCCTTAATGAACCATCTTTTTTGGCCACAAAGAAAAAACCGGCACCTAAGGGTGAAGAGGATGGTCTGATATGACCCTTCTCCAATGATTCCTTGATATAAGACCGCATAGCGTCATGTTCAGGTACAGACAAGTTAAAAAGGCGACCTTTAGGGAATTTACTACCCGGCACTAATTCAATAGCGCAGTCATAGCTCCTATGGGGAGGCAAGGATGCAGATTTACTTTCGCTAAACACATCAGAAAAATCAAACAAAAAGTCAGGAACATCCTGAGCCTGGGGGGAGGCAGAAAAAACAGGAGTGTTGGTATTAACACATTGGCAGCCCCAACTGGTTACAGACACAGATTTCCAATCCAAAACAGGATTATGAGACTGTAACCAAGGGAAACCCAGCACGACAATGTCATGCAGATTATATAGAACCAAAAATTTGCAGCACTCCTGGTGATCCGGTTCAACCCTCATTATCACCTGAGTAGAAAACTGGGGTTTATTCTCAGCCAAAGGGGTAGAATCGATCCCCAGTAGGGAATAGACTTCTGTAGGGGTATCAAGGGAAACCCACAACGTTTAGCAAAATCATAATCCATCAGGTTAATAGCTGCTCCAGAATCAACGAAAGCCTGAGCAGAAAATGAGGACAGAGAGCATATCAGAGTGACAGTTAATAAAAACTTAGTCTGAACACTACCCAAGACAACTGAGCGTGCAAAACGTCTTCCCCGCTTAGGGCAGACTGAAATAGCATGAGAGGCATCACCACAGTAGAAACATAACCCATTGCGCATTCGAAACTCATGACGCTGTGCCCCAGACACCACTCTATCACACTGCATGGGTTCAGAAGCTGGTTCACAAGGCAACACCATTCCACGCATACTTCTCCCTCACGCAAACGTCTGTCAATTTGAATCGCTAATGACATAGAATCATTGAGACCAGAGGGGACAGGGAATCCCACCATAACATCCTTTACATTATCTGACAGACCCTTCCGTAAAAGGGCCGCCAAAGCGTCGTCATTCCATTTGGTCAGGACTGCCCACCTACGGAATCTCTGACAGTATAACTCAGCGTCATCAAGCCCCTGATTTAATGCCAACAAGGCAAATGAAAAAACAGCTTGATCAGTGACATTAGGCTCATCGTACAATAACCCCAAAGCCTGAAAAAACGCATCAACATCACTCAAAACAGGATCCCCAGGTATCAGGGAAAAAGCCCAATCCTGAGGATCGCCGCGCAGGAGAGAGATAATAATTTGAACCTGCTGCGCTGCGTTTCCTGAGGACTTAGATTTTAAGGCAAAAAACAATTTACAATTATTTTTGAAATTCTGAAACTTAGCTCGATCCCCTAAAAACAAATCTGGCATGGGGATCCTAGGTTCCACAACAGGCAACCTAGCAAGATATGCAGCAATACTCTGAACCTCAGTGGCAAGCTGATCCACAAAGCCAGACTACTGTGCAAACTCCATTGGGAGAAAAGATCCTCCCCAGCACCCAGAGATACAGAGGAAAAAAAAAAAAAAAAAATGCAACAAACAGAAAAATATCTCTGACAACTCTGACAACTTTTTTTTCTTTCACAATATTTTTTTTTTCCTTCTGTGAGTACCATACAATTTCAATTTTTAGGCCGGTGATACTGTTATGATTTGGTAGCTGAGGAGTGCAGGTAAAAAAGGCAATACACCAGAGCAGTTGGAATCTATGAGATTGCAGTACCCTGACTAACCACCACAACTAGAGGCAGCCGTGGAGCGTTCCTACGTTGGTCCTAGACGCCTCGTCACAGCCTGAGAAACTAACTACACCTAAAGATAGAAATAGGAAAGCTATCTGCCCCGGAGCAGAACCCAAAGATAACAGAAAGCCCCCAAACATGTAATGGCGGTTAGACAAGAGGAAATACTGACACAGAAAGAAAATAGTATGAGCAAACGCTGGGGCCCAAACTATCTAAATAGAAAAGGATAGGAAGGGTACTTACTGCAATCCCAGAAAACCCTGAAAAGCACCAACTCTACTAATTTCAAAATCACCTGAGATACACGACCTCTACCACCTAAATTAGTTCTCTGGAGTAACAAAATAAAAACAGCAGCCACTGAAAAAACTGGAAAAAGCAAAAGAACAAAACTCAGTGGCTGAACTAAACTGAGAGGGCAGAAGCCCTGGGAGGGGACCCTGAAGGCCCCCAAAGAAGTGCAGGACAAAATGCAAAAATATAGCACAAACACAAAAGAAGCAAAAGTCTTATCTGTAAGCAGGAGATGCAGACACGACACAGCAGGCTACAAGGGAAACTGGAATGAAGGATTCAGACCAGAACAATTGATCACCGGCAACCCTGATGGGAAAATGACTCCCTTATATAAGACCAGTCAGTAACACCTGATTCCCAGTCCTCACAATCTTCACTAGCACCGCTTGTAACCACCAGAGGGAGCCTCTGCTCAGAACTCATCTCAAACCCATTCACAACAGTCAACCAAGATGTTGCTAACCACCTTGTCCCGGGGGAGGGCTTTCTGTTGCGTCGAAACTAAACACCGTGCATTCCACGTGTAAAACCTGACCACTACGCTAACTAGGAATAAAGTGCTCCGCTCTCGGCCACCCAGGGATCTGAACACCTCATAGACCCACTCGGAGTAGGAAAGGGACGCCAGCCGCGGCCAACGTATGGAAGCACCCACCCTGTTGTAAACCTCTGCATTAAAGGGACACTGAAGGAGAAAGTGCTCCATGCTTTCCAGCACGTCGCCACACTCCTCACGGGGACAACCCCGTTCATCAGAGTTCCTGTACTTCAGGTTGTCCCTTACATACAGTCTCCCGTGAAAGCAGCGCCAGGCCAAGTCCCAAAACTTCGTGGGGATCCGCTTTGAATTTAAAAGCCCGAGCCCCACCTCCAGATCCCGGCCTGGGCAATCCCTGAGGACCAGGGGCTTCTGGAAATGGGTCAACAGGACCCTTCTGTCAAGACATTGCCTCAACATGGTCCTGATTTCCCGCATTCCCAGACCCCACCGGTGGATTACCTTCAGAACCGGGGTAGCGTAAGCCGGGAGATGTCCGTGAGGTGTACGGAGATCCTTCACTTGCCCTCCTGTCTCCCATTCCTGGAAGAAAGGCTGAAGCCAACCCCTGCAGGAGAATACCCACGGAGGAGCCCTCTCTAGCCAGAGGTTGGAAATATTGGCTTTAAGAAAGGTGTTCACTAAGAACACTACCGGGTTGACCATACCCAACCCACCTAGTCTTCTCGTACGGTACGTGACCTCCCTCTTGATTAGGTTGAGCCTATTCCCCCATAACAGCTGGAAGAACAGGCTGTAAACCCGTGTCCAGAGAGGTTCTGGCAAGATGCACACACTGCCCAGGTAAATTAACAAGGGAAGCAGAAAGCCTTTAGCCAAGCTGACCCTTTCCATCAGGGTTAAAGACCAACCCTTCCACTGATTCACCTTTTGGGCGGCAATCTTGAGTCTGCCCTCCCAATTTTGCTGGGGGTAGTCCCCGGGGCCAAATTCGATGCCTAAAATTTTGGCGGAGGCCTGGGGTTCTGGAAGGGTGCCCGGGAGATCAAAACTAGGATCTCCCCCTCCCAGCCAGAGACTTTCACACTTTTCCCGGTTAATCATGGACCCGGATGCCTCCGAGTAACGCACGACTTCGGACATGACCCAGTCCGCCTCCCCTCTCGAGGATACGAAAAGGGAAACATAGTCAGCGTACGCCACCACCCTCAGAGGAGGCCCAGAGCCTGCCTGGTCCATCCCGACTCCCACCAATGGTCCACGATCTACCCTCCTCAGGAAGGGATCGATCGCGAACGCGTATAAAAGTGGGCTCAGAGGACAGCCCTGACGGACCCCAGAACCCACCTCAAAAGGGCAACCTGACCAACCGTTCACCAGAAGGAAAGTCTCAGCCCCTTGGTACAAGATCTCTAACCAATTTACAAACCTCCCAGGCAGACCGTACCTCAAAAGGACAGACCACAGGTACTCATGGTTAACCCGGTCAAAGGCTTTTGCTTGATCTAATGACAGTAGGTACCCCTTCCTGCCCTACCCTGTTCCACTGCCTCTCGGACACCGAGCACAGCACAAAAAGTGCTGCGGCCTGGGACAGTGCAGTGCTGGGCCCCTGAAAGGAGCCGGGGTGCAAACTTGACCAGCAGATTAAACAACACCTTCGCCAGAACCTTCCGATCCGTATCGAGAAGCGCTATGGGACGCCAATTCTCAATACGGGACGAGTCTTTACCCTTTGACAGAATAATCAGGGCTGACCTCCTCATTGAACCGGGAAGAGTGCCCGAGGAAAGACACTCATTAAACACCCCAGTCAAGAGGGGGACCAAGGAGTCCCTAAAGGTCTTGTAGAACCGGATGTTAAGCCATCCGGACCTGGCGATTTTTTTGGGCCGAAGCCCATCAATGGCCAGTCTCACTTCCTCTTCCCTGATTACTTCTGCCAAAACACCAAGAGAGGGATCATCCCCTGGCACAGGGATGGTTTCAGCCAGGAAAGCCGACATCCCATCCCGATCCAGATCCCTCCTAACCAAGAGGTGTGAGTAAAAGGACCTGACCACCTCCAGGATCCCTGATTTGGGATCAGTCCTGTCACCATCTTACAATTCACTGACATCTTACAGTTTCTGTAAGGGTCGGGCGAGCGGTACCTCCCGAAGTCCCTCTCAAAAACCAAAGATGTGTGCCTATCGTACTGACACTTCTTGAGCAAAGATTTCACTCTGGAGATTTCCTCACGGTCACCTCCAGTCGAGATGAGCTGCTCGAGTTTCCTCCTCAAGGCCTGATACAAGCGGTGCCTGTTCAGACTTCTGAGGCTTGAGAGCTAGCGGAAGAACCCCGCCACCCGCTTTTTGAAGATCTCCCACCACTCTGACTTACTACTACAGAGATCCAAAAGTGGTACCTGACTCTGAAGAAAATCCTCGAAGGATTGTCTCACCTCCGCTTCTTCCAGCAGGGACGAATTCAGCTTCCACAGCCCTCTTCCCATCCGGGGAGTTTCTGCAACATTCAAAGAAAAGAAAATTAGACAGTGATCGGAGAACTCCACCTCAACGGCGGACACAGCAGAAAAGATGGCGTCCTCCTTTAAAAAAAAACCTGTCTATTCTAGATCTACAGCTACCCTATGATAGGTGAGACCCCCGTGGCCTGGGGTGTGCCGGATGTGGACATCCACCAGGCGAGCTTCACTAGCTATACTATTAAGTGCGACGCTGTCATAAGCCAGGCGATCTCCAGGACCCCCCCGATCACGGGACCTCGTAATGGTGTTGAAGTCCCCACCGAAGACCACCTGTCGGCCCGTAAAAAGAAAGGGCTTAATCTTCAGGAAGAGACATTTTCGGTCCCACTTAGACTGGGGACCGTAGATGTTTATGAGCCGAAGCTCTTGTCCCCTCATGAAGACGTCAAGGACCAGGCACCTCCCCATTTCTAACTCGATCACTCGTCTGCATTCCACATCTGCAGTCTTAAAAAGGACCGCCACCCCGCTATACGGCTCGGCCGCAAGAGACCAGTAGGAGGACCCGCACCTCCACTGCCTCCGTGCTTTATGTATGGCCCCCATGTCAGTTAGTCTGGTCTCCTGCAAAAATAAAATTTCAGCCTCAATTCGGGTGAGAAAATCAAAGGCCGCAAATCTAGCCGCATCTGACTTAATGCTGGCACATTAATGGACGCCAGCGTCAACGGGGCGAGTTCAGCCATCATGAGTGATCAAGTTCGACGGCCTTCTTCTTACCCACCCCGCTCCCACCACCCTCTGGGGAGGAGTCAGAACCCTTCCTCTTTAAGGTAGTTGAGGTGTCCATTCCTCCTCCCCTGGTGTTCTGACCTCCGGACTCCGGTCTGTCCCCCCCCCCGGAGAAACAACGTCCCCTAAGGGTTGGACTCCGCCACCCCCTGAAGGACCCCCCGATGCCGCCCCCAGCCCCTCACCCTCGTCCTGAAACTCTTTAGCAGAGTCTCCGAGGGCTTGGAACCGGTTGGAGAGTGTGATCAGAGGGGGAACGGTGGGCCCTTCCGTTGGTACACTCACGGTCGGGGGTGGGGGGATTTGGAAGACTTGTTCAGCCTCCTCCTCCCCCTCCTGTTGGTACGTTTTTTCCCACCCATTGATGTTGTAGGCTGCTCTATGACTTCCTCATCAACAATTTCATATTGAGAGGAGTTGTCTGAGTCAGCCGCTTTATCCTCCCTCTCCATCCTCCTGATCTCCTCGTTCACCGCCTCCTCCCTCAGGGCCTCAGAGGCTTTAGCCACCAACCTAGAGGGAGGAGCAGGCACCAGCCCGGCTACCCGAGGGTCCACCTGCTCCTTACCCCCATGGCGAGCCGCCTGGCTCCGTTGATATGAGGGCCTCTAGTGACCTTGCCTTTCCTCACCGGCCCTTCAGCCCCCTCCCGGCCACCACCTCCCGCCATGACGGAGGAAGCCCCGCCGGAGGTTTCCCCCACGGTCAACCCCCCCCGGGCCCGCAGCAGTATTGGAGAAGGAGCGAGGGCAGCGGCTATACGGGTGACCAAAGTCACCACACAGGTGGCACCGAATGTCCTTACACGCAGCGGCGAGATGACCCACCCCGCCACACAAGGCACATTTCTGCACCTTGCAGCTTGCGCTGAAGTGGCGGGGATCGCCGCACTTGTGACAGACCTTCGGCTGCCCTGGTAGAAGACCAGGATCCTGTCCCTTCCCAGGAATGCCGAGGAAGGGATGTGGGTGACCGTATCACCTGAGACCTTCAACTTAACCATGAAGGTCCAGCCCCCTGACCAAATACCAAATTCGTCCCGGTTCTTTTTTGGGACCTCGGTGACTTCCCCATAACGGGAAAGCCACGTCATTATGTCCACGCCTGAGAGTGACTCGTTACATGTCACCACGGTCACTCTCTTGACGGAATTCTGACGAGACACCGCCTGCACGACGAAGCCTCACCATCCGGGCTCCCCCTTCACCAGCTCATAATTCGACCAGAAGAGCTCAAGCCCCTCTGGTCGAACAAAGCTGATATCAAAGAACCGGGCCGCTGAGGGATGGATCAGGGCAAAGATGTCATCCGCCCTGAAGCCCATCTTCAGGAGGAGCTCCACCACCCTGCTCCTGGTGGGCAAGCTTCACTGCCTCCCCACCGAAGACGGACCACATTCCTCCTCACCGGCCCTTGCCCGGCTGTCGGGAGAGACCAGACAGTCCCTCCCTCTCTTCTCTCTTGGAAGGCTGCCAAACCATGCCTCTCTATCCAGAAAGACAAGTCCACCGTCCTCCCCTCTACTATTATCGATCTTTCTCCCCTTTTGAGGGCCTCCAGAAAACTGCCGTGCAAAACGCCGTCCCCGGAGTCCAGAGGTGAGGAGACCCCCTAAGAACCCCCCCGGGAGCCCCTCCGACCCCTAGCCGTGACCCCCGCAAATGAACGCCTGGGTGCCACGGCTGGGGGGGCAGATGGGCCAGCCCCCACCCCACTCACACTTGCTCCCACATTCACTCCTGCATCCACCCTTGCATTCACTCCCGCACTCACTCCCTCATTCATACCACCCTCGCCATCACTCACACCTCCATGCACCACCTCCGCAAAAAGCTCCTCAAAAATGTCACTCACACCGTCACTATCATCCTCAGTATCCATATATACACTATTCACATTATTTACATTATTTACATTGCCTTTAGCCTTGTCTTTAGCATTGTTGCCTTCAACACCTCCTGCTGGGGGCCCTGGCTGGATTGCGGTGTTATTGCCACTTTTTTTTTTCTCTTCTGCCCAGGAGTGCTGCTGCCCCTTTAAATGCTCCAGAGCAGAGTGCACTCAATACACCCTGTCTGGGCTCGGGAGCAGCAGCAGCTCCTGAGCTCTCCGGTATCACTTTTTTTTTTTTTCCTTTGTCTTTGTCTGTGCTTCCTAGGGCAGGGACGGACCTTGCCACCGCACCCTGCCCTCCACACACCTCCCCCGCCGGCTTCACCTGGAGCGCCGGAGCCCCCGCACCACCAGATGATGGTAAGTGGGCTAGGGACCCCGACAACTCCCTACCGGCTTTCAGGGGCACAGAACCGATGGTATGGGTGGGCAGGACAGAGGGCGGCGAACCCGCCGAGGCCACGCCCCCCCACCGGCCACAGCCACTCCAGGCTGGGCAGCAGCCCCTTTCGAGGCCACGCCCACCCCAGATGACACGGAGCACGTGGGAGGAGCCAAGGCCGCCGAGGTCACGCCCCCCACCGGCTACAGCCACTCCAGGCTTGGCAGCAGCCCCTTGCGAGGCCACACCCACCCCAGATGACGCGAGCACGGCGGGCGGGACTGCGGCCGAGGAGGGCACGCCCCCCCTGCATGCCTCTGCCTTTGCAGGCAGGGCAACATTCAGGGTGGCCACGCCCCCCTCACAGGCCTTCACCGCCTCTCTGCACCCACCACCTGCTGTAGGCAAGGCTGGCCACTCCCCTTCGGCATCCAGTGGTGGCAGGGCCCCCCGCACGGACCCCTTTTGGGGTCTACGTGCCGAGTGCCCCGGCTTCACCACGGCTGCCTCCAGGGGAGCGACCAACATCTTGCAGGTTTTTAATTGCTGCTTTACAGCAGTATCCGCGCCCTTTCTATGCTTCTGGACCCCCATAAGTGATCCAGATTTAACGGACCCGTTCGTGGGGGCCCAGAAGCTGCTCTCACCGCTGGAGATGCGGCCCCGGCTTTACCTTTACCTGGTGCTGGGCCAGCACCCCCTGCCACAGGGGACTGAGCCCAAGCACCACCACCAACACCACCAATACCGGCACCGACCTCCATATCGCTGCCTGAATCTGAACTGCCACCACCAGAAGTGACAGCAAGACCCAGGCAGACCTTACTCTCCCCGCTCCCTTGCTCCGGACTCACCACAGGGCCCGAGCTGGGGTGGGCAGCGGGTTCCGCACATCGGGACTGGGGGGCCCCGGAAAGAGGGACAAACACAAGCTTTTCCTCCACCACTTGCTTTGCCTTATGCCTCCTCCTCCTCTTCCCGATTGCCTCATCCTCGAGGCAGACCTCGTCGCCAAACCGTGCTGGAGACTCAATCTGCCTCACTTGCTGTAGGATGAGGCAGCCCCCCTCGTTATTACTCCCGCTCCCTCCATCCTCCCCCTCACTCCCACTTTCCTCCATGTCACTGGAGTCCGGTGGGAGAGCCACTTGTTCGGGGGCTATCCCGCTGCGCGATACCTGGGAGCTCTTACCCACCAGGTCCTGGGCGCTCTTACCCACCAGGTCCTGGGCGCTCTTACCCACCAGGTCCTCAGGTGGACCTGGCGCAGATGTTCCACCATCTTCCTCCTCCTCGTCCTCCACCTGGCTGGGGCCTCCTGACCCCCCAGGAGACCCACCGGTCATCGTTCCTTAGCTTCTCCCCAAAGGGGCTGCTTCCCTCCAGGATGGTCTTCCTCCTCTCCTCCAGCGTTCTTATCTCCCCCTTCAGCCTTTCGACCGTGGCAGATACCTCCGCTCTCTTTGAGGCAGGGAACCGTTTTTTTGCCGTTACTCTGGCTCCCCTCAACTCCTCCCGGAGTCTCCTCAGCTGCTTAGCTGCCTCCTCATATTCACAGAGGTGGGCATGGATGCGGGAGGCGTAGATGGTAGCCGGCTCTCCCGCAGCCTTGGAGCCCCAGATGTTAGGGGGGGCTCCTGCCGCCCCTCTGCCCGCAGCCTCATCACCAGGAGAAGGAGCTGCCACGGCCCCGGCTTCAGGGGTCCTGGATCTTGGAGTCTTGCGGCCCCCCGGTTTCTTTTTCTTATTCATCCCTGGGACTGGCTTGCTGCAGCGTGGGCCTCAAGATGGAGTGTGAGGCCCCCCACCCCCAGCTAGCTTGCTGGGGTGGGAGCCAGGGGCACAGCCCCCACGCTCAGTCCCAGGGAAGGTCTCTCTGCCTGGGAAGGGGCAGGTAGTAGTCCAGATAGAGAAAAAAAATCCTCCTTCCCAGGCACTCAGCTCCAAGCAGCTTGCTTCCACCACCAGCACCCACACCTCTCCACTTCCTGGGTGGAGCTGGAACTCTTTTTTATTAAAGTATAAAACACAACATATACATAAACCAAAACATCAATCCAAAAACGAAAACGAAAAACGATACCAAAAGAAATAATCCAGACACACGGTCCTTCAAGTTCTTGTCTTCATTGACTCCTTCCTCCTCCACATGAGTTCACTTGTTGAACTTCACAGCTCTTCAGGGACCCCCAGCAGCAAACTTTCCGAAGAAAAAGGGAAAACAAAAAGGGGAAACAAAAAAGAGAGAAACAACCCACATTCACCCTTTCAACCTACATACACACCGCACTTATTCACCATATTTACATATTTACAGGAAAATAACAACAAAAGGGTTTGGCCCACTGCCTCAACACAAAACACAAAAAGGCCATTCTGGCCACCACAATAGAAAACTTAACGTCCTAAACATATATATATGTATATATATATATATATATATATATATATATATATATTGTGAGACAGTGAGTGAATATGTGTTGAATGGGGTGTACATTTCACCTAGGTATAAGGGAAATGTGTGGCTTTGTAAACCTAGTGGTAGAGAAAGGTCACTACACCTCACATTCAGCACACACTTGCAGCTCAGGCCTGAAATCACTCAGGTGTTAATTAGGAGACCAGAAGTAAGTGTGTTGAAACAAGGAGTGGGAGCTGGCTTAGTCTGGACACAGGAAGGTGTCCCGGCACAAGAAGCAGTCTCCAGGAGTGTTAGAGCTGGCTTAGTCTGGACACAGGAAGGTGTCCTGGCACAAGAAGCAGTCTCCAGGAGTTTGAGCTATCTCAGTCTGGGTGCAGGAAGTACCCCGGACACAGGAGTAGTCTCAGTGCGAATCCGTGTGAATAGCGGCTGAATAGGAGTGGATCTCTCTCAAGTCTGGACATTGAAGGTGCCTTCAGACACAAGGAGGAGTATCTGTGAAACTCCATACTGGTAACATATATCATATGTGTTGTTTTGGGTCAGGCTGGTAGAGCCGGGACCCGGATAGACAGGGCAATCGATCTATGTGTAATTAGTGGCTAGACAAGCCTAGGTTTTTCTGTTTATGCTTTATTTTTATCTGTTTGCTGTGGACTTTAATAAAGCTGGTTGCGGCCAGTTTTACACCAGAACTGTTGTCTGAATGAACTTTTTTTGTGCCATTCTGTCTACCCAGACAGCGATCCTAGAGCTATATCCCCTGGAAATGCTACAATTGGCGGAGAATGCTGGGGCAGCGCAGTGGCTGATACAGTTAGTGCTGGAGTGTGCATGCAGCACGGTGGCTTAGAGACAGCAACAAACGTGAAGTCTGTTGAAATAGCAGCAGAGAGAAAAAAAAAAAAAGTGTGTCAGCAGAAACGTCTGTTTGGAGCAGTCTTAAAGAGACAGGAGCCCTAATAGACTTT
Organism: Oophaga sylvatica; assembly: GCA_033576555.1. Taxonomy (NCBI): domain Eukaryota; kingdom Metazoa; phylum Chordata; class Amphibia; order Anura; family Dendrobatidae; genus Oophaga; species Oophaga sylvatica. The sequence continues at coordinate 3,342 of JARQOD010000051.1, read as the reverse complement.
GCAAAGAAAAAAAAAAAAAGTGTCTGCACAGCAGAGATAAATTTTTTGTGGAGTGTGTATGTCTTGAGTGAAGACTGCCGTTGTTGAGACAGAGAAGTCTGACAGCATGGATGACAGCATGGAGGCGCTGTTTGAACAAATGACGCAAGTTAATGTGCAACATAAAACTGCCGGGGTTGAGACAGATAAGTCCGGCAGTATGAAGGAGCTCATTGAGTACCTGGCCCAGGCCCAGCGAAGCATGCAGCAGAGCATGGAGCAGCAGCGCCTGCAGCACCAGCAGCGCATGCAGCAGGCCCAGCAGCAATTCCTGCAGCAGGAGAATAACCGGTTATTTGTTGAGCGGATGGCAGCACAAAAAAGGATTTCGGTGCCGCGTCCGAAGTAATGTTGTGAAGGCACCTGCGTTGTCCGCTGTAAAGAAGGCGGTAAGACGGTCCTTGGAAAAAATGACACCTCGTGATGATGTGGAGGTATATCTCACTAGGTTTGAGAGACTGGCAGAGGAGAATCTGCCCCTATCTGAATGGGCCATGATGGTCGCACCCTATCTGATTGGAGTGCCCCAGGTGGCCTATGCTGACCTGAGCGAGCAGGACAGCCAAGACTATGCCAAGCTGAAAGCGGAGATTCGTACCCGGCTGGGTGTTACGGTGACAGCCCGTGCCAGGGGAGTTCATGACTGGAGATACAGTTGGGAGTCTGCAGTCAGCAGGCCTGATTATGGAGTTGAAAAGGTGATGGTGAGCCGCTGCACCCGAGCATGTCCTCCTGAGGTACAGCCGACTGAGAGATCGTCACTTCAGAGTTCCCGGACGCCGAACTCTCCCGGTAAGAGCGTTCCAGCTGTTGGGGACATGGGGTATGCTGATAAGCGGGTTCAGGCCTGAGGGGACATATGGGAGGGTGATTGTGGTGGACAGTGTTGGAGATGTCGTGAAATTGCTGCCGGCTGTTCACTAGAGGGGGAGCCTATGTGCCGTGATGTTGGCAGATCCCTCTCTCCCTGCGCAGAACCTGTGTGTGTGTCCACCTCAGCCGAAGAGACTGGACCACAGGGGTCCCCGGTGGTTGTAAATGACTGCCCAGCACAGGCCCTCTTGGACTCAGAGAGTCCAGTGACTTCCGTATGTGACAGCCTGATTGATAGGGACTTCATCCCTGATAAGCACCTGAGTATGGTGTGCATCCATGGAGACACCAAAGTCTACCCAGAGACTGCCGTGGACTTGGTCCCCAAACTCGGGGAGGTTTCATATGAAGGGGGGTAGTGAAGAACCTGGTGCAACCCGTCATATTGGGTAATGACTTTCCCCGGTCTAAGGATCTCTGGGGGAAAAATGTTTCTGATGGACAGTGTGATGAAGCTCCTATTGAGGGTGCGCAGTCCCGAGGGGCGGAACACAATGCTAGTGGGCCGTTAAACTTATGTGATGATGATAATGATAATGATGATGATAATGATGACCATGATAATGATGATGATGATAATGATAATGATGATGATGATCATGATAATGATGATGACCATGATAATGATGCTGATGCTGATAATAATAGTGATGATGATCATGATAGTGATGATGATACTGATCATAGTCATGATAATGATATTGATAATAATGATGACTGTGATAGTGATGAAATTCCTTTGCAGGTGATGTTGGGAGACGAGGATGGTGGTTCTCGGGAACCGAGTGTCCCTGACTTACCTGTGTCCTGTGACAATTTTGAGAGTGAGCAGTGGCGAGACCCACTCTTAGGACGGCACAGGAAAATATGATTGTTCTAAATGAGGTTTCCCAGAAGCCTGGCTCTGAGGAGAGGTTTCCTCATGCTGCCATGAACAATAACCTATTGTATAGGGACACTGAAGTCCAGGGAGAGGTCGTGAGTCAGCTCCTAGTACCTGAGCTATATAGAAGTATAGTGCTGGGGTTGTCACATAGTCACATACTTGAGGGACCAGATGGTGAAGTTAATGTTGTGGATGACATGTTAACTAAGGTTCCAGATCAAGATGTGTATGAAAATGAATTGTATAACCCTGACAGTGAGCAGGATGTGAATGAAAATGAATTGTATAACCCTGACAGTGAGCAGGATATGAATGAAAATGAATTGTATAACCCTGACAGTGAGCAGGATATGAATGAAAATGAATTGTATAACCCTGACAGTGAGCAGGATGTGAATGAAAATGAAGTGTATAGCCCTGACAGTGAGCCAGATGTGGCTGAGAAAAAGGGGTCAGATAGTGATAGTGAATTATCTGAGGACCATAAAGCAACCAGTGCAAATGAGGAAGGCATGGTAGCAGAGGAGGTTGAGAGTCCTGAGAAGAAAGCTGATGCTGACCTTACAGCCAGACAGAAGATGGCATCTGAAGATGTTTTACAGTTGGCCGGTTCCCTGGCGAAGACTAAGGTGAAAGGAGGAGAGCTGAGCTTTAAAGGCAGGACTCTGAAACTGAACACAGCACAAGTGGATGCTGTTGAAGATGAGAAGTTGTCGGTGTGTGGTGTGGATCTGCATCATGCCAAGGACTCTGAAGGTGATGCTGCAGAGGTGGAAAAAGCCATGGAAGTGGTGGTCACCAAGCCATATGCCTCATCAGAAGCTGAGGTTTCAAGTGAAGCTGTGAGGAACAAGGCTGAAGATATGGGGACTGACTCTGTCCAGGAGTCTGTTTCTGCCGAGGACAGCGGCGTGGACGGGTTATGGTCCGGATCAGTAGCTGGCATTGGTGAGCTCAAGCGCACTTTCAGGGAGGCTACATCGGAGCCACGTCCCAACAAATGGGAAAAGCGATGTGTCACTCCGTTGCCGCTACAGACACACGGGAGCCCAGATGGGATGCAGAACGTGGTGGAAGAGAAGAATCCGGCGGGTTCTGAGTATACAGATGCCGCTATCAAGGAGAACTTGAAAGCTGGAATAAATGGAGATATTGGAGACCAAAGTGATGTGACTGAAGAAGTAGAGTGTAGGACTGACGGTAGGGCTTCTGGGCATGTCCTGCCAGAAGAGCCTGAAGGAGGGGAACTGGAGAAAAGTGAAAAACCCCCTATACCTTCTGTGATAGTTGGTGACACATGGTCAGTGCACCAGGGACAGGAGGTACGTGAATTTCTGAGGAAGAGTCAGCAGAAGTGTTCTGATGTGCCGGGTCGTACTTCTCTGGCCAGGCACTATATCGAAACTGAGCCCGGCCCTAAGGTCAAGATGAAACCGTGCAGGATACCCGACGCCCGCAGAGAGTATAGGCCTGGGAGGGTGCAGGGTAGTGCGGATGCTTCAGATGAAGAGAAAACTGATGTTGGCTATGACAGTGGTGAGGAT
>JARQOD010000050.1:141008-261275 GCA_033576555.1 Oophaga sylvatica | reverse complement strand
ATACTAATTCCTTGTGTAGACAGTACATACCCCAGAAATTGAATTTCGGTCCTATGGAATTCACACTTTTCAAGTTTGATGTAAAGATGGTTTTGTCTTAGACGTTCCAAGACCATTCTCACATGTCCATGATGTTCCTCTGTGGAATTAGAAAAAATTAGAATATCATCCAAATAAATCACCACGAATGTATCTAGGAGATCCCTGAAGATGTCATTCACCAAGTGTTGGAAAGTGGCTGGGGCGGTACTCAGACCAAAAGGCATAACTAGATATTCAAAGTGTCCATAGCGTGACCTGAATGCAGTCTTCCACTCATCCCCAGGTCTAATACGGACCAAGTTATAGGCCCCACGGAGATCCAATTTAGAGAAAATTTTGGCATGCCGCACTCTCTCCAATAACTCAGGGATTAAAGGCAATGGATAACGGTTTCTAATAGTAACCTTATTGAGTTCCCTATAGTCTACGCAGGGTCTCAGAGATCCATCTTTCTTCTTCACAAAGAAGATGGGTGCACCTGCGGGAGATGAAGAGGGGCGTATGAAGCCCTTGGCTAGATTTTCGTCTATGTAATCCTTTAAAGCCTTTAGCTCAGGCCCCGCCAGGGGTAGATCTTACCAAAAGGTATCTCTGCTCCAGGCAATAATTCGATTGGACAATCATATGGACGGTGAGGGGGAAGCTGGTCAGCGTTCTTCTTGTCACATAAATCCACATAGTCCTGGTATACAGCTGGTAGTTCAGGGACTGACATGGTTCCTTTAGGAACAGAGCACGCTGAAACTTCTGGAGTCATCTGTTTCTCTGGAAAGTGTAATTCCTTGGTCTCCCAGTTAATGGTAGGGTTCTGAGCCTGCAGACATGGTAGTCCTAGAATAATGGGAAAGTGGGGAGAAGAGATAAGCATAAAGGACAGTTTCTCTTGATGATCTTTACCCATAAGGACCCTCAAAGGCTCCGTTTCCTGATCCACTGATCCAGAGGTCAGCAGGGAGCCGTCCACAGTTTCCATCTGTACTGGAGTAGCCTTCTTCACTGAACGTATCCCCTGTTTCAGAGCAAAGGAGACATCCATAAAATTCCCACTTGCCCCTGAGTCGATCATAGCAGAGCTAGACACCCAGACTGAGTCAACCCAGAGTTTGATGGAAAGGAAGCAATGAGAATTGTTTTTCCTACAACTCAGCTGGGACACCGCTGAGGAAACTTGAAAAATTGCAGCGTTTACACAGTCATCGTCCTCAGAAGTAACGGAGTTTAAGTCCGAGAAATCAATATCTGTTGCTGCAGATCTCTCTGGAGCCTGAGGCTCGGACCTGACAGATCTCCTCTCGCAACACTCACAGTGAATGAGTGCTGCAGTAGTCTTACGAGAACGGCTGGGACAGTTTATAATGAAGTGCCCTGACTTACCACAATAGAAACATAGATTTTCCTTAAAACGATGTTCTTTGCGGGCATCGCTAACCCGTCTTTGTAAAGAGTCTACCTGCATGGGTTCAGGTTCAGGTTCCCGTGTGATCCTACTCAAAGGTTCCTTAGCTGGGGAGGAAGGTAGGAAAAGGTTAGTGCCATTGTTTTCGAACCATCTCTCTTGCCTGCGTTCAGTCAGACAAGCATCAATACGGATGCAGTAATTAATAAAGTCACCTAACGCAGTGGGAGGGTCGGCACGAGCTAGTTCATCCTTAATTAGTGGAGACAACCCCTTTCGAAAAATAGATTTTTGGCGGAACTGTCCCAAGTGGTATCAAGGGCCCATCACCTGAAATCCAAGGCATATTCGGCTACCGAGTGCTTACCTTGGCGCAAGGTTAACATGGCTGCTTCAGCTGTTGCACCTCGATTGGGGTCATCAAACACCTGCCCCATAGCTGAAATGAAAGCATCAAGATGATCTAAACATTCATCCTCAGTCTCAATCAGAGGGTTTGCCCACATCAAAGCCTTGTTGGTAAGCAACATAATTATAGTAAGTACTTTAGATAGTTCAGTGGGAAATTGTGAAGCATGTGCAGAAAAAAAAAGATTGCATTGGTTAATAAATCCCCTGAATTTCTCACGTTCACCGCCAAAACGAAAAGGGGGCAACTTGGGAATCCCAGAACTCGGGGCTATTGCAGGAGCCTGGACTCGCTCCTCTAGAACCTCAATCCTGGCTCGCAAATCCTGGGCAGTCTGTCCAAACACTTGCAAATTGTGATTAGTGAGGTCCTGTAGATTTGTAAAGCGGGTTTTTATAGTTTGTAAATCTGCAAGGATATTATCAGTCACTCCGCAAAGTTCCTTTATGCGGGCTTCCATCTTCCAAATCTTTTAAGACAAAAGTACTGGTAGGAGAAGAGAAAAGAGAAAAGAAAAAAAAAACAATAGTGTTTACCTGTGGTAACACTGCAGAGAAAAAAAAAACTTAAGGGAACTGCTCACCTGGAATGGTTGTGAGAAGTCACAACCACTGTCATCACAGAAAGTACAACCGGACATCTGATATCCACAGTTACAGCAGACACAGCCTTTCCAGACCCAGCAGACACTAACGTTTGGCTTCTGAATCTTGTAATGTGTGTAGTACAGTTCATATAGCGTCTTGTGCTTGGGTGCGATGAAAACACATGAGACAAAGGTTTGATATAGAATGTCTTGTATTACTTCATACAAGTTGGCAAAATAGTCACACAGTTTGCAGACACAGAAGCAGGAGACACAGCAGGCCAGGGTAATCTAAGCTCAGCAATCACTCTCCACAACAGGTTCAGGATCTTCTTCTCTGTTACCGTAAGTCCATGCAAACGTGGTTCCTTCAAAGAGCAGGGTTCCAGAGTCCACAAGTGTTTCAGAGTTCCTCAGTAGGAATAGCTGGAGTACAAGGTCCAAGGCTTCAGGAGTCAGGTCACAGGTTCACTGCAGGCTAGATTCAGAAGCACTGATTGCTCAGCTGTGGCTGCTTAAGAAGCAAGAGGGAGAGAATCAGGGCGGGAACATGAAAGCTGAAAACTCCATATTGACTGAGGGCAAGATAGCTGTAGCAAGACAGAAAGCAAAATGGCTGACGGAAAAACTGAGTTTCAAAAACATATACAAAGAACTTTACACCAAGGTCTTCTGTAAATGTGTCCAGTCAGTCCCCAGTGTAGTGTAAATGATATGGTCAGTCAGTCCAGAATCTATTATAAATTCTTTGGTCAGGCGGTCCATAGTGTAGTATAAATACTGTGGTCAGTCAGTCCATAGTCTAGTGTAAATCATGTTGTCAGTCGGTCCACAGTCTGGAATAAATACTGTGGTCAATCAGTCCACAGTCTGGTTTAAATGCTGTGGTCAGTCAGTACAAATTCTAGTGTAAATGTTGTGGTCATTCAGTCTATAGTCTTCTGATCTTCTAGAAATGTTGTCAGAAATTCCACATCTAGCATAAATGCTGTGGTCAGTGAGTCCACATTCTAGTGTAAATCAAGTTGTCAGTCAGTCCACAGTCTAGTATAAATCCTGTGGTCAGTCAGTCCATAGTCTAGTGTAAATGAAGTGATCAGTCGGTTCACAGTCTATTGTAAATGCTTTTGTCAGTGAGTCCAAAGTCTGGTATAAATACTGTGGTCAATCAGTCCACAGTCTGGTTTAAATGCTGTGGTCAGTCAGTACAAATTCTAGTGTAAATGTTGTGGTCATTCAGTCTATAGTCTTCTGGTCTTCTAGAAATGTTGTCAGAAATTCCACATCTAGCATAAATGCTGTGGTCAGTGAGTCCACATTCTAGTGTAAATCATGTTGTCAGTCAGTCCACAGTCTAGTATAAGTCCTGTGGTCAGTCAGTCCTTAGTCTAGAGTAAATGATGTGGTCAGTCGCTCCACAGTCTAGAGTAAATGATGATATCCGTATCTTATAATCGAGGCATTGAATGTTATTCTGCTGGTAAGAAGCCTATTCTATGACAAATAGGAAGATTTTCTTATTTTAGAAGACAGAGGATAAGGAGAAGAAATGTTCCTTACCTCTGTACCTGAGATATGGTTATGTTATACTAGGAGTTGGGTATAGAAGATATACATGTGAAAAACACAAACAGTATATTCTCATGTACCAGGAAGGTGTTATTACACCTCGGCAGGCCTAGAACTTATGCCTAAACCGACGATTATCAATAATTAATATAAATATTAGTTACCTGTTATGAGATTTTTCTTATTCTTTTCTTGAAATCCACAAGTAAAAATGTCAAGTTCCACCATCTCACTGGGCTTCAGTCACCTATAAAAAGTCAAAGGTGTGATAATATGTTCCTGCTACATGCTATACACAAAGAAAAATATAACACACTAGGGCTAAAATTACTTATCTCAGGTATAAGGACTGTGGCCAGTTTAGTGTGAAAGCTGTAGTCAGTCATTCGATAGTTTACTGTATATGTTATGTTCAGTCATTCTACAGTCTTCTGTAAATGTTATAGTTAGACTACAGTTTACATGAAATGTGGTCAGACAGTCCACACCTAGCATAAATGCTGTCGTCAGTCAGTCTTTAAACTAGTGTAAATGTTATAGTATGGCAGTCAAAACTTTACTGGAAATGTGGTAAGGCAGTCCACATCTAGTTTAAATGCTAAGGTCATTCAGTCCATAAACTAGTGTAAAAGTTTTTGTCCACCACTCCACAGTTCATTGTAAAAGAGGTCAGTCAGTCCACATTCTGATGTAAATGTTGTGGTCATTCAGTCAATATTCTTCTGGTATACTGGAAATGTGGTAAGAAATTCCACACCAAGCATTAATGCTGTGGTCAGTTAGTCCTTAGACTTGTGTAAATGTTATAGTCAGGCAGTCAAATCTTTACTGCAAATGTGGTCAAGCAGTCCACACCTAGTTTAAATGCTATTGTCAGTCAGTCCATAAACTAGTGTAAAAGTTTTTGCAGGCCAGTCCACAGTCCATTGTAAATGTGGTCAGTCAGTCCACATTCTAGTGTAAATGTTGTGGTCATTCAGTCTACAGTCTTCTGGTCTTCTAGAAATGTTATCAGAAATTCCACACCTAGTATAAATGCTGTTGTCAATCAGTCCTTAGACTAGTGTACATTTTATAGTCAGCCAGTGCAAACTTTACTGGAAATGTGGTCAAGCAGTCCAAATCGAAAGTAAATGACATGGTCAGTAAGTCCTTAACCAAGTACAAATGCTGTGCTCCGTCAGCCCAAACTCTTCTGGAAATGTGGCCAGGCAGTCCAAACATAGTGTAAATGCTGTGGTTAGTCACTCTTCAGACTAATGTAAATGCTTTGATCATTCATCCACAAGCTAGTGTGAAAGTTTTGGTTCGTCAAGTCCAAGGTCTTCTGTAAATGTGTCCAGTCAGTCCCCAGTGTAGTGTAATAGATGTGGTCAGTCAGTCCAGAGTCTATTATAAATTCTTTGGTCAGGCGGTCCATAGTGTAGTATAAATAGTGTGGTCAGTCAGTCTATAGTCTAGTGTAAATCATGTTGTCAGTCGGTCCACAGTCTGGAATAAATACTGTGGTCAATCAGTCCACAGTCTGGTTTAAATGCTGTGGTCAGTCAGTACAAATTCTAGTGTAAATGTTGTGGTCATTCAGTCTATAGTCTTCTGGTCTTCTAGAAATGTTGTCAGAAATTCCACATCTAGCATAAATGCTGTGGTCAGTGAGTCCACATTCTAGTGTAAATCAAGTTGTCAGTCAGTCCACAGTGTAGTATAAATCCTGTGGTCAGTCAGTCCATAGTCTAGTGTAAATGAAGTGATCAGTCGGTTCACAGTCTATTGTAAATGCTTTTGTCAGTGAGTCCAAAGTCTGGTATAAATACTGTGGTCAATCAGTCCACAGTCTAGTGTAAATTCTGTGTTCAGTTGGTTCATAGACTAGTGTAAATGTTGTTGTTAGTCCATCCACAGTCTAGAGGAAATGCTGTGGTCAGTCGGTCAATAGTCTAGTGTAAATATTGTTGTTAGTCAGTCCACAGTCTAGTGGAAATTCCATGTTCAGTCGCTCCACAGTCTAGAGTAACTGATGATATACGTATCTTATAATCGAGGCATTGAATGTTATACTGCTGATAAGAAGCCTAGTCTATGACAAATAGGAACATTTTCTTATTTTAGAAGACAGAGGATAAGGAGAAGATATGTTCCTTACCTCTGTACCTGAGATATGGTTATGCTATACTATGAGTTGGGTATAGAAGATATACATGTGAAAAACACAAACAGTATATTCTCATGTACCAGGAAGGTGTTATTACACCTCGGCAGGCCTAGAACTTATGCCTAAACCGACGATTATCAGTAATTAATATAAATATTAATTACCTGTTATGAAATTTTTCTTATTCTTTTCTTGAAATCCACAAGAAAAAAGGTCAGGTTCCACCATCTCACTGGGCGTCAGTCACCTGTAAATAGTCAAAGGTGTGATAATATGTTCCTGCTACATGCTAAACACAAAGAAAAATATAACACACTAGGGCTAAAATTTCTTATCTCAGGTATAAGGACTGTGGCCAGTTTAGTGTGAAAGCTGTAGTCAGTCATTCGATAGTTTACTATATATGTTATGTTCAGTCATTCTACAGTCTTCTGTAAATGTTATAGTTAGACTTCAATATACATGAAATGTGGTCAGACAGTCCACACCTAGCATAAATGCTGTCGTCAGCCAGTCTTTAAACTAGTGTAAATGTTATAGTATGGCAGTCAAAACTTTACTGCAAATGTGGTCAAGCAGTCCACACCTAGTTTAAATGCTATGGTCAGTTAGTCCATAAACTAGTATAAAAGTTTTTGCAGGCCAGTCCACAGTCCATTGTAAAAGTGGTCAGTCAGTTCACATTCTAGTGTAAATGTTGTGGTCATTCAGTCTATAGTGTTCTGGTTTTCTAGAAATGTTATCAGAAATTATACACCTAGTATAAATGCTGTGGTCAGTCAGTCCTTAGACTAGTGTAAATTTTATAGTCAGCCAGTGCAAACTTCACTGGAAATGTGGTCAAGCAGTCCAATTCGAAAGTAAATGACATGGTCAGTAAGTCCTTAAACAAGTGAAAATGCTGTGCTCTGTCAGCCCAAAGTCTTCTGGAAATGTGGCCAGGCAGTTCAAACATAGTGTAAATGCTGTGGTTAGTCTGTCTTCAGACTAATGTAAATGCTTTGATCATTCATTCACAGGCTAGTGTGAAACATTTGGTCCGTCAAGTCCAAGGTCTTCTGTAAATGTGTCCAGTCAGTCCACAGTGTAGTGTAAATGATGTGGTCAGTCAGTCCAGACTCTATTATAAATTCTTTGATCAGGCGGTCCATAGTCTAGTAAAAATACTGTAGTCAGTCAGTCCACAGTCTAGTGTGAATCATGTTGTCAGTCAGTCTACAGTCTGGAATAAATACTGTGGTCAATCAGTCCACAGTCTGGTTTAAATGCTATGGTCAGTCAGTCCACATTCTAGTGTAAATGTTGTGGTCATTCAGTCTATAGTCTTCTGATCTTCTAGAAATGTTGTCAGAAATTCCACACCTAGTATAAATGCTGTGGTCAGTCAGTCCTTAGACTAGTGTACATTTTATAGACAGCCAGTGCAAACTTTACTGGAAATGTGGTCAAGCAGTCCCAAACAAAGGTAAATGACATGGTCAGTAAGTCCTTAAACAAGTGAAAATGCTGTGCTCTGTCAGCCCAAAGTCTTCTAGAAATGTGGCCAGGTGTTGTGAATGTGTTAGAAAATAATTCTGAGCAGAAGCTCCCTCTGGTGGTTACAAACAGTACTGAACCATTCAATGAAGATTGTGAAGATTGGCAATCAGGAGTTACGGACTGGTCTTATATAGGGGAGGTTCCCTCCCATCAGGGTTGCCGGTGATCAATTGTTCTTGTCTCAACTTTGGTTCCTGGTTCACTTGGAAGCTTTCTGAGTCTTGCCTGCATCTTCTGCTAACAGATAAGATATTTTCTGCTTTTATTTTTGTGCTTGCTTTTTGCATTTTTCCCTGCTTTTTTGGAGGTCAGCCAGGTCCCCTCCGGGGGCTTGTGCTCCTCTCAGTTTATCTGAGCCACTGTTATTTGTTCATTTGCCTTTTCCAGTTTTTTCAGTGGCTGCGGCTTAGTTTTGTTACACCAGAGAACGAATTTAGGTTGTAGAGGTCGTATGATCTCAGGAGTTGGTATTTTTTTTAGGGTTTTTTGGATTGCAGTAAGTGTCCTTCCTATCCTTTTCTTTCTAGGAAGATTGGGCCCCAACGTTTGCTCATACTATTTTCTGTCTGTGTCTGTATTTCCTCTTGTCTAACCGCCATTACATGTTTGGGGGCTTTCTATGTTCTTTGGGGATCTGCTCCGGGGCAGATAGCTTTCCTCTTTCTATCTTTAGGTGTAATTAACCTCTCAGGCTGTGACGAGGCGTCTAGGACCAACGTAGGAACGCTCCACGGCTGCTTTTAGTTGTGGTGGTTAGTCAGGGTACTGCAATCCAGTAGATTCCAACCTCTCTGGTGTATTGCCGTTTTTGCCTGCTCTCCTCAGCTACCAAATCATAACAGTATCACCAGCCTAATTGAAAATTATATGGTACTCACAGAAGGGAAAAATAGTGTGGAAAAAAAAAAAAGTTGTCAAGAGTTGTCAGAGATTTTTTTTTTCTGTTTGTTGCATTTTTTTTTTTCCCTCTTTTTCTCTGGGTGATGAGGATTTTTTTTCTCTCTCAATGGAGTTTGCACAGTTGTCTGGCCGTGTGGATCAGCTTGCCACTGAAGTTCGGAGTATTGCTACCTATCTTGCAGGGTTGCCTGTTGTGAAACCTAGGATCCTCATGCCAGATTTGTTTTTAGGGGATCGAGCTAAATTTCTGAATTTCAAAAATAACTGTAAGTTGTTTTTTGCCTTAAAACCGAAGTCCTCAGGGAGTGCAGCACAGCAGGTTCAAATTGTCATCTCTCTCCTGCGTGGCGATCCTCAGGATTGGGCTTTTTCCCTGACACCTGGGGACCCTGTTTTGAGTAATGTTGATGCATTTTTTCTGGCTCTGGGGTTATTGTACGATGAACCTAATGTCACTGATCAAGCTGAAAAAACCTTGTTGGCATTATATCAGGGGCTTGAGGACTGTCAGAAATTTCGAAAGTGGGCAGTCCTGACCAAATGGAATGATGATGCTTTGGCAGCCCTTTTTCGGAAGGGTCTGTCAGAGAATGTAAAAGATGTTATGGTGGGTTTCCCTGCTCCCTCTGGTCTCAATGATTCTATGTCATTAGCAATTCAAATTGACAGACGTTTGCGTGAGCGTAGAGGTATGCGTGGAATAGTGTTGCCTTGTGAACCAGCTTCTGAACCCATGCAGTGTGATAGAGTGGCTTCTGGGGCACAGCGTCATGAGTTTCGAAAATGCAATGGGTTATGTTTCTACTGTGGTGACGCCTCTCATGCTATTTCAGTCTGCCCTAAGCGGGGAAGACATTTTGCACGATCAGTTGTCTTGGGTAGTGTTCAGACTAAATTTCTGTTGACTGTTACCCTGATTTGCTCCCTGTCCACATTTTCTGCTCAGGCTTTTGTTGATTCGGGAGCAGCTACTAACCTGATGGATTTTGATTTTGCTAAACGTTGTGGGTTTCCCTTGATACCCCTACGGAAGTCTATTCCCCTACTGGGGGTTGATTCTACCCCTTTGGCTGAGAATAAACCCCAGTTCTCTACTCAGGTGATAATGAGGGTTGAACCTGATCATCAGGAGAGTTGCAAATTTTTGGTGCTGTATAATCTGCATGACATTATTGTACTAGGTTTCCCTTGGTTATAGTCTCATAATCCTGTTTTGGATTGGAAATCTGTGTCTGTAACTAGTTGGGGCTGCCAATGTGTTAATGCCAACACTCCTGTTTTTTCTGCCTCTCCCCAGGCTCAGGATGTTCCTGACTTTTTGACTGATTTTTCTGATGTGTTTAGCGAAAGTAAATCTGCATCCTTGCCCCCCCATAGGAGCTATGACTGCGCTATTGAATTAGTGCCTGGTAGTAAATTCCCTAAAGGTCGCCTTTTTAACTTGTCTGTACCTGAACATGACGCTATGCGGTCTTATATCAAGGAGTCATTGGAGAAGGGTCATATCAGACCATCCTCTTCACCCTTGGGTGCCGGTTTTTTCTTTGTCGCCAAAAAAGATGGTTCATTAAGGCTGTGTATTGATTATCGTCTCTTGAACAATATCACTGTGAAATATCAATATCCGTTACCCTTGATTTCTGACCTGTTTTCCAGGGTGAAAAGTGCTACTTGGTTTGCCAAGCTTGACCTCAGGGGGGCGTATAACCTTATTCGCATTAAGCACGGGGAGGAATGGAAGACGGCATTTAATACCCCAGAGGGGCATTTTGAGTACCTAGTGATGCCCTTTGGGCTCACTAATGCTCCTTCCGTCTTCCAGTCCTTCATGAATGACATTTTCAGGGATTTTGTGGATCAATTTCTGATTGTTTATTTGGATGATATCTTGATTTTTTCCAATGACTGGGACTCTCATGTGAAACATGTTCGGACTGTGTTCAAGATTTTGAGAGAGAATGCTCTGTATGTGAAGGGATCAAAGTGTCTTTTTGGCGTACAGAGGATCTCATTTCTGGGATTCATTTTGCCCCCATCTGTTATTGAAATGGACCCGGTCAAGGTTCAGGTCATCTGTGATTGGGTCCAACCTACCTCATTAAAGGCTCTTCAGAGATTCTTGGGTTTTACCAATTTTTATCGTAAATTTATTGGTAATTTCTCTGTTATTGTTAAACCATTGACTGATTTGACCAAAAAGGGTTCTGATGTGGTGAATTGGCCTCCTGAGGCAGTCTCTGCGTTTCAGGAACTTAAGCAGAGATTCACTTCTGCTCCTGTTCTACGGCAGCCTGATGTTTCTCTGCCATTTCAGGTGGAGGTTGATGCCTCTGAAATTGGGGCAGGTGCCGTTTTGTCCCAAAGAGATCCAGAGACCTCTAAAAGTAACCCTTGTGCCTTTTTCTCTCGAAAATGTTCTCCAACTGAACGTAATTATGACGTGGGTAATCGGGAGTTATTGGCCACGAAGTGGGCTTTTGAAGAGTGGAGACATTGGCTGGAGGGAGCCAAACATCAGGTGGTGGTCCTCACGGACCATAAGAATCTGGTTTATCTGGAATCAGCCAAGCGACTTAATCCTAGACAGGCCAGGTGGGCCTTGTTCTTCACACATTTTAATTTTGTGGTTTCCTTTCTTCCTGGCACTAAGAATGTTAAGGCGGATGCCCTCTCGAGGAGTTTCCTTGCGGACTCTCCTGAGTTATCTGATCCTGCTGTTATTTTGAAAGAGGGTGTAGTTCTTTCCGCCATCTCGCCCAATTTGAGACTTGCTCTGGAAGGTTGTCAGGAGGATAAACCCGAGCGCTGCCCTATTGGGAAATTGTTTGTCCCAGACCAGTGGAAAAAGAGTGTTATGTCTGAGATTCATTGTTCCGCGTTGGCCGGTCATCCCGGAATTTTTGGTACCAGAGACTTGGTTAGTCGGTCCTTTTGGTGGCCTACTTTGTCTCGTGATGTCAGGGAATTTGTGCAGTCCTGCGGGACTTGCTCTCGCTCCAAGCCTTGCTCTCGCTCTAGTGGTTTGTTGATGCCATTGCCTGTGCCCAAGAGACCATGGACCCATTTCTCTATGGATTTATTTCCGACCTCCCTGTTTCTCAGAGAATGACCGTTATCTGGGTGATTTGTGATAGGTTTTCCAAAATGATACATCTTGTGCCATTACCTAAGTTGCCTTCCTCCTCCGAATTGGTGCCTTTGTTCCTTCAGCACGTGGTTCGGTTACACGGCATTCCTGTGAACATTGTGTCTGACAGAGGAGTCCAGTTTGTTTCCAGATTTTAAAGGACTTTTTGTTCTAAACTTGGTGTTCAATTGTCTTTCTCCTTGGCTTTTCATCCTCAGACCAATGGACAAACTGAGAGAACAAACCAGACATTGGAGACTTATCTGAGATGCTTTGTGTCTGCTGATCAAGATGACTGGGTCTCTTTTTTGCCTTTGGCTGAGTTTGCTCTTAATAGGGCTAGCTCTGCCACTTTGATGTCTCCATTTTTCTGCAATTTTGGGTTTCACCCTCGATTTTCTTCGGGACAGACGGAGGCTTCTGTCTGTCCAGGTGTTGACTCTGTTGTGGAGCGTATGCAGCAGATTTGGGACCAGGTAGTGGAGAGGTTGTCCCTCTCTCAGGAGAGGGCCCAGCGGTTTGCCAACCGGCATAGGACTGATGGTCCTCGGTTTGAAGTGGGGGACTTGGTCTGGTTGTCCTCAAGAAATATCCCTATGAGAGTTGCATCTCCTAAGTTTAAGCCTAGGTTCATTGGACCTTATAAGATCATGGAGATTCTTAATCCTGTTTCCTTTCGTTTACTTCTTCCAGGGACATTTAAGATCCATAACGTGTTCCACAAGTCCTTATTGAAGAGTTTTGTGAGCCAGTGGTTCTTGGCTGCGCCTCCTGACCCTGTTTTGGTTGAGGGCAATCTGGAGTATGTGGTTGAGAAAATATTGGATTCTCGTTTTTCTAGACGGAAACTCCAGTATTTGGTTAATGGAGAGGTTATGGTCAGGAGGACAATTCTTGGGTGTTTGCTTCGGACATCCATGCTAGAGATTGATCCGTGCGTATCACAGAGCTCATCCTGACAGACCTGGTTGCCCAAATGAGGGTTCGGTGACCCCTCCTCAAGGGGGGGGTACTGTTGTGATTGTGTTAGAAATTAATTCTGAGCAGAAGCTCCCTCTGGTGGTTACAAACAGTACTGAACCATTCAATGAAGATTGTGAAGATTGGCAATCAGGAGTTACGGACTAGTCTTATATAGGGGAGGTTCCCTCCCATCAGGGTTGCCGGTGATCAATTGTTCTTGTCTCAACTTTGGTTCCTGGTTCACTTGGAAGCTTTCTGAGTCATGCCTGCATCTTCTGCTAACAGATAAGATATTTTCTGCTTTTATTTTTGTGCTTGCTTTTTGCATTTTTCCCTGCACTTCTGTGGAGGTCAGCCAGGTCCCCTCCGGGGGATTGTGCTCCTCTCAGTTTATCTGAGCCACTGTTATTTGTTCATTTGCCTTTTCCAGTTTTTTCAGTGGCTGCGGCTTAGTTTTGTTACACCAGAGAACGAATTTAGGTGGTAGAGGTCGTGTGATCTCAGGTGTTTTTGCAATTAGTAGAGTTGGTATTTTTTTTAGGGTTTTTTGGATTGCAGTAAGTGTCCTTCCTATCCTTTTCTTTCTAGGAAGATTGGGCCCCAACGTTTGCTCATACTATTTTCTGTCTGTGTCTGTATTTCCTCTTGTCTAACCGCCATTACATGTTTGGGGGCTTTCTATGTTCTTTGGGGATCTGCTCCGGGGCAGATAGCTTTCCTCTTTCTATCTTTAGGTGTAGTTAACCTCTCAGGCTGTGACGAGGCGTCTAGGACCAACGTAGGAACGCTCCACTGCTGCCTTTAGTTGTGGTGGTTAGTCAGGGTACTGCAATCCAGTATATTCCAACCTCTCTGGTGTATTGCCGTTTTTGCCTGCTCTCCTCAGCTACCAAATCATAACAGCCAGGCAGTCCAAACATAGTGTAAATGCTGTGGTTAGTCAGTCTTCAGATTATTGTAAATGCTTTGATCATTCATCCAAAGACTAGTGTAAAACTTTTTGTCTGTCAAGTCCAAGGTCTACTGTAAATGTGTCCAGTCAGTCCACAGTGTAGTGTAAATGATATGGTCAGTCAGTCCAGAGTCTGTTATAAATTCTTTGGTCAGGCGGTCCATAGTCTAGTTTAAATACTGTGGTCAGTCAGTCCACAGTCTAGTGTAAATCATATTGTCAGTCGGTCCACAGTCTGGAATAAATATTGTGGTTAATCAGTCCACAGTCTGGTTTAAATGATGATGATGATGGGGAGGCAATGATAATGATGATGGGGAGGGAATGATGATGGGGAGGCAATGATGATGATGGGGAGGCAATGATGATAATGGGGAGTCTTTCCACAGTGCCCTTTCCTGAGCCGTAACAGTGCAGAACGCAGCACAGTGCAGAGGAGAGCTCCATATTTTGTATGGAGCATTATATGGGGACCAGTATTCTTTATGGAGCATTATATTTGGCCCATAATAATGTATGGAGGACTATGTGGTGCCCATAATATTGTATGGAGGACTGTAATTATTTTTTGGTTTGGGTCACCGCAACATGAGGAACTGTATTGCGGGGTCACGGCATTAGATAGGTTGAGAACCACTGGTCTAGAGTAAATGATGATATCCGTATCTTATAATCGAGGCATTGAATGTTATACTGCTGATAAGAAGCCTATTCTATGACAAATAGGAACATTATCTTATTTTAGAAGACAGAGGATAAGGAGAAGAAATGTTCCTTACCTTTGTACCTGAGATATTGTTATGTTATACTAGGAGTTGGGTATAGAAGATATACATGTGAAAAACACAAACAGTATAATCTCATGTACCAGGAAGGTGTTATTACACCTCGGCAGGCCTAGAACTTATGCCTAAACCGACGATTATCAGTAATTAATATAAATATTAATTACCTGTTATGAGATTTTTCTTATTCTTTTCTTGAAATCCACAAGTAAAAACGTCACATTCCACCATCTCACTGGGCGTCAGTCACCTGTAAATAGTCAAAGGTGTGATAATATGTTCCTGCTACATGCTATACACAAAGAAAAATATAACACACTAGGGTTAAAATTACTTATCTCAGGTATAAGGACTGTGGCCAGTTTAGTGTGAAAGCTGTAGTCAGTCATTCGATAGTGTACTGTTTATGTAATGTTCAGTCATTCTACAGTCTTCTGTAAATGTTATAGTTAGACTACAGTTTACATGAAATGTGGTCAGACAGTCCACACCTAGCAAAAATGCTGTCGTCAACCAGTCTTTAAACTAGTGTAAATGTTATAGTTTGGCAGTCAAAACTTTACTGGAAATGTGGTAAGGAAGTCCACACCTAGTTTAAATGCTATGGTCATTCAGTCCATAAACTAGTGTAAAAGTTTTTGCAGGCCAGTCCACAGTCTATTGTAAAAGAGGTCAGTCAGTCCACATTCTGACATAAATGTTGTGGTCATTCAGTCAATAGTCTTCTGGTATACTGGAAATGTGGTAAGAAATTCCACACATAGCATACATGCTGCGGTCAGTTAGTCTCTAGACTTGTGTAAATGTTATAGTCAGGCAGTCAAATTTTTACTGCAAATGTAGTCAAGCAGTCCACACCTAGTTTAAATGCTATGGTCAGTCAGTTCATAAACTAGTGCAAAATTTTTTGTCCAAAACTCCACAGTCTCTTGTAAAAGAGGTCAGTCAGTCCACATTCTGACGTAAATGTTGTTGTTATTCAGTCAATAGTCTTCTGGTACACTGGAAATGTGGTAAGAAATTCCACACCTAGCATACATGCAGTGGTCAGTCAGTCCTTAGACTTCTGTAAATGTTATAGTCAGGCAGTCAAATCATTACTGCAAATGTGGTCAAGCAGTCCACACCTAGTTTAAATGCTATGGTCAGTCAGTCCATAAAATAGTGTAAAAGTTTTTGCAGGCCAGTCCACATTCCATTGTAAAAGTGGTCAGTCAGTCCACATTCTAGTATAAATGTTGTGTTCATTCAGTCTATA
Organism: Oophaga sylvatica; assembly: GCA_033576555.1. Classification (NCBI taxonomy): domain Eukaryota; kingdom Metazoa; phylum Chordata; class Amphibia; order Anura; family Dendrobatidae; genus Oophaga; species Oophaga sylvatica. The sequence continues at coordinate 245,597 of JARQOD010000050.1, read as the reverse complement.
GTCTTCTGGTCTTCTAGAAATGTTGTCAGAAATTCCACACGTAGCATAAATGCTGTGGTCAGTCAGTCCTTAGTGTCATGTATAGTGTACAGTTCCTATAGCGTCTTGTGCTTGGGTGTGAGGAAACACAGGAGACATAGGTTGAAATGAAATGACTTGTATTACTTCATACAAGCATGGTGAAAAGTTCACACAGTTTGCAGGAACAGCGACAGGAGACAGCAGGCCAGAGTAACTTCAAGCACTACAATAAATCTCCAAAGCAGGTTCAGGATCTCTTCTCTGTACCGTAATTCCTCTGCAAACATGGATTCACCAAACAGCAGGTTTCCAGAGTCCAAAAGTGTTCCAAGGTTCCTCAGTAGGGAATAGCTGGAGTACAAGTCCAAGGCTTCCAGGAGTCAGGTCACAGACTGACTGAGGCTTGATTCAGGAGCACTGATTGTTCAGCTGAGGCTGCTTAAGAAGCAAGAGGGAAGAATCAGGGCGGGAACATGAAAACTGGAACTCCACATTAACTGAGGGCAAGAGCTGCAGAAAGACAGAAAGCAAAATGGCCGACGGAAAACTGAGTTTCAAGGAACATGTCAACAGAGACAAAGAACCTTACATTACTCCCCCTTAGGGACAACTTCCAGATGACCTCAGACCAGGCTTGTCAGGGTACCTCTGATGAAACTGGCGGAGCAGGCGAGGAGCATTTACATTATTGACTGGTTCCCATGAGTTGTCCTCCACTGGGTAGCCCTGCCATTTAATCAAATATTGCAACTGATTTCTGTACAACCTGGAATCTAGAATCCTTTCCACCATAAATTCTTCCTGACCATCGACCAGCACTGGGTCAGGGCAAGGAGAAGAACGTCCAGGAAACGTATTGGGTGTTGCAGCCTTTAGTAGGGATACATGAAAGACAGGGTGGATTCTCATAGTTCTGGGCAGTTGAAGACGACAAGCAACAGCACTTATAATCTTATTGATCTTATAAGGTCCAGTGTACTTATGTCCCAATTTAGACGATGGAATCTTTAATTTAAGATTTCTGGTTGACAGCCAGACCAAATCTCCTACCTTGAAAGCTGGTGCAGGTTTACGAAATTTATCTGCTGCTTTCTTGTACCTTTCCTGAGCCAATTCTAGATTTTCCTTGAGAAGATCCATATTATTTTGTAAAGAAGTGATTCTTTCAGCCACTGCCGGCAAGGGCGTATCTATGGGAAATCGAGGAAGAATGTTAGGATGATAACCTAGATTGGAGTAAAAAGGAGACTGCTTAGTGGAGGCGCTCTGAGAGTTGTTATAAGAGAACTCAGCCAGTGGAAGTAGATCCACCCAATCATCCTGTAGGTGGCAGATAAAACAGCGGAGATACTGCTCCAGGGTCTGATTGGTTCGTTCTGTCTGTCCATTAGTCTGGGGATGAAAAGCAGAAGAAAGGTTTACTTTAATGTCCAATGCTGCACAGAAATTTTGCCAAAACCTTGAAGTGAATTGCACCCCTCGATCCGAAATGACCTCATCCGGTACTCCATGTAAGCGAAACACATTCTTAATCATCAAGTCTGATGTCTGTTTTGCAGTGGGTAAGCCGACACAAGGGATAAAATGAGCTGCCTTTGTTAGACGGTCAACCACCACTAGAATGGTGTTCTTCCCTTGAGAGGTTGGTAACTCCACAATGAAGTCCATAGAAATGGATCCCCACGGGCGGGACGGGGTGGCAAGAGGTTGTAACAGACCAGTTGGTGAGGAGCGAGGTGTTTTGCATCTTGCACAGACTTCACATGAAGTGACATAGTTTAAGACATCTTTCCTGTAAGTGGGCCACCAAAAGAAACGAGAAAGAAATTCTTGTGTCTTTAGAATTTCCCTATGCCCGGCTATCTTGGAATCGTGGATGAGTTGCAATACTCTCAATCTGACTGTTTAGGTATATACAGACGTTGTCCCTGAATCCACACACCATTCTTAAAGACAAGACTTACGTCCCTTGGGGGTTGAGCCAACAAAGAATCCGCATGGTATGCTTCCTTGATGTCCTTAAGTAGGTCTTGATTATGAATCACTCCCAGGAATCTAGAGTCAGGAAGAATAGTCTTAGGAGGAGTAAGTGGACGTGTCTCTGCTGAATGAATCCTAGAGAGTGCATCAGCCTTTCCATTGCGCGATCCTGGTCTATAAGAAATGACAAAATTAAATTGGTTTAGTAAAAGATTCCAGCGAGCCTGGCGAGGAGTCAGGCACTTAGCCGACCTGATAAATTCAAGGTTACGATGGTCTGTCAGGACGACTATTTGCTGTGCAGCTCCCTGAAGAAGGTGTCTCCATTCCTTGAAGGCTGCAATAATGGCCAACAATTCTCTATTGCCCACATCGTAGTTCCTCTCAGCTGAAGACAACTGCTGGGAAAAGAAGGCACAGGGATGCAAGACATTCTTCTCACCTGTTCTCTGAGAGAGTATAGCTCCAACGGCACAGTCTGAAGCATCCACCTCTATTATGAAGGCAAGCTCGGGGTTGGGATGTACTAAGATAGGTGCGGTGGTAAATTTATCCTTTAAACAGGAAAATGCTTCCTGAGCTTGCGGGGTCCAGGAGAACCTAGACTGTTTCCGGGTAAGTTGGGTGATAGGTGACACTACCTCAGAAAAATTCTTAATGAAACGTCTATAGAAGTTGGCAAACCCGATGAAACGCTGCACCTCCTTCACATTTCTAGGAATTGGCCAATCCTTGATGGCTTGGGTCTTGCTTCCATCCATACTAATCCCTTGCGTAGATAGTACATACCCCAGAAATTGAATTTTGGTCCTATGGAATTCACATTTTTCAAGTTTGATGTAGAGATGGTTTTGTCTTAGGCGTTCTAAGACCATTCTCACATGTCCATGATGTTCCTCTGTGGAGTTAGAAAAAATTAGAATATCATCCAGATAAATCACCACAAATGTATCTAGGAGATCCCTGAAGATATCATTCACGAAGTGTTGGAAAGTGGCTGGGGCGGTACTCAGACCAAAAGGCATAACTAGATATTCAAAGTGTCCATAGCGTGACCTGAAAGCAGTCTTCCATTCATCCCCAGGTCTAATACGGACCAAGTTATAGGCCCCACGGAGATCCAGTTTAGAGAAAATTTTGGCATGCCGCACTCTCTCCAACAATTCAGGGATTAAAGGCAATGGATAACGGTTTCTAATAGTAACCTTATTGAGTTTCCTATAGTCTATGCAGGGTCTCAGAGATCCATCTTTCTTCTTCACAAAGAAGATGGGTGCACCTGCGGGAGATGAAGAGGGGCGTATGAAGCCCTTGGCTACATTTTCGTCTATATAATCCTTCAAAGCTTTTAGCTCGGGCCCCGCTAGGGGGTAGATCTTACCAAAAGGTATCTCGGCTCCAGGCAATAATTCAATTGGACAATCATATGGACGGTGAGGAGGAAGCTGATCAGCGTTCTTCTTGTCACATAAATCCACATAGTCCTGGTATACAGCTGGTAGTTCAGGGACTGACATGGTTCCTTTAGGAACAGAGCAAGCTGAAACTCCTTGACTCATCTGTTTCTCCGGAAAGTGTAATTCCTTGGTCTCCCAGTTAATCGTAGGATTCTGCGCCTGCAGCCATGGTAGCCCTAGAATAATGGGAAAGTGGGGAGAAGAGATAAGCATAAAAGACATTTTCTCCTGATGATCTTTACCCATAAGGACCCTCAAAGGCTCTGTTTCTTGATCCACTGGTCCAGAAGTCAGTAGAGAGCCATCCACAGTTTCCATCTGTACTGGAGTAGCCTTCTTCACTGAACGTATCCCCTGTTTCAGAGCAAAGGAGATATCCATAAAATTTTCACTTGCTCCTGAGTCGATCATAGCAGAGCTAGACACCCAGACTGAGTCAACCCAGAGTTTGATGGAAAGGAAGCAATGAGAACTGTTTCTTTTATAACTCAGCTGGGACACCGCTGAGGAAACTTGAAAAATTGCAGCGTTCATACCGTCATCGTCCCCAGAACTAACAGAGTTTAAGTCCGAGAAATCAAGATCTCTTGCAGCAGATCTCTCTGGAGCCTGAGGCTCGGACATGACAGAGCTCCTCTCGCAACACTCACAGTGAATGACTGCTGCAGTAGTCTTACGAGAACGGCTGGGGCAGTTTATAATGAAGTGCCCTGACTTACCACAGTAGAAACATAGATTTTCCTTTATACGATGTTCTTTGCGTGCATCACTAACCCGTCTTTGTAGAGTCCACCTGCATGGGTTCAGGTTCTGGTTCCCTTGTGATCCTACTCAAAGGTTCCTTAGCTGAGGAGGGAGGTAGTAAAAGGTTAGTGCGATTATTTTCGAACCATCTCTCTTGTCTGCGTTCAGTCAGACGAGCATCAATACGGATACAATAGTTAATAAAGTCACCTAACGCAGTGGGAGGGTCGGCACGAGCAAGTTCATCCTTAATCAGTGGAGACAACCCTTTCCGAAAAATAGATTTTTTAGCGGAAGTGTCCCAAGTGGTATCAAGAGCCCATCTCCTGAAATCCAGGGCATATTCGGCTACTGAACGCTTACCTTGGCGCAAAGTTAACATGGCTGCTTCAGCTGTTGCACCTCGATTGGGGTCATCAAACACCTGCCCCATGGCTGAATTAAAAGCATCAAGGTGATTCAAACAATCATCCTCAGTCTCAATCAGAGGGTTTGCCCACATCAAAGCCTTATTGGTAAGCAACATGATTATAGTAAGCACTTTGGATCGTTCAGTGGGAAATTGTGAAGCATGTGCAGAGAAAAATAAATTGCATTGATTAATAAATCCCCTGAATTTCTCACGTTCACCGCCAAAACGAAAAGGAGGTAATTTGGGGATCCCAGAACTCGGGGTTATGGCAGGAGCCTGGGCTCGTTCCTCTAGAGCCTCAATCCTGGCTCGCAATTCCTGGGTAGTCTGTCCAAACACTTGCAAATTATGATTAGTGAGGTCCTGTAGGCTTGCAAAACGGGTTTTTAAAGTCTGTACATCTGAAAGGATTGTATCAGTCACTCCGCAAAGTTCCTTTATGCGGGCCTCCATCTTCCAGATCTTTTAAGGCAGAAGTGCTGGAAGGAGAAGAGGAAAGGAAAAAAAAAACAATAGTGTTTACCTGTGGTAACACTCCAGAGTAAAATTTTAAGGGAATGCGCTCACCTGGAATGGTTGTGAGAAGTCACAACCACTGTCATCACATAAGGTATTAAACGGACATCTGATATCCACAGTCACAGCAGACACGGCTTTCCCAGACCCAGCAGACACTAAATATTGGCTCCTGAATCTTGTCATGTATAGTGTACAGTTCCTATAGCGTCTTGTGCTTGGGTGCGAGGAAACACAGGAGACATAGGTTGAAATGAAATGACTTGTATTACTTCATACAAGCATGCTGAAAAGTTCACACAGTTTGCAGGAACAGCGACAGGAGACACAGAAGGCCAGAGTAACTTCAAGCACTACAATAAATCTCCAAAGCAGGTTCAGGATCTCTTCTCTGTACCGTAATTCCTCTGCAAACATGGATTCACCAAACAGCAGGTTTCCAGAGTCCAAAAGTGTTCCAAGGTTCCTCAGTAGGGAATAGCTGGAGTACAAGTCCAAGGCTTCCAGGAGTCAGGTCACAGACTGACTGAGGCTTGATTCAGGAGCACTGATTGTTCAGCTGAGGCTGCTTAAGAAGCAAGAGGGAAGAATCAGGGCGGGAACATGAAAACTGGAAACTCCATATTAACTGAGGGAAAGAGCTGCAGAAAGACAGAAAGCAAAATGGCCGACGGAAAACTGAGTTTCAAGGAACATGTCAACAGAGATAAAGAACCTTACACTTAGACTAGTGTAAATTTTATAGTCAGCCAGTGCAAACTTTACTGGAAATGCGGTCAAGCAGTCCAAATTGGAAGTAAATGACATGGTCAGTAAGTCCTTAACCAAGTGCAAATGCTGTGCTCCGTCAGCCCAAACTCTTATCTCAGGTATAAGGACTGTGGCCAGTTTAGTGTGAAAGCTGTAGTCAGTCATTCGATAGTTTACTGTATATGTAATGTTCAGTCATTCTACAGTCTTCTGTAAATGTTATAGTTAGACTACAGTTTACATGAAATATGGTCAGACAGTCCACACCTAGCATAAATGCTGTCGTCAGCCAGTCTTTAAACTAGTGTAAATGTTATAGTATGGCAGTCAAAATTTTACTGGAAATGTGGTAAGGCAGTCCACACCTAGTTTAAATGCTAAGGTCATTCAGTCCATAAACTAGTGTAAAAGTTTTTGTCCACCACTCCACAGTCCATTGTAAAAGAGGTCAGTCAGTCCACATTCTGATGTAAATATTGTGGTCATTCAGTCAATAGTATTCTGGTATACTGGAAATGTGGTAAGAAATTCCACACCTAGCATAAATGCTGTGGTCAGTCAGTTCTTAGACTTATGTAAATGTTATAGTCAGGCAGTCAAATCTTTACTGCAAATGTGGTCAAGCAGTCCACACCCAGTTTAAATGCTATGGACAGTCAGTCCATAAACTAGTGTAAAAGTTTTTGCAGGCCAGTCCACAGTCCTTTGTAAAAGTGGTCAGTCAGTCCATATTCTAGTGTTAATGTTGTGGTCATTCAGTCTATAGTCTTCTGGTCTTCTAGAAATGTTGTCAGAAATTCCACACCTAGCATAAATGCTGTGGTCAGTCAGTCCTTAGACTAGTGTACATTTTATAGTCAGCCAGTGCAAACTTTACTGGAAATGTGGTCAAGTAGTCCAAATCAAAAGTAAATGACATGGTCAGTAAGTCCTTAAACAAGTGCAAATGCTGTGCTCAGTCAACCCAAAGTCTTTTGGAAATGTGGCCAGGAAGTCCAAACATAGAGTAAATGCTGTGGTTAGTCAGTCTTCAGATTATTGTAAATGCTTTGTTCATTCATCCAAAGGCTAGTGGACAAAAATGTACAGGAAGGATTGAAAATCTTGAAAAATGAGATTCTCAAAGCACAATTGTTAACAATTCCGAAAAGAGTGAAGAATGGGAAGCATTTAAGGAAACCAGGATGGATGAACACAGAACTTAAACACATGCTAAAAAGGAAGAAAGAAATGTTTATCAAATGGAAAGAGGGAGGCATATCTAAAGAAGAATATAATGCCGTCTGCAGAACCTGCAGGGCACAAATCAGATTATCTAAAGCTGACAATGAATTAAGGCTTGCAAGTGACATCAAAAGCAACAAAAAAGGATTTTGGGGATACGTCAAAAGTAAAAGAAAAGTCAAAGATGCTATATGATTTTTACAGGATGAAAATGATGAAATGGTAAGACAGGATGTTGAGAAGGCTGAACTGTTAAATTCTTATTTTGCATCTGTTTTCTCTCAGAAAGGGAATGTAACATCAACTGATCTTCACTGTCCTATTAAAGGAATAGAAGAATCCAGGATATCTATAAACAGAAAGACAGTGAGGAAACACTTAGCTAACATAAATGAATTCAAGTCTCCAGGTCCAGATGAATTACACCCCAGAGTACTGAAGGAGATAGCGGAAGAAATTCTTGAACCACTGTCCATAATCTTTGAAAATTCTTGGAGAACAGGAGAAGTCCCAGAAGACTGGAGAAAAGCAAATGTTGTTCCTATCTTCAAAAAGGGGAAGAAGGTGGTCCCAGGGAACTACAGGCCGGTGAGTCTGACTTCTATACCAGGAAAGATCTTTGAACAAATTATTAAAGAACATGTATGCAAGTACCTGGATAAGAATGAAGTGATTAAACAGAGTCAGCATGGGTTTGTAACTAATAAGTCATGTCAGACTAACTTAATTTCCTTCTATGACAGAATCACTGACTGGGTGGATCAGGGAAATGCTGTAGATATAGTATATCTTGACTTCAGCAAAGCATTTGACAAAGTATCTCACACAATCCTTATTGAAAAAATGACTAAATATGGAATGGACAAGGCAACTGTTAGGTGGATTCATAACTGGCTTAGTGATCGGACCCAAAGAGTGGTCGTAAATGGCTGCACATCCAATTGGAAGAATGTATAAAGTGGGGTACCACAAGGCTCTGTTTTGGGCCCTGCATTGTTCAACATCTTTATCAATGATTTAGATGAAGGAATTGAGGGTAAACTGATCAAATTTGCTGGTGACACAAAGCTAGGAGGGGTAGCTAATACTAGAGAAGAGAGAGAGAGGATTCAAAAAGATGTAAATAAACTGGAGCAGTGGGCAGCAACTAACAGAATGAATTTTAACAGGGAAAAATGCAAAGTACTACATCTGGGCAATGAAAATGAAAAAAGCATATACAAAATGGGAGGAATAGGGCTAAGTAACAGCACATGTGAAAAAGACTTGGGTATACTAATTGATCACAGACTGAACATGAGTCAACAGTGTGATGCAGCAGCAAAAAAGGCAAATGCAATTCTAGGATGTATCAACAGAAGCATACAGTCTAGATCACGTGAGGTCATTATTGCCCTCTACTCCTCTTTGGTCAGACCTCATCTGGAATACACATTGTAGATGGATCATCTTTATTCTCATTTGCACAAGGAAAGACTAGAAGCAATGGGATGAAACTGAATGGGAGGAGACACAGATTAGATATTAGAAAAAACGTTTTGACAGTTAGGGTGATCAAGGAGTGGAACAGGCTGCCACGAGAGGTGGTAAGTTCTCCTTCAATGGAAGTCTTCAAACAGAGGCTGGACAGACATCTGTCTGGGATGATTTAGAGAATCCTGCTTTGAGCGGGGGTTGGACCAGATGGCCCAGGAGGTCCCTTCCAACTCTACCATTCTATGATTCTATGATTCTACTGTGTCCAGTTTTGGGCACCACATTTTAAAAAAGACATCAACAAACTGGAGCAAGTTCAGAGAAGAGCCACCAGAATGGTGACCGGTCTGCAAACCATGTCCTTGAGGAACGGTTGCAGGATTTGGGAATGTTTAGCTTGCTAAAAAGAAGACTGAGAGGAGACTTAATAGCTGTCTACAAATATCTCAAGGGCTGTCACATTGTAGAAGGATCACCTTTATTCTCATTTGCACAAGGAAAGACTAGAAGCAATGGGATGAAACTGAATGGGAGGAGACACAGATTAGATATTAGAAAAAACTTTTTGACAGTTAGGGTGATCAATGAGTGGAACAGGCTGCCATGAGAGGTGGTGAGTTCTCCTTCAATGGAAGTCTTCAAACAGAGGCTGGACAGACATCTGTCTGGGATGATTTAGAGAATCCTGCTTTGAGCAGGGGTTGGACCAAATGACCCAGGAGGTCCCTTCCAATTCTACTATTCTATGATTCTATAATTCTATGATTCTAGTGTAAAAGTTTTTGTCCGTCAAGTCCAAGGTCTACTGTAAATGTGTCCAGTCACTCCACAGTGTAGTGTAAATGATATGGTCAGTAGTCCAGAGTCTATTATAAATTCTTTGGTCAGGCGGTCTATAGTCTACTATAAATACTGTGGTCAGTCAGTCCACAGTATAGTTTAAATCATATTGTCAGTCGGTCCACAGTCTGGAATAAATAGTGTGGTCAATCAGTCCACAGTCTGGTTTAAATGCTGTTGTCAGTCAGTCCACATTCTAGTGTAAATCATGTTGTCAGTTGGTCCACAGTCCAGTATAAATCCTGTGGTCAGTCAATCCATAGTCTAGTGTAAATGAAGTGGTCAGACGGTTCACAGTCTATTGTAAATGCTTTGGTCAGTTGGTTCACAGTCTAGTGTAAATGTTGTTGTTAGTCCGTCCACAGTCTAGAGGAAATGCTGTGGTCAGTCGGTCAATAGTCTAGTGTAAATTCTGTGTTCAGTTGGTTCACAGTCTAGTGTAAATATTGTTGTTAGTCAGTCCACAGTCTAGTGTAAATTCTGTGTTCATTGGTTCATAGACTAGTGTAAATGTTGTTGTTAGTCAGTCCACAGTCTAGAGGAAATGTTGTGGTCAGTCACTCCACAGTCTAGAGTAAATGATGATATCTGTATCTTATAATCAAGGCATTGAATTTTATACTGCTGATAAGAAGCCTATTCTATGACAAATAGGAACATTTTCTTATTTTAGAAGACAGACGATAAGGAGAAGAAATGTTCCTTACCTTTGTACCTGAGATATGGTTATGTTATACTAGGAGTTGGGTATTGAAGATATACATGTGAAAAACACAAACAGTATATTCTAATGTTCCAGGAAGGTGTTATTACACCTCGGCAGGCCTAGAACTTATGCCTAAAACCGACGATTATCAGTAATTAATATAAATATTAATTACCTGTTATGAGATTCTTCTTATTCTTTTCTTGAAATCCACAAGTAAAAATTTCATGTTCCACCATCTCACTGGGCGTCAGTCACCTGTAAAAAGTCAAAGGTGTGATAATATGTTCCTGCTACATGCTATACACAAAGAAAAATATAACACACTAGGGCTAAAATTACTTATCTCAGGTATAAGGACTGTGGCCAGTTTAGTGTGAAAGCTGTAGTCAGTCATTCGATAGTTTACGGTATATGTTATGTTCAGTCATTCTACAGTCTTCTGTAAATGTTATAGTTAGACTACAGTATACATGAAATGTGATCAGACAGTCCACACCTAGCATAAATGCTGTCGTCAGCCAGTCTTTAAACTAGTGTAAATGTTATAGTATGGCAATCAAAACTTTACTGGAAATGTGGTAAGGCAGTCCACACCTAGTTTAAATGCCAAGGTCATTCAGTCCATAAACTAGTGAAAAAGTTTTTGTCCACCACTCCACAGTTCATTGTAAAAGAGGTCAGTCAGTCCACATTCTGATGTAAATGTTGTAGTCATTCAGTCAATAGTCTTCTGGTATACTGGAAATGTGGTAAGAAATTCCACACCTAGCATAAATGCTGTGGTCAGTAGTGTTGAGCGATACGATACTGCAAATATCGGGTATCGGCCGATATTGGCTGTATCGGACTTTCGATTCCGAGTTCCGATATTGTCGTCTTATCGGATACCGGAATCGGAATTGTCACTGTCACTGTCAGTGTCCGTCGGTCGGGTCTGTCAGTAGTCAGCGGCACTTACCTGGCAGAAGATCTCCGGCGGTCACGGCCTGGACTGCTTGATGGCTGCCATCATCTTTCCCCGGTGGTCACATGCAGTTTCTCGTGATAACTGCAGTGACTGCTGGGTAATCCCGGCCGAAAAGCAGTCAGTCCGATGACGTCACCGCCGGGGAAGCAGGTAATCAGCTGTGCTGCGTCGCGATGACAGGCTCTGCCTGTCATTGCGATGTAGCAGAGCTGGATCGACGTGGGACAGTCGTTACTATGGACTGCGTCGGACAGGCGGTATACTGTTGGTTTGTTTTTTTCCTTTTTTTACAGGAGATCAATGGCGTCACAGGAATGAGAGTACAATAAAAGAAATGAAAACTGTGTTGTCTCTTTTATTTCATTAAAAGACTTTTTTCTTGCTTTGTCTTTTTTTTATACATTTAAAAACTTTGGGATTAATAATGGATCGGTGTCTTATTGACGCCTATCCATTATTAACCGGGCTTATTGTCACTGTGCAATCAATGGTACATTAACCCCTTATTACCCCACTTGCCACCGCTACAGGGCAGTGGGAAGAGCCGGGTAAAGTGCCACAATTGGCACATCTTTTGATGCGCCAAATGTGGGGCTGCTGTAGCCTGGTATTATCAGGCTGTTGAGGGCCAAAATCCATGGGCCTTGACAGTCTTTTAATACCAGGCCGCAGCAGTCTGCATTTTACTTGGCTGGTTAACAAAAATAGGGGGACCCCTACGCCGTTTTTTTTTCGAGGGGATCCCCTATTTTTGTTAACCAGCCAAGCTAAGCAGACTGCTGTGGCCTGGTATTATCAGGCTGGCAAAGTCCATGGATATTGGATCCTTACCAGCCTGAAAAACCAGGCCTCAGCAGTCTGCTTCATCTGGCTGGTTAACAAAAATAGGGGAGACCCCACGCCAATTTTTTTTCGAGGGGATCCCCTATTTTGTTAACCAGCCAAGATATGCAGACTGCTGTGGCCTGGTATTATCAGGCTGGCAAGGTCCATGGATCTTGGCTCCTTACCAGCCTGAACAACCAGGCCTCAGCAGTCTGCTTCATCTGGCTGGTTAACAAAAATAGGGGGGACCCCACGCCAAATTTTTTTCGAGGGGATCCCATATTTTTGTTAACCAGCCAAGATATGCAGACTGCTGTGGCCTGGTATTATCAGGCTGGCAAGGTCCATGGATCTTGGCTCCTTACCAGCCTGAAAAACCAGGCCTTAGCAGTCTGCTTCATCTGGCTGGTTAACAAAAATAGGGGGGACCCCACGCCAAATTTTTTCGACGGGATCCCCTATTTTTGTTAACCAGCAAAGATAAGCAGACTGCTGTGGCCTGGTATTATCAGGCTGGCAAGCAGGGTCGGACTGAGCCACCGGAGAAACCTCCGGTGGGCCCCAGCTCCTGCGTGGTGGGCCCTGATTTGAAAAGATAGGTCGCGGGGCAGAGGGGGCGGTGGCCCCGGGCCCCGTGCTCTGAGGGGGCCCACCCGGAGCTACGCTACAGTAACTGTATCGGCGTGCACAGCACGCCGATACAGTTGCATTCTGCGGCAGAGCAGGGAGAATCGATCTTCTTGCTCTGCCGCCCAGAAGCTATGGGGCCTGAACAGGCGTTGGGGGGGCCCGGTGCCAGCAGTGGGCCCCCCACCCGTCATCGGAGGGTCAGCTGTATCGGCATCCAGCCGATACAGCTGACCGCATAGAGAGAGAAGGAGCGAGCGCTCCTTCTCTCCCATAATCCCCCTCTCAGCGTCTGACAGCGGGCGCGATGACATCACCTGCCGGCGCCCGCTGTCAGACGCTGAGAGGGAGAACAGTGAGCAGCACAGGAGCTGGGAGGTGAGTATTGTTTTTTTTTTTTTTAATGGGGGTGCATTATACTACAGAGGCTGTATATGGGGGGTGCATTATACTACAGAGGCTGTATATGGGGGCTGCATTATACTACAGAGGCTCCATATTGGGGTGCATTATACTACAGAGACTCCCTATGGGGATGCATTATACTACAGAGGCTGCCTATGGGGGTGCATTATAATATAGCGGCTGCCTATGGTGGTGCATTATATTATAGACTCTGCCTATGGGGGTTTATTATAATATAGAGGCTGCCTATGGGGGTGCATTATACTATATTGAGGACTATCTGGTGTATTATGCTGTATGGATGCTATCTAGGGGCCATCATACAGTGTTGGACCCATTAAATAGTTTGGGGACATTAAGGGGTCAGTATATATCCAGTGAGGGGCATTATTCTGTGTATAGGGGAGATGTACAGGGGGAGACTTGGGACATTATTAAATGTAAAGTGGACACTTATTGTTATAGGGGAACTCGGGTTACTGTGACTGTCAAAGGGGCACACAGGGCATTATTACAGTCTAGGGGACAAAATGTGGTCACTGTTTTCTAGGGCACTTGCACCTGGCATTACTATATTCTAGAGGGGTGCTTTAAAATTTAGAGGTCACACAGAACCACACAGCAGGTGCAGTAATAGGGACACATACGGCAGCAGCAGCAGCAGCTCAGTATTGGGGTATCACGTGCAGTAATAGGGACACATACGGCAGCAGCGGCTCAGTATTGGGGTATCAGGTGCAGTAATAGGGACACATACGGCAGCAGCGGCTCAGTATTGGGGTATCAGGTGCAGTAATAGGGACACATATGGCAGCAGCGGCTCAGTATTGGGGTATCAGGTGCAGAAATAGGGACACATATGGCAGCAGCGGCTCAGTATTGGGGTATCAGCAGGATGAGGAGTTTGTGCAGGTTGAGAATAGTCCAATTGGTGACCAAGACAGTGCTAAAAATATGAGAAGTGAAATGTGTCTTTGTTGTAATCTCTGCAGTCGAGTCCTGGCTGGAGAAGTCGTCATGTCGGTCTGGGCCAGATAGAAAAGAAATGAAAAGTGAACAATTCCATTAGAAAGAACATCAGCGGTAAGTCATTATCTGTACCTGTGCTGTAATCTATTATATGTTCTGTAGGACTGGTATTATTTACCACAGACCATATGGCGGTAATATCAATATTGGTCTTTTTATATATAGATTATTTTTGGCAACAGCGCGGTCATTTGCTGAGGTTCTCTGATTAGGGGCCCACTCAGAAGTTTCGCCCCCACTAAACCAAAACCCTAGCTACGCCTCTGGCTCTCTCTCTAGTCTTTCTATCTCTAGTCTTTCTCGCTCTCTGTTCTTTCTTTCTCGCTCTCTGTTCTTTTTTCTCTCTGTTCTTTCTTTCTCTCTCTCTTTTCTTTCTTTCCTCTCTTTCTTTCTCTGTTTGTTCTTTCTCTCTCGCTGCTCTTTCTTTCTTTTCCTCAGTACCAGCCACTGTGCCCTCATTACCAGTCAGTGTGATCAGCAGTGCTAAATGGGTACGCTTGGGGCCAGGATATGGGTGTGATTAGCTGTTAAATGGGTGTGGTCGGGGCGTGGCCTAAAATTTGCAGCGACGCCCTACGCGCGCCGCAGCCTTTAACCCTCTTTCCTGTCTTCAAAATTTGGGAGGTATGCTGTATGACCTCACTACAACTTCTGGCCATGCTCCTGATGAGCGCGACGGATGGTCTCCTGAGGGATCTCCTCCCACACCTGGACTAAAGCATCCACCAACTCCTGGACAGTCTGTGGTGCAACGTGGCATGGCCTAAAATTTGCTGCAGCAGGCACAGCATGCCACAGCCTTTGTCCCTCTTTCCCTTCTTCAAAGGTTGGGAAGTATGATGGTGGGCCCCAAGAATATTTTTTCTCTGGTGGGCCCAAGGTACTCCAGTCCGACGCTGCTGGCAAGGTCCATGGATATTGGCTCCTTAACAGTCTTAAATACCATGCCTCAGCAGCAGGGGCGTACATAGAAATCATGGGGCCCCATAGCAAAAGTCTGAATGGGCCCCCCCCCAAAAAAAAACCCCAGAGCCATTGTAAATGTAAAGTGCCAGCACAGTGAGGGGACACATTAAACAAAAAAATGTATTATGCCTCCATAGATTGTGCCCACATAGATGCTCCATAGTATAGGCCCTTATGCTGCCGCAGCTGCTGCAACCAAAAAAAAAAAAAAGACATACTCACCTTTCGTCGCTGGGGGCCAGGTGCCGGTGTCCTGAGCAGGGGGTTGTACCAGGTGCCGATGTCACCGCTCGCTCAGGGCCCCGGCACCTGAGATATTTACCTGTCCTCTCTCCACTGCTGAGTGCCGCTGTCTTCGGGGTCCTCCAGCAGTGAACGATCAGGCAGAGGGCGCGGCGCGCACTAACGACGTCATCTCGCCCTCTGACCTGAACATTGCAGCAAGAGGACGCGAGCAACGGTGGAACGGGACAGGTAAATATCCCTTATACTCACCCTTCCGCCGGCGCGGTCTGTGCAGCCCCTGCTCTTCTCCCACGGTCTCCGCCGCCAGTGTTCAGCGGTCACGCGGGACAGCTCATTAAAGTCATGAATATGTGCGTATTCATGACTGTAATGAGCGGTACCACCTGACCGCTGAACACAGGCGTCGGAGACCGTGGGAGAAGAGCAGGGGCTGCAGAGACCGCACCAGGAGGGGTGAGTATATAGAAGAGCTGCGCTCCCCCTCCCCGCCGACCCCCTGGTAGTACTGTGTCAGCACAGCTACCTGACCGTCGAGGGCCCCCTCACCTGTCCGGGCCCCATAGCAGCTGCTTGGTCTGCTTCATTCACGGTACGCCACTGCTCAGCAGTCTGCTTCATCAGGCTGGTTAACAAAAATAGGGGGGACCCGACGCCATTTTTTTTTCGAAGGGAACCCCTATTTTTGTTAATCAGTTCCCTCTGACGTCACTGATTGTGTCCCTGGTAGTGTTGAGCGATACGATACTGCAAATATCGGATATCGGCCGATATTAGCTGTATCGGCCTTTCGATTCCGAATACCGATATTTTCGTCATATCGAATACCGGAATCGGATTTGTCACTGTCACTGTCTGTGTCCGTCGGTCGGGTCTGTCACTGTCAGTGTCCGTCGGTCGGGTCTGTCAGGAGTCAGCGGCACTTACCTGGCAGAAGATCTCCGGCGGTCACGTCCTGGACTGCTTCATGGCGGCCATCCTCTTCTCCCCGGCGGTCACATGCAGTTTCTCGCGATAACTGCAGTGACTGCTGGGTAATCCCGGCCGTAAAGCAGTCAGTCCGATGACGTCACCGCCGGGGAAGCAGGTAATCAGCTGTGCTGCGTCGCGATGACAGGCTCTGCCTGTCATTGTGATGTAGCAGAGCTGGATCGTCGTGGGACTGTCGTTACTATGGACTGCGTCGGACAGGTGGTATACTGTTGGTTTGTTTTTTTTCTTTTTTTACAGGAGATCGTTGGCGTCGCAGGAATGAGAGTACAATAAAAGAAATGAAAACTGTGTTGTCTCTTTTATTTCATTAAAATACTTTTTTCTTGCTTTGTCTTTTTTTTATGCATTTAATAACTTTGGGATTAATAATGGATCGGTGTCTTATTGACGCCTATCCATTATTAACCGGGCTTATTGTCACCGTGCAATCAACGGTGACATTAACCCCTTATTACCCCGCTTGCCACCGCTACAGGGCAAGTGGGAAGAGCCGGGTAAAGTGCCACAATTGGCACATCTTTTGATGCGCCAAATGTGGGGCTGCTGTAGCCTGGTATTATCAGGCTGTTGAGGGCCAAAATCCATGGGCCTTGACAGTCTTTTAATACCAGGCCGCAGCAGTCTGCATTTTACTTGGCTGGTTAACAAAAATAGGGGGACCCCTACGCCGTTTTTTTTTTCGAGGGGATCCCCTATTTTTGTTAACCAGCCAAGCTAAGCAGACTGCTGTGGCCTGGTATTATCAGGCTTGCAAGGTCCATGGATATTGGATCCTTACCAGCCTGAAAAACCAGGCCTCAGCGGTCTGCTTCATCTGGCTGGTTAACAAAAATAGGGGGGACCCCACGCCAATTTTTTTCGAGGGGATCCCCTATTTTTGTTAATCAGCCAAGATATGCAGACTGCTGTGGCCTGGTATTATCAGGCTGGCAAGGTCCATGGATCTTGGCTCCTTAACAGCCTGAAAATCCAGGCCTCAGCGGTCTGCTTCATCTGGCTGGTTAACAAAAATAGGGGGGACCCCACGCCAATTTTTTTCGAGGGGATCCCCTATTTTTGTTAACCAGTTCCCTCTGACGTCACTGATTGTGTCCCTGGCTGACCTGAAGTGAAAGTGGAAAGCAATCAATTAAGCTTTCCACTTCCTCTCCTGTCAGCCAGGAGAGGAACTCATTCATTTGGGGGTTTACTGTGAGGCTGCAGCATTAGCTGCGGTCCCTGCAGTAAACATTAACCCTTTCTGATGGATTACACGTGGGACCTGACTGTACATCAGATTGGTAAGAATAATTTTGCTTTATTATTTTATTTTTATTACAGGAAATGGTTTTAGCAGGTAAATAAAATATGGTCAAAAACTGTGTGATTATTTCATTAAACTTCTTTTTTATTAAAGTGTGTGTGTTTGATTTTTCTTTCATACAATAGGATTAATAATTGATAGTTGTCTGATTGACAGCTCTCAATTATTAACCTGGCTTAAAGTGACCTTTCAATTGCAAGGTCATTTTAACCCCCTATTAACCCATTCGCCACCGCTACAGGGCAATGGGAATAGACGGGCAAAGTGCCAGAAAGGGCAAATCTAATTAGAGATTTGCCCTTTCTGGGGTGTCTGGGGGCAGATGTTAGTAGCCGGGGGGGCCAAAAATAATGGTCCCTCTCTGGGCTATTATTATCTGCCCCCACTCACTGGCTTTGTCTGTCTGGTTGCGAAAATAGGGCGGGAGCCCACGCATTTTTTTTCAGCAATTTTACACCTCATATATATATATATATACATGTCATTGAATTTGTGACACATATATATATATTTATATTTATAGTTCATACACTTCTACATAGTATAATAGCCGCTAATTCAATTGCCGGTTTTTGTGAAAATGCAGAACCCGACATGAAATGACACTTGGTTTACATAGAGTTAACCATGTCTTTTCATGTAGTTTGATATCTGATTTGCACAAACAATTACATGAGTGTAAGTGTGCAAAATTTCACACCTGTAGGGGTTAATTAAAGGTGTAAATTCGTAGCAAAAAAGTCCGTTTTTTTTTACAACGAATTTACACCTTTAATTAACCCCTACAGGTGTGAAATTTTGCACACATAGACTGATGTAATTGTTTGTGCAAATCAGATAGCAAACGACATGAAAAGACATGGTTAACCCTATGTACACCAAGTGTCATTTCATGTCGGGTGCTTCTGTCTTTTCACAGAAGCCGGCTTTACCCGGCAATTGAATCAGAGGCTATTTTACTATGTAGAAGTGTATAAACTATACATATATGTATATATATATATGTCACAATGACATGTATATATATTATATATATATATGTATTCTATGTGTGTATATTTTGTGTTTACAAGGAAAGAAAGTGTTTTTTTAGTTGCGATATTTTGTTCCCATAGACTTACATGGGACTTCCGGTATCGGAATCGGATATCGCCGATATTTAGTGATATTTTTGGATATCGGAAAGTATCGCTCAACTCTAGTGGTCAGTCAGTCCTTAGACTTGTGTAAATGTTATAGTCAGGCAGTCAAATCTTTACTGCAAATGTGGTCAAGTAGTCCACACCTAGTTTAAATGCTATGGTCAATTAGTCCATAAACTAGTTGTAAAAGTTTTTGCAGGCCAGTCCACAGTTCATTGTAAAAGTGGTCAGTCAGTCCACATTCTAGTGTAAATGTTGTGGTCATTCAGTCTATAGTCTTCTGGTCTTCTAGAAATGTTATCAGAAATTCCACACCTAGTATAAATGCTGTGTTCATTCGGTCCTTAGACTAGTGTAAATTTTATAGTCAGTCAGTGCAAACTTTACTGGAAATGTGGTGAAGCAGTCCAAATCGAAAGTAAATGACATGGTCAGTAAGTCCTTAAACAAGTGCAAATGCTGTGCTCAGTCAGCCCAAAGTCTTCTGGAAATGTGGCCAGGCAGTCCAAACATAGTGTAAATGCTGTGGTTAGTCAGTCTTCAGACTAATGTAAATGCTTTGATCATTCATCCACAGGCTAGTGTGAAACTTTTGGTCCGTCAAGTCCAAGGTCTACTGTAAATGTGTCCAGTCAGTCCACAGTGTAGTATAAATGATGTGGTCAGTGAGTCCAGAGTCTATTATAATTCTTTGGTCAGGCGGTCCATAGTATAGTAAAAATACTGTGGTCAGTCAGTCCACAGTCTAGTGTAAATCATGTTGTCAGTCGGTCCACAGTCTGGAATAAATACTGTGGTCAGTCAGTCCACAGTCTGGTTTAAATGCTGTGGTCAGTCAGTCCACATTCTAGTGTAAATCATTTTGTTAGTCGGTCCACAGTCTAGTATAAATCCTGTGGTCAGTCAGTCCATAGTCTAGAGTAAATGACGTGGTCAGTCGGTTCACAGTCTATTGTAAACGCTTTGGTCAGTCGGTCCAAAGTCTGACATAAAGACTGTGATCAATCAGTCCACAGTCTGGTGTAAATGTTGTTGTTAGTCCTCCACAGTCTAGAGGAAATGCTGTGGTCAGTCGGTCAATAGTCTAGTGTAAATATTGTTGTTAGTCAGTCCACAGTCTAGTGGAAATTCTGTGGTCAGTCGCTCCACAGTCCAGAGTAAATGATGATATCCGTATCTTGTAATCGAGGCATTGAATGTTATACTGCTGATAAGAAGCCTATTCTATGACAAATAGGAACATTTTCTTATTTTAGAAGACAGAGGATAAGGCGAAGAAATGTTCCTTACCTCTGTACCTGAGATATGGCTATGTTATACTATGAGTTGGGTATAGAAGATATACATGTGAAAAACACAAACAGTATATTCTCATGTACCAGGAAGGTGTTATTACACCTCGGCAGGCCTATAACTTATGCCTAAACCAACGATTATCAGTAATTAATATAAATATTAACTACCTGTTATGAGATTTTTCTTATTCTTTTCTTGAAATCCACAAGTAAAAATGTCATGCTCCACCATCTCACTGGGCGTCAGTCACCTGTAAATAGTCAAAGTTGTGATAATATGTTCCTGCTACATGCTATACACAAATAAAAATATAACACACTAGGGCTAAAATTACTTATCTTAGGTATAAGGACTGTGGACAGTTTAGTGTGAAAGCTGTAGTCAGTCATTCGATAGTTTACTGTATATGTTATTGTTCAGTCATTCTACAGTCTTCTGTAAATGTTATAGTTAGACTACAGTATACATGAAATGCAGGGGCGTAACTAGGAACGGCAGGGCCCCACAGCAAACTTCACAATGGGGCCCCCCCCGCCTCCGACCGCCATTTTAAAAAAAATATATTTTTTTTAAAAATCACTAATCGCAAACGGCGAATGGATTGAATAATCCAGTCGCCATTTGCAAATTTTTAGCCACATTGGCGACCATTTTGGTCGCCATCTGCAGCACTGTAAAGAGGCCTGCTGTTTTCGGGGCCCCATTAGGGGCCTGCTGTTTCCTGGGACCCTAGGCTCCTGATGGGGCCTGCTGTTTCCTGGGGCCTGCAGTTTCCTGGGGCCCTAGGCCCTAATGGGGCCTGCAGTTTTCTTTGGAGCTAGGCCCCTATTGGGCATGCTGCTTCCTTTGGACCTAGGCCCCTAATGGGGCCTGCTGTTTCCTAGGGCCCCATTAGGGGCCTGCTGCTTCCTGGGGCCTCTAATGTGGCCCGCTGTGTCCTGGCCCCCCCCAAGCACACATGCGATTTGCACACTTAGTCATGTACCCACGAGCTGCTCTCCCTAATGCTCTCAATGTTCAGTGAAAAACTGAGAGAAGCAGGAGGAGAAGCTCGTTGTCACAGGACCATAAGTATAAAAATCGCATATGAGTGAAGTGTCCATGTGATGACTACTGGAACCTGCA
The DNA here is from genome assembly GCA_033576555.1 of Oophaga sylvatica. Lineage (NCBI taxonomy): Eukaryota > Metazoa > Chordata > Amphibia > Anura > Dendrobatidae > Oophaga > Oophaga sylvatica. The sequence goes on along the minus strand of JARQOD010000050.1, from coordinate 224,547 downwards.
GAGCTGAATCCTGACATTACAGCTTCTGAATTCTCACAATTAATGCTCTGCACACTTTTAGGATTCTCCCTTACCGGTGGCGAGAGTACACGGTCATGTCAGCACAAGCATGTGATTTATATACTTCTGGCCACATTCCGACTAGACGTGCCCGGCCTCACTCCGTTCATTTTCATTGAGTGAGGCCACACATGTCTAGTCAGCATGTGACCGCTTGTATGTAAATCACCGTCACGAGAGAATCCTAACAGCGTGCAGAGCGCAATGTGAGAATTCTGAAATTGACTAATTCTCATGTTTTTATTTATGTTAGGAGCATTAAAGGGGCTGTCCAGGTTTGTGCTGAGTCTGCAGTCATTCTATGTGACACAGACCTGGAGAACCCCTTTAATGCTCCTAACAAATAAAGACATGAGAATTAGTCAATTTCACAAATAATATTTACATCCAGGTACCTTATAGATGACGCTGTCTCTGGAGTCGTTCTTCTTTTCTTCATCTTGTCCAGATCCCATGATGAGTTTTCTCATCCACAGCCGTCTCTGCAGACCTCCATCTTCTCCGCTCTTCTGCACCAACTCTCCACACGATGCCCTTAAAGACAGAAGAGTCATTATAATGCCCCTAAATAAAAATATTTGCAATAAACTGTCGCCTCACACTATTCCCCTCCTTCCTCACACTGTCTCCTCTCACATCCCCCCTGTTCAGCATACTGTCTCCTCATATATTTACCCCCTCACTCTCTATACTGTCTGCTCACACATACCCCTGACTCCCCATACTGTGTCTGCACACATCCCATCACCCTCACTCCCCATACTGTGTCTGCACACATCCCATCACCCTCACTCCCCATACTGTGTCCACATACATTCACCCGTTCGCTCGCCATACTGTCTGCACCCATCCCCCATACTGTTTCCTCATACATACTCTTCAGTACCCTCAAATCCCCCCACACATATTAAATGCCCCCATAGCCACTCCAAATCCCCCCACACATAAAATAACCCCCATCCCCACTCCAAATCCCCCCACACACATTAAATCCCCCCACACATAAAATAACCCCCATCGCCACTCCAAATCCCCCACACATAAAATAACCCCCATCGCCACTCCAAATCCCCCACACATAAAATAACCCCCCATCGCCACTCCAAATCCCCCACACATAAAATAACCCCATCGCCACTCCAAATCCCCCACACATACAATAACCCCCATCGCTACTCCAAATCCCCCCACACATAAAATAACCCCCATCCCCACTCCAAATCCCCCCACACATACAATAACCCCCCATCGCCACTCCAAGTCCCCCACACATAAAATAACCCCCCATCCCCACTCCAAATCCCCCCACACATAAAATAACCCCCCATCCCACTCCAAATCCCACCACACATAAAATAACCCCCCATCGCCACTCCAAATCCCCCCACACATAAAATAACCCCCATCGCCACTCCAAATCCCCCACACATAAAATAACCCCCCATCCCCACTCCAAACCCCCCACACATAAAATAACCCCATCACCACTCCAAATCCCCCCACACATAAAATAACCCCCCATCGCCACTCCAAATCCCCCCACACATAAAATAACCCCCCATCGCCACTCCAAATCCCCCCACACATAAAATAATCCCCATCGCCACTCCAAATCCCCCACACATAGAATAACCCCCATCCCCACTCCAAATCCCCCCGCACATAAAAGAACCCCCATCCCCACTCCAAATCCCCCCACACATAATGTATCCCCCCATCCCCACTCCAAACCCCCCCACACATAAAAGAACCCCCATCCCCACTCCAAATCCCCCCCACACATAATGTATCCCCCCATTCCCACTCCAAATCCCCCCACACATAAAAGAACCCACATCCCCACTCTAAATCCCCCCCCACATAATGTATCCCCCATCCCCACTCCAAACCCCCCACACATAAAAGAACCCCCATCCCCACTCCAAATCCCCCCCACACATAATGTATCCCCCCATCCCCACTCCAAATCCCCCCACACATAAAAGAACCCCCATCCCCACTCTAAACCCCCCCCCATACACACACACTCACACAGTATGTCCCCCATTTATCTTCTGTGGTATCTTCAGCTCCATAATGGAGCACACTCACCACAAATCTTCACCCTTCTGGGCGCCGACGACGAGTGACGTCACTCGTCAGCAGCGTGATCACATGACATGATCACGCTGCAGACGTCGCTCTGACCCTGCGGTCAGAGCTTCAATTGTACTGGCGTCTGTATAGACGCCAGTGCAATTGATTCCTGGGAGCCGGCACGCAGCAGCTTCTCTGCGCCAGCTGTCAGCTTGACAGCCGGCACAGGGAGCCGCCGACTCTCAGGCCGGGGGCGGCAGAACGCAGCCGCAGGGGAGACAGCTGCAGCAGGGACGGGCCCCCTGCTAGCCCGGGCCCTGTGGCAGCTGCTTCCCCTGCTTCCACGATAGTTCCGCCCCTGATGAAATGTGATCTGACAGTCCACACCTAGCATAAATGCTGTCGTCATCCAGTCTTTAAACTAGTGTAAATGTTATAGTATGGCAGTCAAAACTTTACTGGAAATGTGGTCAAGCAGTCCAAATCGAAAGTAAATGACATGGTCAGTAAGTCCTTAAACAAGTGCAAATGCTGTGCTCAGTCAGCCCAAAGACTTTTGGAAATGTGGCCAGGCAGTCCAAACATAGTGTAAATGCTGTGCTTAGTCAGTCTTCAGACTAGTGTAAATGCTTTGATTATTCATCCACAGGCTAGTGTGAAACTTTTGGTCCGTCAAGTCCAAGGTCTACTGTAAATGTGTCCAGTCAGTCCACAGTGTAGTGTAAATGATGTGGTCAGTCAGTCCAGAGTCTATTATAAATTCTTTGGTCAGGCGGTCCATAGTCTAGTGTAAATCATGTTGTCAGTCGGTTCACAGTCTGGAATAAAGACTGTGGTCAATCAGTCCAAAATTTGGTTTAAATGCTGTGATCAGTCAGTACACATTCTAGTGTAATTGTTGTGGTCATTAAGTCTATAGTCTTCTGGTCTTCTAGAAATGTTGTCAGAAATTCCACATCTAGCATAAATGCTGTGGTCAGTCCACATTCTAGTGTAAATCATGTTGTCATTCAGTCCACAGTCTGGAATAAATACTGTGGTTAATCAGTCCACAGTTAGTTTTAAATGTTGTTGTCAGTCAGTACACATTCTAGTGTAAATCTTGTGGTTATTGAGTCTTTAGTCTTCTGGTCTTCTAGAAATGTTCTCAGAAATTCCACATCTAGCATAAATGCTGTGGTCAGTCAGTCCACATTCTAGTGTAAATCATGTTGTCAGTCAGTCCACAGTGTAGTATAAATCCTGTGGTCAGTCAGTCCACACCTAGCATAAATGCTGTTGTCATCCAGTCTTTAAACTAGTGTAAATGTTTATAGTATGGCAGTCAAAACTTTACTGGAAATGTGGTCAAGCAGTCCAAATCGAAAGTAAATGACATGGTCAGTAAGTCCTCAACTAAGTGCAAATGCTGTGCTCAGTCAGCCCAAAGTCTTCTGGAAATGTGGCCAGGCAGTCCAAACATAGTGTAAATGCTGTGGTTAGTCAGTCTTCAGACTAATGTAAATGCTTTGATCATTCATCCACAGGCTAGTGTGAAAGTTTTGGTTCGTCAAGTCCAAGGTCTTCTGTAAATGTGTCCAGTCAGTCCCCAGTGTAGTGTAAATGATGTGGTCAGTCAGTTCAGAGTCTATTATAAATTCTTTGGTCAGGCGGTCCATAGTCTAGTATAAATACTGTGGTCAGTCAGTCCATAGTCTAGTGTAAATCATGTTGTCAGTCGGTCCACAGTCTGGAATAAATACTGTGGTCAATCAGACCAAAGTCTGGTTTAAATGCTGTGGTCAGTCAGTACACATTCTAGTGTAATTGTTGTGGTCATTCAGTCTATAGTCTTCTGGTCTTCTAGAAATGTTGTCAGAAATTCCACAACTAGCATAAATGCTGTGGTCAGTCAGTCCACATTCTAGTGTAAATCATGTTGTCAGTCAGTCCACAGTCTAGTATAAATCCTGTGGTCAGTCAGTCCATAGTCTAGTGTAAAAGAAGTGGTCAGTCGGTTCACAGTCTATTGTAAAAGCTTTGGTCAGTCTATCCAAAGTCTGGTATAAATACTGTGGTCAACCAGTCCATAGTCTAGAGTAAATTATTTTGTCATTCAGTCCACAGTCTGGAATAAATACTGTGGTTAATCAGTCCACAGTCTGGTTTAAATGCTGTTGTCAGTCAGTACACATTCTAGTGTAAATCTTGTGGTCATTCAGTCTATAGTCTTCTGGTCTTCTAGAAATGTTGTCAGAAATTCCACATCTAGCATAAATGCTGTGGTCAGTCAGTCCACATTCTAGTGTAAATGATGTTGTCAGTCAGTCCACAGTCTAGTATAAATCCTGTGGTCAGTCAGTCCATAGTCTAGTGTAAATGAAGTGGTCAGTCGGTTCACTGTCTATTGTAAAAGCTTTGGTCAGTCGATCCAAAGTCTGGTATAAATACTTTGGTCAATCAGTCCACAGTCTAGTGTAAATTCTGTGTTCAGTTGGTTCATAGACTAGTGTAAATGTTGTTGTTAGTCCGTCCACAGTCTAGAGGAAATGCTGTGGTCAGTCGGTCAATAGTCTAGTGTAAATATTGTTGTTAGTCAGTCCACAGTCTAGTGGAAATTCCGTGTTCAGTCGCTCCATAGTCTAGAGTAACTGATGATATAAGTATCTTATAATCGAGGAATTGAATGTTATACTGCTGATAAGAAGCCTATTCTATGACAAATAGGAACATTTTCTTATTTTAGAAGACAGAGGATAAGGAGAAGAAATGTTCCTTACCTCTGTACCTGAGATATGGTTATGTTATACTAGGAGTTGGGTATAGAAGATATACATGTGAAAAACACAAACAGTATATTGTTATGTACCAGGAAGGTGTTATTACACCTCGGCAGGCCTAGAACTTATGTTTAAACCGACGATTATCAGTAATTAATATAAATATTAATTACCTGTTATGAGATTTTTCTTATTCTTCTCTTGATTTCCACAAGTAAAAATGTCACGTTCCACCATTTCACTGGGTGTCAGTCACCTGTAAAAAGTCAAAGGTGTGATAATATGTTCCTGCTACATGCTATACACAAAGAAAAATATAACACACTAGGGCTAAAATTACTTATCTCAGGTATAAGGACTGTGGCCAGTTTAGTGTGAAAGCTGTAGTCAGTCATTCGATAGTTTAGGGTATATGTTATGTTCAGTCATTCTACAGTCTTCTGTAAATGTTATAGTTAGACTACAGTATACATGAAATGTGATCAGACAGTCCACACCTAGCATAAATGCTGTCGTCAGTCAGTCTTTAAACTAGTGTAAATGTTATAGTATGGCAGTCAAAACTTTACTGGAAATGTGGTAAGGCAGTCCACACCTAGTTTAAATGCCAAGGTCATTCAGTCCATAAACTAGTGAAAAAGTTTTTGTCCACCACTCCACAGTTCATTGTAAAAGAGGTCAGTCAGTCCACATTCTGATGTAAATGTTGTAGTCATTCAGTCAATAGTCTTCTGGTATACTAGAAATGTGGTAAGAAATTCCACACCTAGCATAAATGCTGTGGTCAGTCAGTCCTTAGACTTGTGTAAATGTTATAGTCAGGCAGTCAAATCTTTACTGCAAATGTGGTCAAGCAGTCCACACCTAGTTTAAATGCTATGGTCAATTAGTATATAAACTAGTGTAAAAGTTTTTGCAGGCCAGTCCACACTCCATTGTAAAAGTGGTCAGTCAGTCCACTTTCTAGTGTAAATGTTGTGGTCATTCAGTCTATAGTCTTCTGGTCTTCTAGAAATGTTATCAGAAATTCCACACCTAGTATAAATGCTGTGTTCAGTCGGTCCTTAGACTAGTGTAAATTTTATAGTCAGCCAGTGCAAACTTTACTGGAAATGTGGTGAAGCAGTCCAAATCGAAAGTAAATGACATGGTCAGTAAGTCCTTAAACAAGTGCAAATGCTGTGCTCAGTCAGCCCAAAGTCTTCTGGAAATGTGGCCAGGCAGTCCAAACATAGTGTAAATGCTGTGGTTAGTCAGTCTTCAGACTAATGTAAATGCTTTGATCATTCATCCACAGGCTAGTGTGAAACTTTTGGTCCGTCAAGTCCAAGGTCTACTGTAAATGTGTCCAGTCAGTCCACAGTGTAGTATAAATGATGTGGTCAGTGAGTCCAGAGTCTATTATAATTCTTTGGTCAGGCGGTCCATAGTATAGTAAAAATACTGTGGTCAGTCAGTCCACAGTCTAGTGTAAATTATGTTGTCAGTCGGTCCACAGTCTGGAATAAATACTGTGGTCAGTCAGTCCACAGTCTGGTTTAAATGCTGTGGTCAGTCAGTCCACTTTCTAGTGTAAATCATTTTGTTAGTCGGTCCACAGTCTAGTATAAATCCTGTGGTCAGTCAGTCCATAGTCTAGAGTAAATGACGTGGTCAGTCGGTTCACAGTCTATTGTAAACGCTTTGGTCAGTCGGTCCAAAGTCTGACATAAAGACTGTGATCAATCAGTCCACAGTCTGGTGTAAATGTTGTTGTTAGTCCGTCCACAGTCTAGAGGAAATGCTGTGGTCAGTCGGTCAATAGTCTAGTGTAAATATTGTTGTTAGTCAGTCCACAGTCTAGTGGAAATTCTGTGGTCAGTCGCTCCACAGTCCAGAGTAAATGATGATATCCGTATCTTGTAATCGAGGCATTGAATGTTATACTGCTGATAAGAAGCCTATTCTATGACAAATAGGAACATTTTCTTATTTTAGAAGACAGAGGATAAGGCGAAGAAATGTTCCTTACCTCTGTACCTGAGATATGGCTATGTTATACTATGAGTTGGCTATAGAAGATATACATGTGAAAAACACAAACAGTATATTCTCATGTACCAGGAAGGTGTTATTATACCTCGGCAGGCCTAGAACTTATGCCTAAACCAACGATTATCAGTAATTAATATAAATATTAATTACCTGTTATGAGATTTTTCTTATTCTTTTCTTGAAATCCACAAGTAAAAATGTCATGCTCCACCATCTCACTGGGCGTCAGTCACCTGTAAATAGTCAAAGTTGTAATAATATGTTCCTGCTACATGCTATACACAAATAAAAATATAACACACTAGGGCTAAAATTACTTATCTTAGGTATAAGGACTGTGGACAGTTTAGTGTGAAAGCTGTAGTCAGTCATTCGATAGTTTACTGTATATGCTATGTTCAGTCATTCTACAGTCTTCTGTAAATGTTATAGTTAGACTACAGTATACATGAAATGTGGTCAGACAGTCCACACCTAGCATAAATGCTGTCGTCATCCAGTCTTTAAACTAGTGTAAATGTTATAGTATGGCAGTCAAAACTTTACTGGAAATGTGGTCAAGCAGTCCAAATCGAAAGTAAATGACATGGTCAGTAAGTCCTTAAACAAGTGCAAATGCTGTGCTCAGTCAGCCCAAAGACTTTTGGAAATGTGGCCAGGCAGTCCAAACATAGTGTAAATGCTGTGCTTAGTCAGTCTTCAGACTAGTGTAAATGCTTTGATTATTCATCCACAGGCTAGTGTGAAACTTTTGGTCCGTCAAGTCCAAGGTCTACTGTAAATGTGTCCAGTCAGTCCACAGTGTAGTGTAAATGATGTGGTCAGTCAGTCCAGAGTCTATTATAAATTCTTTGGTCAGGCGGTCCATAGTCTAGTGTAAATCATGTTGTCAGTCGGTTCACAATCTGGAATAAAGACTGTGGTCAATCAGTCCAAAATTTGGTTTAAATGCTGTGATCAGTCAGTATACATTCTAGTGCAATTGTTGTGGTCATTCAGTTTATAGTCTTCTGGTCTTCTAGAAATGTTGTCAGAAATTCCACATCTAGCATAAATGCTGTGGTCAGTCCACATTCTAGTGTAAATCATGTTGTCATTCAGTCCACAGTCTGGAATACATACTGTGGTTAATCAGTCAACAGTCTGGTTTAAATGCTGTTGTCAGTCAGTACACATTCTAGTGTAAATCTTGTGGTCATTCAGTCTATAGTCTTCTGGTCTTCTAGAAATGTTGTCAGAAATTCCACATCTAGCATAAATGCTGTGGTCAGTCAGTCCACATTCTAGTGTAAATGATGTTGTCAGTCAGTCCACAGTCTAGTATAAATCCTGTGGTCAGTCAGTCCATAGTCTAGTGTAAATGAAGTGGTCAGTCGGTTCACTGTCTATTGTAAAAGCTTTGGTCAGTCGATCCAAAGTCTGGTATAAATACTTTGGTCAATCAGTCCACAGTCTAGTGTAAATTCTGTGTTCAGTTGGTTCATAGACTAGTGTAAATGTTGTTCTTAGTCCGTCCACAGTCTAGAGGAAATGCTGTGGTCAGTCGGTCAATAGTCTAGTGTAAATATTGTTGTTTGTCAGTCCACAGTCTAGTGGAAATTCCGTGTTCAGTCGCTCCATAGTCTAGAGTAACTGATGATATAAGTATCTTATAATCGAGGAATTGAATGTTATACTGTTGATAAGAAGCCTATTCTATGACAAATAGGAACATTTTCTTATTTTAGAAGACAGAGGATAAGGAGAAGAAATGTTCCTTACCTCTGTACCTGAGATATGGTTATGTTATACTAGGAGTTGGGTATAGAAGATATACATGTGAAAAACACAAACAGTATATTGTTATGTACCAGGAAGGTGTTATTACACCTCGGCAGGCCTAGAACTTATGTTTAAACCGACGATTATCAGTAATTAATATAAATATTAATTACCTGTTATGAGATTTTTCTTATTCTTCTCTTGATTTCCACAAGTAAAAATGTCACGTTCCACCATTTCACTGGGTGTCAGTCACCTGTAAAAAGTCAAAGGTGTGATAATATGTTCCTGCTACATGCTATACACAAAGAAAAATATAACACACTAGGGCTAAAATTACTTATCTCAGGTATAAGGACTGTGGCCAGTTTAGTGTGAAAGCTGTAGTCAGTCATTCGATAGTTTAGGGTATATGTTATGTTCAGTCATTCTACAGTCTTCTGTAAATGTTATAGTTAGACTACAGTATACATGAAATGTGATCAGACAGTCCACACCTAGCATAAATGCTGTCGTCAGTCAGTCTTTAAAGTTGTAAACAGGATGATGTGCACACTGTTAATCTAAGAATTGGTGCTGGTTGAACGATATGTCCAATAAGTAAGAAAATCAACCGCACTCAATGTTTCATGCAAAGAGAAATATCCATTTATTTATATGCACACACGCCACAAGGTTTCAGTAGACATGTGGTATGGGATATTGACGGATAATAATGTAGAAGTTAACGTTTCGACCAGAGTTGGTCTTTCTCAAAACTCGCTGTAAAATAAATACAAACACAATAAGGCAAGTGCTGTACAACAAGGTAAAGTGAAAACATGAAAAAATACAAAATAACAAACTAACAAAACACCGATTATTGTCAGAATTAGATCATGGAAGAAATTCATGAGCACAACATTTTTTAGCTATATAGGGATATATAGCTATATACACATCTAGCTATATAGGGATATAGAGTTATATCCCATAGCGGTGTCCGGAACACGTAGCGTCCCCAATGAAGCATATACAAGTAAAATTAACCGATTTATGATCAAGCGAAAAAACAGGACATAATAAGATACTGTCTACTTATCATTTTTATGTGATACCTAGTTACTTCATTATTTGTCATAAGTTCGGACAAATGCCTTGTTATAATGTTAAGCATTAATGTTAGTTTCCGATCCCACTCCTAGAATTAGACTTAAGATTGAAGCCCTCCTCAGTAAGTACTTGTCCAATAACTGCATTGATCAAAAAACGGCTACCTTTTTGACAAACTCACATCCAGTAACACCCGTCATTTATATTCTCCCTAAAATCCATAAGTCACTCACCAATCCACCAGGGCGTCCTATTGTTGCCTCCACTGAGTCTATTTTATCACCTCTATCGATTTTCTTGGAGAAAATCTTGACACCATTTGTCAAAGAAACCAAATCATTTATACTAGACACTGGACACTTCATCAGTGTGATCCAACGCCTGTCAAATATTTCACAAGAATGCCTTCTTGTTACGTTAGACGTTAAAAGCCTCTACACCTCGATCAAGCATGACCTTGGTGTAGAGGCCGTCAATATTCACCTTCGTTCCTCCACCCTGAATTCTGACTCTCAACAATTCATTATAGATCTCTTAAATCTGGTTCTCAATGAAAACTACTTTCTATTTGGTGATCAGTTCTTTTACCAGATCTGCGGTACTGCCATGGGATCTAACATGGCGCCAGCTTATGCTAACCTCTATATGGATACCTTCGAAATCTCCACATCTATACCAACAACCTGTTCCAATCTCATTCAATATGCTGGCTCCGGTACATAGACGACATTTTTTGTTTATGGGACGGAACCATCAATACTCTTACTAGTTTCATAACACAGATCAATGGTATTAGACCAGAATTGCAATTCATTTTGAATTGGGACTTATCAAAGATTCCTTTTTTGGACACTATGGTAATAAAAAGTGAGGATGGTAGCCTGGGTACTGATTTATACATTAAGCCCACAGATTCCAACAATCTCTTGCTGTTCACAAGTTGTCATCCAAAGTCAACTAGAGAGAGTCTTCCCCGTTCCCAATTCCACAGAGTCAGGAAAATAGTCTCTAATACAGAACTGATTGAAACCCGCTTGGAGGAAATGGCAAAAAAATTTAGAGAAAGGAAATATCCAGAAGATATCCTTACCTTTGAAAAACAAAGAGCATTGTCCTGGGATCCCCCCTGAATAGACTACCAAAACCGGAACGGGTTCCATTTATTCACACGCACCACCCGTTGATGAACATAGTCTACAAAACCATCAATAAACATTGGTCCCTCCTATCAAATTCATATCCACAAATTTTCTTCTTTCCAGTTACCTGCACTCATGTGCAAGAGGAGACCTAGAAACTTTAAGGATCAATTAGTTCGAGCAGATATTGGTAGTTTTAAACAGAAACCAAAACAACTATTTATAGGGACACAGAGAACAGGCACATTTCCATGTTTGGGTTGCGCCTGTTGCGCTAATGTTATCAAATCAGGGGACATTCTCCATCCGTATACAGGGAAGAGTTTCAAAATCAACGGTTTTTATACGTGTGACACCAATTTTGCAGTCTATCTAATTAAATGCCCATGTGGCCTCTTATATGTTGGCGAGACACGCAGCAATATTCGAGATAGAATTTCAAGCCATAAGTCCACAATTAGATTAAACAAAACATGGCTTCCTCTACCCCATCATTTTTCAACAGCTAACCATACAGTATCACAGCTCCGTTTCCAAATTATAGAGCAAGTGGACAAACCAAGACGCGGAGGTAACCATATTAAGCGTTTGAAGGAGCGGAATCCTTCTGGATTCACACACTTCAAACCCTAGCCCCCAAAGGGCTTAATAGGGAACTGGATTTCACTTTCTGCTGAATGTGTGTGTGTATATATCATGTCTTGACAGCCATTTTTCCTTTCAGGTTCTCTGATCTGGATAGGTACTCTAACCTTGTCTTTTTCTAGGTCTCTTAACAGGTGACTACACCTCACAAAGAACATACCTCTTTAATTTAATAAAAAATTTTCAAGCAATCTGGGGTAAGTTCCTTGATCCCAATTCCCGATATATTTTTTTATTTTTTATTTTTTAATTTTTAATTTTTTAATTTTTTATGATTATTATTTCATTATTTTTTCAAAATAATTTTTTCAAATATTCTTATTTTCAATTTTCTTATTTTCATCTTAATGTCTCAATTTTCATTTTTTTCATTTTTTTCATTTTTTTCATTTTTTATTTCTATTTTATTTTGTCTATTTTTTCCATTTTTTTAATTTTTTTTAATTTTTTTAATTTTATTATTTTATTATTATTTTTAAAAACAATTTTTTTTTTTTTTTTTTTTTTTTTTCATTGTTTCAGTTTTTTTCAAATTTTTTTTCATATTTTTTCATTTTTTTTTATATTTTTCATCTATTTCATTTATTTTGTTATTTATTTTTATTTTTATTGTTTATTTCTATTTTTCATTATTATCTATGTTTAATCATTTTTTACTTTTTCTATTTTAATCCATTTTTTTGTGTGCTTTTTTATCCTTCATTATTCTATTTTTCATTATTATTCCTCTTTCTCTTATCTTACCCTCAGACTAACTCTTTATCTACCAATCTACTAATTTATTATTATTCACTCCTTATTATAAGTATTTACTTTCACCCTTCCTTCAGTTCTCTTTCCTATATATCCTTGTCCAGATCCTTTATTGGTGTCTCTCTTTCAAATCGCATTTGTATCCTCAGCGGCCACATGCGCATGCGCCATCAACTGAGACGCAATCTGCGTCTCGAGCCTCTCTTTCGCTTCCCTGGCTGTCATCTAAAGCTTTAATCACCGGTGTCTCTCTTTCAAACCGCATTTGTATCCTCAGCGGCCACATGCGCATGCGCCATCAACTGAGACGCAATCTGCGTCTCGAGCCTCTCTTTCGCTTCCCTGGCCGTCATCTAAAGCTTTAATCACCAGTGACGCTGACTCCTCACACATGCGCAGTCGGGAGGAAACGCACGCTTGAGTGCCAAGCCTCTTTTAGGCTTCCACAGCCGCATACTAATCCCTGAAAAAACACGGAAGTGATCCCTGGAGCAGGTATTTATAGCGCCACTTCCACCACCGCTACACACACCCTCATTTCCTGGACGGATATACTTTACCGATATTGCTTCAAGGTTGGTGCCTTCTCTACCCACTGGAACGCTTATACTTCTCGGTGACACACTTATCTGAAGGTGATTTCTAACTATTTCTTTTATCTATATATAGTGCACGGAACCTGCCCTCTGCAATTTTTTTCTCTCTTTCTACCAATAAGGTTAGTTCTATTATGTGCCATCCTGATCAGTCTTCCTGAAACCCCTACTATATTCTTATATTCTTATGCCTTATTCAGATTCTTTTTTGAAAACCACGGATGTGTTGTTTTTTTGTATATGCTTTCCAATCAATCATCACATGTATAGAGATATATTTGTGCAAATACCATTGGTACTTGTGAGACCTATGACAATTTGATTTCCTTTTATATGTCCGTCAGTGAGTTGCCTTATCTATGGTAACTGACATTAATGTTCTAACACTTCAATAAAGCATTTTTCTATATTATCGATGCATAATTAATGTCACATAAAAATGATAAGAAGACAATACCTTATTATACCTTATTTTTCACTTGATTAAAAAATCTACCAACTATCTCATTTATAGAGATAGACATTTGTGCAAATACCATTGGTACTTGTGAAATTCATGACAATATTGATTTCCTCTCACATGTCCGTTAGTGAACTGCCTTATTTATGGAAACTAACATTAATGCTTAACATTATAACAAGGCATTTGTCCGAACTTATGACAAATAATGAAGTAACTAGGTATCACATAAAAATGATAAGTAGACAGTATCTTATTATGTCCTGTTTTTTCGCTTGATCATAAATCGGTAATTTTACTTGTATATGCTTCATTGGGGACGCTACGTTGTTCCGGACATCGCTATGGGATATAACTCTATATCCCTATATAGCTAGATGTGTATATAGCTATATATCCCTATATAGCTAAAAAATGTTGTGCTCATGAATTTCTTCCATGATCTAATTCTGACAATAATCGGTGTTTTGTTAGTTTGTTATTTTGTATTTTTTCATGTTTTCACTTTACCTTGTTGTACAGCACTTGCCTTATTGTGTTTGTATTTATTTTACAGCGAGTTTTGAGAAAGACCAACTCTGGTCGAAACGTTAACTTCTACATTATTATCCGTCAATATCCCATACCACATGTCTACTGAAACCTTGTGGCGTGTGTGCATATAAATAAATGGATATTTCTCTTTGCATGAAACATTGAGTGCGGTTGATTTTCTTACTTGTCAGTCAGTCTTTAAACTAGTGTAAATGTTATAGTATGGCAGTCAAAACTTTACTGGAAATGTGGTAAGGCAGTCCACACCTAATTTAAATGCCAAGGTCATTCAGTCCATAAACTAGTGAAAAAGTTTTTGTCCACCACTCCACAGTTCATTGTAAAAGAGGTCAGTCAGTCCACATTCTGATGGAAATGTTGCAGTCATTCAGTCAATAGTCTTCTGGTATACTGGAAATGTGGTAAGAAATTCCACACCTAGCATAAATGCTGTGGTCAGTCAGTCCTTAGACTTGTGTAAATGTTATAGTCAGGCAGTCAAATCTTTACTGCAAATGTGGTCAAGCAGTCCACACCTAGTTTAAATGCTATGGTCAATTAGTCCATAAACAAGTGTAAAAGTTTTTGCAGGCCAGTCCACAGTCCATTGTAAAAGTGGTCAGTCAGTCCACATTCTAGTGTAAATGTTGTGGTCATTCAGTCTATAGTCTTCTGGTCTTCTAGAAATGTTATCAGAAATTCCACACCTAGTATAAATGCTGTGTTCAGTCGGTCCTTAGACTAGTGTAAATTTTATAGTCAACCAGTGCAAACTTTACTGGAAATGTGGTGAAGCAGTCCAAATCGAAAGTAAATGACATGGTCATAAGTCCTTAAACAAGTGCAAATGCTGTGCTCAGTCAGCCCAAAGTCTTCTGGAAATGTGGCCAGGCAGTCCAAACATAGTGTAAATGCTGTGGTTAGTCAGTCTTCAGACTAATGTAAATGCTTTGATCATTCATCCACAGGCTAGTGTGAAAGTTTTTGGTCCGTCAAGTCCAAAGTCTACTGTAAATGTGTCCAGTCAGTCCACAGTGTAGTATAAATGATGTGGTCAGTGAGTCCAAAGTCTATTATAATTCTTTGGTCAGGCGGTCCATAGTATAGTAAAAATACTGTGGTCAGTCCACAGTCTAGTGTAAATCATGTTGTCAATCGGTCCACAGTCTGGAATAAATACTGTGGTCAGTCAGTCCACAGCCTGGTTTAAATGCTGTGGTCAGTCAGTCCACATTCTAGTGTAAATCATTTTGTTAGTCGGTCCACAGTCTAGTATAAATCCTGTGGTCAGTCAGTCCATAGTCTAGAGTAAATGACGTGGTCAGTCGTTTCACAGTCTATTGTAAACGCTTTGGTAGTCGGTCCAAAGTCTGACATAAAGACTGTGATCAATCAGTCCACAGTCTGGTGTAAATGTTGTTGTTAGTCCGTCCACAGTCTAGAAGAAATGCTGTGGTCAGTCGCTCCACAGTCCAGAGTAAATGATGATATAAGTATCTTGTAATCGAGGCATTGAATGTTATACTGTTGATAAGAAGCCTATTCTATGACATTAGGAACATTTTCTTATTTTAGAAGACAGAGGATAAGGCGAAGAAATGTTCCTTACCTCTGTACCGGAGATATGGCTATGTTATACTATGAGTTGGGTATAGAAGATATACATGTGAAAAGCACAAACAGTATATTCTCATGTACCAGGAAGGTGTTATTATACCTCGGCAGGCCTAGAACTTATGCCTAAACCAACGATTATCAGTAAATTAATATAAATATTAATTACCTGTTATGAGATTTTTTTTTATTCTTTTCTTGAAATCCACAAGTAAAAATGTCATGCTATACCATCTCACTGGGCGTCATTCACCTGTAAATAGTCAAAGTTGTGATAATATGTTCCTGCTACATGCTATACACAAATAAAAATATAACACACTAGGGCTAAAATTACTTATCTTAGGTATAAGGACTGTGGACAGTTTAGTGTGAAAGCTGTAGTCAGTCATTCGATAGTTTACTGTATATGTAATGTTCAGTCATTCTACAGTCTTCTGTAAATGTTATATTTAGACTACAGTTTACATGAAATGTGGTCAGACAGTCCACACCTAGCATAAATGTTGTCGTCAGCAAGTCTTTAAACTAGTGTAAATGTTATAGTATGGCAGTGCAAACTTTACATGGAAATGTGGTGAAGCAGTCCAAATCGAAAGTAAATCACATGGTCAGTAAGTCCTTAAACAAGTGCAAATGCTGTGCTCAGTCAGCCCAAAGTCTTCTGGAAATGTGGCCAGGCAATCCAAACATAGTGTAAATGCTGTGCTTAGTCTGTCTTCAGACTAATGTAAATGGTTTGATCATTCATCCACAGGCTAGTGTGAAACTTTTGGTCCGTCATGTCCAAGGTCTTCTGTAAATGTGTCCAGTCAGTCCACAGTGTAGTGTAAATGATGTGGTCATCAGTCCACATTCTAGTATAAATCCTGTGGTCAATCAGTCCACAGTCTAGTGTAAATTCTGTGTTCAGTTGGTTCACAGTCTAGTGTAAAAATTGTTGTTAGTCCGTCCACAGTCTAGAGGAAATGCGTGGTCAGTCGGTCAATAGTCTAGTGTAAATACTGTTGTTAGTCAGTCCACAGTCTAGTGTAAATTCTGTGTTCAGCTGGTTCATAGACTAGTGTAAATGTTGTTGTTAGTCCGTCCACAGTCTAGAGAAAATGCTGTGGCCAGTCACTCCACAGTCTAGAGTAAATGATGATATCCGTATCTTATAATCGAGGCATTGAATGTTATACTGCTGATAAGAAGCCTGTTCTATGACAAATAGGAACATTTTCCTATTTTAGAAAACAGAGGATAAGGAGAAGAAATGTTCCTTACCTTTGTACCTGAGATATGGTTATGTTATACTAGGAGTTGGGTATTGAAGATATACATGTGAAAAACACAAACAGTATATTCTATGTGCCAGGAAGGTGTTATTACACCTCGGCAGGCCTAGAACTTAAGCCTAAACCGACGATTATCAGTAATTAATAGAAATATTAATTACCTGTTATGAGATTTTTCTTATTCTTTTCTTGAAATCCACAAGTAAAAATGTCATGTTCCACCATCTCAATGGGCGTCAGTCACCTGTAAATAGTCAAAAGGTGTGATAATATGTTCCTGCTACATGCTATACACAAAGAAAAATATAACACACTAGGGCTAAAAATTTTTTATCTCAGGTATAAGGACTGTGGCCAGTTTAGTGTGAAAGCTGTAGTCAGTCATTCGATAGTTTACTGTATATGTTATGTTCAGTCATTCTACAGTCTTCTGTAAATGTTATAGTTAGACTACAGTTTACATGAAATGTGGTCAGACAGTCCACACCTACCAAAAATGGTGTCGTAAGCCAGTCTTTAAACTAGTGTAAATGTTATAGTTTGGCAGTCAAAACTTTACTGGAAATGTGGTAAGGCAGTCCACACCTAGTTTAAATGTTATGGTCATTCAGTCCATAAACTAGTGTAAAAGTTTTTGCAGGCCAGTCCACAGTCCATTGTAAAAGAGGTCAGTCAGTCCACATTCTGACGTAAATAATGTGGTCATTCAGTCAATAGTCTTCTGGTATACTGGAAATGTGGTAAGAAATTCCACACATAGCATACATGCTGCAGTCAGTTAGTCCTTAGACTTGTGTAAATGTTATAGTCAGGCAGTCAAATCTTTACTGGAAATGTGGTCAAGCAGTCCACACCTAGTTTAAATGCTATGGTCACTCAGTCCATAAACTAGTGTAAAATTCTTTGTCCAAAACTCCACAGTCCATTGTAGAAGAGGTCAGTCAGTCCACATTCTGATGTAAATGTTGTAGTTATTCAGTCAATAGTCTTCGGGTATAGTGGAAATGTTGTAAGAAATTCCACACCTAGCATAAATGCTGTGGTCAGTCAGTTGTTAGACCTCTGTAAATGTTATAGTCAGGCAGTCATATCTTTACTGCAAATGTGGTCAAGCAGTCCACACCTAGTTTAAATGCTATGGTCAGTCAGTCCATAAAATAGTGTAAACGTTTTTGCAGGCCAGTCCACATTCCATTGTAAAAGTGGTTAGTCAGTCCACATTCTAGTGTAAATGTTGTGGTCATTCAGTCTATAGTCTTCTGGTCCTCTAGAAATGTTGTCAGAAATTCCATACGTAGCATAAATGCTGTGGTCAGTCAGTCCTTAGACTAGTGTAAATTTTAAAGTCAGCCAGTGCAAACTTTACTGGAAATGTGGTCAAGCAGTCCAAATCGAAAGTAAATTACATGGTCAGTAAGTCCTTAACCAAGTGCAAATGCTGTGCTCAGTCAGCCCAAAGTCTTCTGGAAATGTGGCCAGGCAGTCCAAACATAGTGTAAATGCTGTGGTTAGTCAGTCTTCAGACTAATGTAAATGATTTGATCATTCATCCACAGGGTAGTGTGAAAGTTTTGGTTCGTCAAGTCCAAGGTCTTCTGTAAATGTGTCCAGTCAGTCCCCAGTGTAGTGTAAATGATGTGGTCAGTTAGTCCAGAGTCTATTATAAATTCTTTGGTCAGGCGGTCCATTGTTTGGAATAAATACTGTGGTCAATCAGTCCACAGTCTGGTTTAAATGCTGTGGTCAGTCAGTACACATTCTAGTGTAATTGTTGTGGTCATTCAGTCTATAGTCTTCTGGTCTTCTAGAAGTGTTGTCAGAAATTCCACATCCAGCATAAATGCTGTGCTCAGTCAGTCCACATTCTAGTGTAAATCATGTTTTCAGTCAGTCCACAGTCTATTATAAATCCTGTGGTCAGTCAGTCCATAGTCTAGTGTAAATGAAGTGGTCAGTCGGTACACAGACTATTGTAAAAGCTTTGGTCAGTCTATCCAAAGTCTGGTATTAATACTGTGGTCAACCAGTCCATAGTCTAGTGTAAATCATTTTGTCAGTCGGTCCACAGTCTGGAATAAATACTGTGGTCAATCAGTCCACAGCCTGGTTTAAATGCTGTGGTTAGTCAGTACACATTCTAGTGTAAATCTTGTGGTCATTGAGTCTTTAGTCTTCTGGTCTTCTAGAAATTTGTCAGAAATTCTACATCTAGCATAAATGCTGTGGTCAGTCAGTCCACATTCTAGTGTAAATCATGTTGTCAGTCAGTCCACAGTGTAGTATAAATCCTGGGGTCATTCACTCCATAGTCTAGTGTAAATGCAGTGGTCAGTCGGTTCACAGTCTAGAGGAAATGCTTTGGTCAGTCGGTCCAAAGTCTGGTTTAAATACTGTGGTCAATCAGTCCACAGTCTAGTTTAAATTCTGTGTTCAGTTGGTTCATAGACTAATGTAAATGTTGTTGTTAGTCTGTCCATAGTCTAGAGGAAATGCTGTGGTCAGTCGGTCAATAGTCTAGTGTAAATATTGTTGTTAGTCAGTCCACAGTCTAGTGGAAATTCCGTGTTCATTCGCTCCACAGTCTAGAGTAACTGATGATATACGTATCTTATAATCGAGGCATTGAATGTTATACTGCTGATAAGAAGCCCATTCTATGACAAATAGGAACATTTTCTTATTTTAGAAGACAGAGGATAAGGAGAAGAAATGTTCCTTTCCTCTGTACCTGAGATATGGTTATGTTATAGTATGAGTTGGGTATATAAGATATACATGTGAAAAACACAAACAGTATATTCTCATGTACCAGGAAGGTGTTATTACACCTCGGCAGGCCTAGAACTTATGCCTAAACCGACGATTATCAGTAATTAATATAAATATTAATTACCTGTTATGAGATTTTTTCTTATTCTTTTCTTGAAATCCACAAGTAAAAATGTCACGTTCCACTATCTCACTGGGCGTCAGTCACCTGTAAATAGTCAAAGGTGTGATAATATGTTCCTGCTACATCTATACACAAAGAAAAATATAACACACTATGGCTAAAATTACTTATCTCAGGTATAAGGACTGTGGCCAATTTAGTGTGAAAGCTGTAGTCAGTCATTCGATAGTGTACTGTATATGTAATGTTCAGTCATTCTACAGTCTTCTGTAAATGTTATAGTTCGACTACAGTTTACATGAAATGTGGTCAGACAGTCCACACCTAGCATAAATGCTGTCGTTAGCCAGTCTTTAAACTAGTGTAAATGTTATAGTATGGCAGTCAAAACTTTACTGGAAATATGGTAAGGCAGTCCACACCTACAGTCATGGCCAAAAGTTTTGAGAATGACACAAATATTAATTTTTACAAAGTCTACTGCTTCACTTTTTCTAATGGCAATTTGCATATACTCCAGAATGTTATAAAGAGTGATCAGCTTAACAGCAATTACTTGCAAAGTCAATATTTGGCTAGAAAATTAACTTTATCCCCCAAAACACATTTCAACATCATTGCAGCCCTGCCTTAAAAGGACCAGCTAACCTCTTTTCAGTGATTGCTCCATTAACACAGGTGTGGGTGTTGATGAGGACATGGCTGGAGATCAATCTGTCATGATTAAGTAAGAATGACACCACTGGACACTTTAAAAGGAGGCTGGTGCTTGGCATCATTGTTTCTCTTCTGTTAACCATGGTTATCTCTAAAGAAACACGTGCAGTCATCATTGCAATGCACAAAAATGGCCTAACAGGGAAGAGTATCGCAGCTAGAAAGATTGCACCTCAGTCAACAATCTATAGCATCATCAAGAACTTCAAGGAGAGAGGTTCCATTGTTGCCAAAAAGGCTCCAGGGCGCCCAAGAAAGACCAGCAAGCGCCAGGACCGTCTCTTAAAAGTGTTTCAGCTGCGGGATCGGGCTACCAGCAGTGCAGAGCTTGCTCAGGAATGGCAGCAGGCAGGTGTGAGTGCATCTGCACGCACTGTGAGGCGGAGACTCTTGGAGCAAGGCCTGGTCTCAAGGAGGGCAGCAAAGAAGCCACTTCTCTCCAGAAAAAACATCATGGACAGACTGATATTCTGCAAAAGGTACAGGCAGTGGACTGCTGAGGACTGGGGTAAAGTTATTTTCTCTGATGAATCCCCTTTTCGATTGTTTGGGACATCAGGAAAACGCCTCATTCGGAGAAGACAAGGTGAGCGCTACCACCAGTCTTGTCTCATGCCAACTGTTAAGCATCCTGAAACCATTCATGTGTGGGGTTGCTTCTCAGCCAAGGGAATCGGCTCTCTCACAGTCTTGCCTAAAAACACAGCCATGAATAAAGAATGGTACCAGAATGTCCTCCAAGAGCAACTTCTCCCAACCCTCCAAGAGCAGTTTGGCGATCAACAATGCCTTTTCCAGCATGATGGAGCACCTTGCCATAAAGCAAAGGTGATAACTAAATGGCTCAGGAACAAAACATAGAGATTTTGGGTCCATGGCCTGGAAACTCCCCAGATCTTAATCCCATTGAGAACTTGTGGTCAATCATCAAGAGACGGGTGGACAAACAAAAACCTAAAAATTCTGACAAAATGAAAGCATTGATTGTGCAAGAATGGACTGCTATCAGTCAGGATTTGGTCCAGAAGTTGATTGAGAGCATGCCAGGGAGAATTGCAGAGGTCCTGAAGAAGAAGGGTCAACACTGCAAATATTGACTTGCTGCATTAACTCATTCTAACTGTCAATATAAGCTTTTGTTACTCATATATTTGCAATTATATTTCTGTCTGTGATAAAAACATCTGTTAAAACACACATAAAAACCAGAGGCAGCAGATCATGTGAAAATATAATATTTGTGTCATTCTCAAAACTTTTGGCCATGACTGTAGTTTAAATGCTAAGGTCATTCAGTCCATAAACTAGTGTATACGTTTTTGTCCTCCACTCCACAGTCCATTGTAAAAGAGGTCAGTCAGTCCACATTCTGATGTAAATGTTGTGGTCATTCAGTCAATAGTCTTCTAGTATATTGGAAATGTGGTAAGAAATTCCACACCTAGCATAAATGCTGTGGTCAGTCAGTCCTTAGACTTGTGTAAATGTTATAGTCAGGCAGTCAAATCTTTACTGCAAATGTGGTCAAGCAGTCCACACCTAGTTTAAATGCTATTGTCAGTCAGTCCATAAACTAGTGTAAAAGTTTTTGCAGACCAGTCCACAGTCCATTGTAAAAGTGGTCAGTCAGTCCACATTCTAGTGTAAATGTTGTGGTCATTCAGTCTATAGTCTTCTGGTCCTCTAGAAATGTTGTCAGAAATTTCATACGTAACATAAATGCTGTGGTCAGTCAGTCCTTAGACTAGTGTAAATTTTATAGTCAGCCAGTGCAAACTTTACTGGAAATGTGGTCAAGCAGTCCAAATTGAAAGTAAATGACATGGTCAGTAAGTCCTTAACCAAGTGCAAATGCTGTGCTCAGTCAGCCCAAAGTCTACTGGAAATGTGGCCTTGCAGTCCAAACATAGTGTAAATGCTGTGGTTAGTCAGTCTTCAGACTAATGTAAATGCTTTGATCATTCATCCACAGGCTATTGTGAAAGTTTTGGTTCGTCAAGTCCAAGGTCTTCTGTAAATGTGTCCAGTCAGTCCAGAGTCTATTATAAATTCTTTGGTCAGGCGGTCCATAGTCTGGAATAAATACTGTGGTCAATCAGTCCACAGTCTGGTTTAAATGCTGTGGTCAGTCAGTACACATTCTAGTGTAATTGTTGTGGTCATTCAGTCTATAGTCTTCTGGTCTTCTAGAAATGTTGTCAGAAATTCCACATCCAGCATAAATGCTGTGCTCAGTCAGTCCACATTCTAGTGTAAATCATGTTTTCAGTCAGTCCACAGTCTAGTATAAATCCTGTGGTCAGTCAGTCCATAGTGTAGTGTAAATGAAGTTGTAAGTCGGTTCACAGACTATTGTAAAAGCTTTGGTCAGTCTATCCAAAGTCTGGTATAAATACTGTGGTCAACCAGTCCATAGTCTAGTGGAAATCATTTTGTCAGTTGGTCCACAGTCTGGAATAAATACTGTGGTCAATCAGTCCACAGTCTGGTTTAAATGCTGTGGTCAGTCAGTACACATTCTAGTGTAAATCTTGTGGTCATTGAGTCTTTAGTCTTCTGGTCTTCTAGAAATGTTGTCAGAAATTCCACATCTAGCATAAATGCTGTGGTCAGTCAGTCCACATTCTAGTGTAAATCATGTTGTCAGTCAGTCCACAGTGTAGTATAAATCCTGTGGTCATTCAGTCCATAGTCTAGTGTAATTGAAGTGGTCAGTCGGTTCACAGTCTAGAGGAAATGCTTTGGTCAGTCGGTCCAAAGTCTGGTTTAAATACTGTGGTCAATCAGTCCACAGTCTAGTTTAAATTCTGTGTTCAGTTGGTTCATAGATTAATGTAAATGTTGTTGTTAGTCCGTCCACAGTCTAGAGGAAATGCTGTGGTCAGTCGGTCAATAGTCTAGTGTAAATATTGTTGTTAGTCAGTCCACAGTCTAGTGGAAATTCCGTGTTCATTCGCTCCACAGTCTAGAGTAACTGATGATATACGTATCTTATAATCGAGGCATTGAATGTTATACTGCTGATAAGAAGCCCATTCTATGACAAATAGGATCATTTTCTTATTTTAGAAGACAGAGGATAAGGAGAAGAAATGTTCCTTTCCTCTGTACCTGAGATATAGTTATGTTATAGTATGAGTTGGGTATAGAAGATATACATGTGAAAAACACAAACAGTATATTCTCATGTATCAGGAAGGTGTTATTACACCTCGGCAGGCCTAGAACTTATGCCTAAACCGACGATTATCAGTAATTAATATAAATATTAATTACCTGTTATAAGATTTTTCTTATTCTTTTCTTGAAATCCACAAGTAAAAATGTCACGTTCCACTATCTCACTGGGCCTCAGTCACCTGTAAATAGTCAAAGGTGTGATAATATGTTCCTGCTACATCTATACACAAAGAAAAATATAACACACTATGGCTAAAATTACTTATCTCAGGTATAAGGACTGTGGCCAATTTAGTGTGAAAGCTGTAGTCAGTCATTCGATAGTGTACTGTATATGTAATGTTCAGTCATTCTACAGTTTTCTGTAAATGTTATAGTTCGACTACAGTTTACATGAAATGTGGTCAGACAGTCCACACCTAGCATAAATTCTGTCGTTAGCCAGTCTTTAAACTAGTGTAAATGTTATAGTATGGCAGTCAAAACTTTACTGGAAATGTGGTAAGGCAGTCCACACCTAGTTTAAATGCTAAGGTCATTCAGTCCATAAACTAGTGTATAAGTTTTTGTAGGCCAGTCCACAGTCCATTGTAAAAGTGGTCAGTCAGTCCACATTCTAGTGTAAATGTTGTGGTCATTCAGTCTATAGTCTTCTGGTCCTCTAGAAATGTTGTCAGAAATTCCATACGTAGCATAAATGCTGTGGTCAGTCAGTCCTTAGACTAGTGTAAATTTTATAGTCAGCCAGTGCAAACTTTACTGGAAATGTGGTCAAGCAGTCCAAATCGAAAGTAAATGACATGGTCAGTAAGTCCTTAACCAAGTGCAAATGCTGTGCTCAGTCAGCCCAAAGTCTTCTGGAAATGTGGCCAGGCAGTCCAAACATAGTGTAAATGCTGTGGTTAGTCAGTCTTCAGACTAATGTAAATGCTTTGATCATTCATCCACAGGCTAGTGTGAAAGTTTTGGTTTGTCAAGTCCAAGGTCTTCTGTAAATGTGTCCATTCAGTCCCCAGTGTAGTGTAAATGATATGGTCAGTCAGTCCAGAGTCTATTATAAATTCTTTGGTCAGGCGGTCCATAGTGTAGTATAAATACTGTGGTCAGTCAGTCCATAGTCTAGTGTAAATCATGTTGTCAGTCGGTCCACAGTCTGGAATAAATACTGTGGTCAATCAGTCCACAGTCTGGTTTAAATGCTGTGGTCAGTCAGTACAAATTCTAGTGTAAATGTTGTGGTCATTCAGTCTATAGTCTTCTGGTCTTCTAGAAATGTTGTCAGAAATTCCACAACTAGCATAAATGCTGTGGTCAGTGAGTCCACATTCTAGTGTAAATCATGTTGTCAGTCAGTCCACAGTCTAGTATAAATCCTGTGGTCAGTCAGTCCATAGTCTAGAGTAAATGACGTGGTCAGTCGGTTCACACTCTATTGTAAATGCTTTTGTCAGTGACTCCAAAGTCTGGCATAAATATTGTGGTCAATCAGTCCACAGTCTAGTGTAAATTCTGTGTTCAGTTGGTTCACAGTCCAGTGTAAATGTTGTTGTTAGTCCGTCCACAGTCCAGAGGAAATGCTGTCGTCAGTCGGTTAATAGTCTAGTGTAAATGTTGTTGTTAGTCAGTCCACAGTCTAGTGAAAATTCCGTGGTCAGTCGCGCCACAGTCTAGAGTAAATGATGATATCCGTATCTTATAATCGAGGCATTGAATGTTATTCTGCTGATAAGAAGCCTATTCTATGACAAATAGGAAGATTTTCTTATTTTAGAAGACAGAGGATAAGGAGAAGAAATGTTCCTTACCTCTGTACCTGAGATATGGTTATGTTATACTAGGAGTTGGGTATAGAAGATATACATGTGAAAAACACAAACAGTATATTCTCATGTA
Source organism: Oophaga sylvatica (assembly GCA_033576555.1). Taxonomy (NCBI): domain Eukaryota; kingdom Metazoa; phylum Chordata; class Amphibia; order Anura; family Dendrobatidae; genus Oophaga; species Oophaga sylvatica. The sequence goes on along the minus strand of JARQOD010000050.1, from coordinate 199,064 downwards.
CCAGGAAGGTGTTATTACACCTCGGCAGGCCTAGAACTTATGCCTAAACCGACGATTATCAGTAATTAATATACATATTAATTACCTGTTATGAGATTTTTCTTATTCTTTTCTTGAAATCCACAAGTAAAAATGTCACGTTCCACTATCTCACTGGGCGTCAGTCACCTGTAAATAGTCAAAGGTGTGATAATATGTTCCTGCTACATCTATACACAAAGAAAAATATAACACACTATGGCTAAAATTAATTATCTCAGTGTAAGGTTCTGTGTATCTGTTTCTGAAACTCAGTTTGTTCGTCGGCCATTTTGCTTTCTGTTTTGCTGCAGCTATCTTGCCCTCAGTTAAAATGGAGTTTTCCAGCTTGCATGTTCCCGCCCTGATTCTCTCCGTTTGCTTCTTAAACAGCCACAGCTGAGCAATCAGTGCTTCAGAATCTAGCCTGCAGTGAACCTGTGTTCTGACTCCTGAAGCCTTGGACCTTGTACTCCAGCCATTCCTACTGAGGAACTCTGAAGCACTTGTGGACTCTGAACTCTGCTCTTGAGAGCCTCACGTTTGCATGGACTTGCGGTAACAGAGAAGAAGATCTGAATCTGTTGTGGAGAGTTATTGCTGAGCTTAGATTACTCTGGCCTGCTGTGTCTCCTGCTTCTGTGTTTGCAACCTGTGTGTTTATTTTTGCCAATTTGTATGAAGCAATACAAGACTTTCTTTATCAACCTGTGTCTCAAGTATTTTCATCGCACCCAAGCACAAGACGCTATATGAACTGTACCACATACATTACACTCAGGTATAAGGACTGTGGCCAGTTTAGTGTGAAAGCTGTAGTCAGTCATTCGATAGTGTACTGTATATGTAATGTTCAGTCATTCTACAGTCTTCTGTAAATGTTATAGTTCGACTACAGTTTACATGAAATGTGGTCAGACAGTCCACACCTAGCATAAATGCTGTCGTTAGCCAGTCTTTAAACTAGTGTAAATGTTATAGTATGGCAGTCAAAACTTTACTGGAAATGTGGTAAGGCAGTCCACACCTAGTTTAAATGCTAAGGTCATTCAGTCCATAAACTAGTGTATAAGTTTTTGTTCACCACTCCACAGTCCATTGTAAAAGAGGTCAGTCAGTCCACATTCTGATGTAAATGTTGTGGTCATTCAGTAATAGTCTTCTAGTATACTAGAAATGTGGTAAGAAATTCCACACCTAGCATAAATGCTGTGGTCAGTCAGTCCTTAGACTTGTGTAAATGTTATAGTCAGGCAGTCAAATCTTTACTGCAAATGTGGTCAAGCAGTCCACACCTAGTTTAAATGCTATTGTCAGTCAGTCCATAAACTAGTGTAAAAGTTTTTGCAGACCAGTCCACAGTCCATTGTAAAAGTGGTCAGTCAGTCCACATTCTAGTGTAAATGTTGTGGTCATTCAGTCTATAGTCTTCTGGTCCTCTAGAAATGTTGTCAGAAATTCCACATCCAGCATAAATGCTGTGCTCAGTCAGTTCACAGTCTAGTATAAATCCTGTGGTCAGTCAGTCCATAGTCTAGTGTAAATGAAGTGGTCAGTCGGTTCACAGACTATTGTAAAAGCTTTGGTCAGTCTATCCAAAGTCTGGTATAAATACTGTGGTCAACCAGTCCATAGTCTAGTGTAAATCATTTTGTCAGTTGGTCCACAGTCTGGAATAAATACTGTGGTCAATCAGTCCACAGTCTGGTTTAAATGCTGTGGTCAGTCAGTACACATTCTAGTGTAAATCTTGTGGTCATTGAGTCTTTAGTCTTCTGGTCTTCTAGAAATGTTGTCAGAAATTCCACATCTAGCATAAATGCTGTGGTCAGTCAGTCCACATTCTAGTGTAAATCATGTTGTCAGTCAGTCCACAGTGTAGTATAAATCCTGTGGTCAGTCAGTCCATAGTCTAGTGTAAATGAAGTGGTCAGTCGCTTCACAGTCTAGAGGAAATGCTTTGGTCAGTCGGTCCAAAGTATGGTTTAAATACTGTGGTCAATCAGTCCACAGTCTAGTTTAAATTCTGTGTTCAGTTGGTTCATAGACTAGTGTAAATGTTGTTGTTAGTCCGTCCACAGTCTAGAGGAAATGCTGTGGTCAGTCGATCAATAGTCTAGTGTAAATATTGTTATTCAATCCACAGTCTAGTGGAAATTCCGTGTTCATTCGCTCCACAGTCTAGAGTAACTGATGATATACGTATCTTATAATCGAGGCATTGAATGTTATACTGCTGATAAGAAGCCTATTCTATGACAAATAGGAACATTTTTTTTTTTTTTAGAAGACAGAGGATAAGGCGAAGAAATGTTCCTTATCTCTGTACCTGAGATATGGCTATGTTATACTATGAGTTGGGTATAGAAGATATACATGTGAAAAACACAAACAGTATATTCTCATGTACCAGGAAGGTGTTATTACACCTCGGCAGGCCTAGAACTTATGCCTAAACCGACGATTATCAGTAATTAATATAAATATTAATTACCTGTTATGAGATTTTTCTTATTCTTTTCTTGAAATCCACAAGTAAAAATGTCACGTTCCACTATCTCACTGGGCGTCAGTCACCTGTAAATAGTCAAAGGTGTGATAATATGTTCCTGCTACATCTATACACAAAGAAAAATATAACACACTATGGCTAAAATTAATTATCTCAGGTATAAGGACTGTGGCCAGTTTAGTGTGAAAGCTGTAGTCAGTCATTCGATAGTGTACTGTATATGTAATGTTCAGTCATTCTACAGTCTTCTGTAAATGTTATAGTTCGACTACAGTTTACATGAAATGTGGTCAGACAGTCCACACCTAGCATAAATGCTGTCGTTAGCCAGTCTTTAAACTAGTGTAAATGTTATAGTAGGGCAGTCAAACTTTACTGGAAATGTGGTAAGGCAGTCCACACCTAGTTTAAATGCTAAGGTCATTCAGTCCATAAACTAGTGTATAAGTTTTTGTCCACCACTCCACAGTCCATTGTAAAAGAGGTTAGTCAGTCCACATTCTAGTGTAAAAGTTGTGGTCATTCAGTCTATAGTCTTCTGGTCCTCTAGAAATGTTGTCAGAAATTCCATACGTAGCATAAATGCTGTGGTCAGTCAGTCCTTAGACTAGTGTAAATTTTATAGTCAGCCAGTGCAAACTTTACTGGAAATGTGGTCAAGCAGTCCAAATCGAAAGTAAATGACATGGTCAGTAATTCCTTAACCAAGTGCAAATGCTGTGCTCAGTCAGCCCAAAGTCTTCTGGAAATGTGGCCTTGCAGTCCAAACATAGTGTAAATGCTGTGGTTAGTCAGTCTTCAGACTAATGTAAATGCTTTGATCATTCATCCACAGGCTAGTGTGAAAGTTTTGGTTCGTCAAGTTCAAGGTCTTCTGTAAATGTGTCCAGTCAGTCCAGAGTCTATTATAAATTCTTTGGTCAGGCGGTCCATAGTCTGGAATAAATACTGTGGTCAATCAGTCCACAGTCTGGTTTAAATGCTGTGGTCAGTCAGTACACATTCTAGTGTAATTGTTGTGGTCATTCACTCTATAGTCTTCTGGTCTTCTAGAAATGTTGTCAGAAATTCCACATCCAGCATAAATGCTGTGCTCAGTCAGTTCACAGTCTAGTATAAGTCCTGTGGTCAGTCAGTCCATAGTCTAGTGTAAATGAAGTGGTCAGTCGGTTCACAGACTATTGTAAAAGCTTTGGTCAGTCTATCCAAAGTCTGGTATAAATACTGTGGTCAACCAGTCCATAGTCTAGTGTAAATCATTTTGTCAGTTGGTCCACAGTCTGGAATAAATACTGTGGTCAATCAGTCCATAGACTGGTTTAAATGCTGTGGTCAGTCAGTACACATTCTAGTGTAAATCTTGTGGTCATTGAGTCTTTAGTCTTCTGGTCTTCTAGAAATGTTGTCAGAAATTCCACATCTAGCATAAATGCTGTGGTCAGTCAGTCCACATTCTAGTGTAAATCATGTTGTCAGTCAGTCCACAGTGTAGTATAAATCCTGTGGTCAGTCAGTCCATAGTCTAGTGTAAATAAAGTGGTCAGTCGCTTCACAGTCTAGAGGAAATGCTTTGGTCAGTCGGTCCAAAGTCTGGTTTAAATACTGTGGTCAATCAGTCCACAGTCTAGTTTAAATTCTGTGTTCAGTTGGTTCATAGACTAGTGTAAATGTTGTTGTTAGTCCGTCCACAGTCTAGAGGAAATGCTGTGGTCAGTCGGTCAATAGTCTAGTGTAAATATTGTTGTTATTCAATCCACAGTCTAGTGGAAATTCCGTGTTCATTCGCTCGACAGTCTAGAGTAACTGATGATATACGTATCTTATAATCGAGGCATTGAATGTTATACTGCTGATAAGAAGCCTATTCTATGACAAATAGGAACATTTTCTTATTTTAGAAGACAGAGGATAAGGCGAAGAAATGTTCCTTACCTCTGTACCTGAGATATGGCTATGTTATACTATGAGTTGGGTATAGAAGATATACATGTGAAAAACACAAACAGTATATTCTCATGTACCAGGAAGGTGTTATTACACCTCGGCAGGCCTAGAACTTATGCCTAAACCGACGATTATCAGTAATTAATATAAATATTAATTACCTGTTATGAGATTTTTCTTATTCTTTTCTTGAAATCCACAAGTAAAAATGTCACGTTCCACTATCTCACTGGGCGTCAGTCACCTGTAAATAGTCAAAGGTGTGATAATATGTTCCTGCTACATCTATACACAAAGAAAAATATAACACACTATGGCTAAAATTAATTATCTCAGGTATAAGGACTGTGGCCAGTTTAGTGTGAAAGCTGTAGTCAGTCATTCAATAGTGAACTGTATATGTAATGTTCAGTCATTCTACAGTCTTCTGTAAATGTTATAGTTCGACTACAGTTTACATGAAATGTGGTCAGACAGTCCACACCTACCATAAATGCTGTCGTTAGCCAGTCTTTAAACTAGTGTAAATGTTATAGTAGGGCAGTCAAAACTTTACTGGAAATGTGGTAAGGCAGTCCACACCTAGTTTAAATGCTAAGGTCATTCAGTCCATAAACTAGTGTATAAGTTTTTGTCCACCACTCCACAGTCCATTGTAAAAGAGGTTAGTCAGTCCACATTCTAGTGTAAAAGTTGTGGTCATTCAGTCTATAGTCTTCTGGTCCTCTAGAAATGTTGTCAGAAATTCCATACGTAGCATAAATGCTGTGGTCAGTCAGTCCTTAGACTAGTGTAAATTTTATAGTCAGCCAGTGCAAACTTTACTGGAAATGTGGTAAAGCAGTCCAAATCGAAAGTAAATGACATGGTCAGTAAGTCCTTAACCAAGTGCAAATGCTGTGCTCAGTCAGCCCAAACTCTTCTGGAAATGTGGCCTTGCAGTCCAAACATAGTGTAAATGCTGTGGTTAGTCAGTCTTCAGACTAATGTAAATGCTTTGATCATTCATCCACAGGCTAGTGTGAAAGTTTTGGTTCGTCAAGTCCAAGGTCTTCTGTAAATGTGTCCAGTCAGTCCAGAGTCTATTATAAATTCTTTGGTCAGGCGGTCCATAGTCTGGAATAAATACTGTGGTCAATCAGTCCACAGTCTGGTTTAAATGCTGTGGTCAGTCAGTACACATTCTAGTGTAATTGTTGTGGTCATTCAGTCTATAGTCTTCTGGTCTTCTAGAAATGTTGTCAGAAATTCCACATCCAGCATAAATGCTGTGCTCAGTCAGTCCACATTCTAGTGTAAATCATGTTTTCAGTCAGTTCACAGTCTAGTATAAATCCTGTGGTCAGTCAGTCCATATTCTAGTGTAAATGAAGTGGTCAGTCGCTTCACAGTCTAGAGGAAATGCTTTGGTCAATCGGTCCAAAGTCTGGTTTAAATACTGTGGTCAATCAGTCCACAGTCTAGTTTAAATTCTGTGTTCAGTTGGTTCATAGACTAGTGTAAATGTCGTTGTTAGTCCGTCCACAGTCTAGAGGAAATGCTGTGGTCAGTCGGTCAATAGTCTAGTGTAAATATTGTTGTTAGTCAATCCACAGTCTAGTGGAAATTCCGTGTTCATTCGCTCCACAGTCTAGAGTAACTGATGATATACGTATCTTATAATCGAGGCATTGAATGTTATACTGCTGATAAGAAGCCTATTCTATGACAAATAGGAACATTTTCTTATTTTAGAAGACAGAGGATAAGGCGAAGAAATGTTCCTTACCTCTGTACCTGAGATATGGCTATGTTATACTATGAGTTGGGTATAGAAGATATACATGTGAAAAACACAAACAGTATATTCTCATGTACCAGGAAGGTGTTATTACACCTCGGCAGGCCTTGAACTTATGCCTAAACCGACGATTATCAGTAATTAATATAAATATTAATTACCTGTTATGAGATTTTTCTTATTCTTTTCTTGAAATCCACAAGTAAAAATGTCACGTTCCACTATCTCACTGGGCGTCAGTCACCTGTAAATAGTCAAAGGTGTGTATAATATGTTCCTGCTACATCTATACACAAAGAAAAATATAACACACTATGGCTAAAATTAATTATCTCAGGTATAAGGACTGTGGCCAGTTTAGTGTGAAAGCTGTAGTCAGTCATTTGATAGTGTACTGTATATGTAATGTTCAGTCATTCTACAGTCTTCTGTAAATGTTATAGTTCGACTACATTTTACATGAAATGTGGTCAGACAGTCCACACCTAGCATAAATGCTGTCGTTAGCCAGCCTTTAAACTAGTGTAAATGTTATAGTATGGCAGTCAAAACTTTACTGGAAATGTGGTAAGGCAGTCCACACCTAGTTTAAATGCTAAGGTCATCCAGTCCATAAACTAGTGTACACGTTTTTGTCCACCACTCCACAGTTCATTGTAAAGAGGTCAGTTAGTCCAATTCTGATGCAAATGTTGTGGTCATTCAGTCAATAGTCTTCTAGTATACTGGAAATGTGGTAAGAAATTCCACACCTAGCATAAATGCTGTGGTAAGTCAGTCCTTAGACTTGTGTAAATGTTATAGTCAGGCAGTCAAATCTTTACTGCAAATGTGGTCAAGCAGTCCACACCTAGTTTAAATGCTATGTCAGTCAGTCCATAAACTAGTGTAAAATTTTTGCAGGCCAGTCCACAGTCCATTGTAAAAGTGGTCAGTCAGTCCACATTCTAGTGTAAATGTTGTGGTCCTTCAGTCTATAGTCTTCTGGTCCTGTAGAAATGTTGTCAGAAATTCCATACGTAGCATAAATGCTGTGGTCAGTCAGTCCTTAGACTAATGTAAATTTTATAGTCAGCCGGTGCAAACTTTACTGGAAATGTGGTCAAGCAGTCCAAATCGAAAGTAAATGACATGGTCAGTAAGTCCTTAACCAAGTGCAAATGCTGTGCTCAGTCAGCCCAAACTCTTCTGGAAATGTGGCCAGGCAGTCCAAACATAGTGTAAATGCTGTGGTTAGTCAGTCTTCAGACTAATGTAAATGCTTTGATCATTCATCCACAGGCTAGTGTGAAAGTTTTGGTTCGTCAAGTCCAAGGTCTTCTGTAAATGTGTCCAGTCAGTCCAGAGTCTATTATAAATTCTTTGGTCAGGCGGTCCATAGTCTGGAATAAATACTGTGGTCAATCAGTCCACAGTCTGGTTTAAATGCTGTGGTCAGTCAGTACACATTCTAGTGTAATTGTTGTGGTCATTCAGTCTATAGTCTTCTGGTCTTCTAGAAATGTTGTCAGAAATTCCACATCCAGCATAAATGCTGTGCTCAGTCAGTTCACAGTCTAGTATAAATCCTGTGGTCAGTCAGTCCATAGTCTAGTGTAAATGAAGTGGTCAGTCGGTTCACAGACTATTGTAAAAGCTTTGGTCAGTCTATCCAAAGTCTGGTATAAATACTGTGGTCAACCAGTCCATAGTCTAGTGTAAATCATTTTGTCAGTTGGTTCACAGTCTGGAATAAATACTGTGGTCAATCAGTCCACAGTCTGGTTTAAATGCTGTGGTCAGTCAGTACACATTCTAGTGTAAATCTTGTGGTCATTGAGTCTTTAGTCTTCTGGTCTTCTAGAAATGTTGTCAGAAATTCCACATCTAGCATAAATGCTGTGGTCAGTCAGTCCACATTCTAGTGTAAATCATGTTGTCAGTCAGTCCACAGTGTAGTATAAATCCTGTGGTCAGTCAGTCCATAGTCTAGTGTAAATGAAGTGGTCAGTCGCTTCACAGTCTAGAGGAAATGCTTTGGTCAGTCGGTCCAAAGTCTGGTTTAAATACTGTGGTCAATCAGTCCACAGTCTAGTTTAAATTCTGTGTTCAGTTGGTTCATAGACTAGTGTAAATGTTGTTGTTAGTCCATCCACAGTCTAGAGGAAATGCTGTGGTCAGTCGGTCAATAGTCTAGAGTAAATATTGTTGTTAGTCAATCCACAGTCTAGTGGAAATTCCGTGTTCATTCGCTCCACAGTCTAGAGTAACTGATGATATACGTATCTTATAATCGAGGCATTGAATGTTATACTGCTGATAAGAAGCCTATTCTATGACAAATAGGAACATTTTCTTATTTTAGAAGACAGAGGATAAGGCGAAGAAATGTTCCTTACCTCTGTACCTGAGATATGGCTATGTTATACTATGAGTTGGGTATAGAAGATAAACATGTGAAAAACACAAACAGTATATTCTCATGTACCAGGAAGGTGTTATTACACCTCGGCAGGCCTAGAACTTATGCCTAAACCGACGATTATCAGTAATTAATATACATATTAATTACCTGTTATGAGATTTTTCTTATTCTTTTCTTGAAATCCACAAGTAAAAATGTCACAATCCACTATCTCACTGGGCGTCAGTCACCTGTAAATAGTCAAAGGTGTGATAATATGTTCCTGCTACATCTATACACAAAGAAAAATATAACACACTATGGCTAAAATTACTTATCTCAGGTATAAGGACTGTGGCCAGTTTAGTGTGAAAGCTGTAGTCAGTCATTCGATAGTGTACTGTATATGTAATGTTCAGTCATTCTACAGTCTTCTGTAAATGTTATAGTTCGACTACAGTTTACATGAAATGTGGTCAGACAGTCCACACCTAGCATAAATGCTGTCGTTAGCCAGTCTTTAAACTAGTGTAAATATTATAGTATGGCAGTCAAAACTTTACTGGAAATGTGGTAAGGCACACCTAGTTTAAATGCTAAGGTGTTGTGAATGGGTTTGAGATGAGTTCTGAGCAGAGACTCCCTCTGGTGGTTACAAGCGGTACTGGTCTGTTCAGTGAAGATTGTGAGGACTGGGAATCAGGTGTTACTGACTGGTCTTATATAAGGGAGTCACCTTCCCATCAGGGTTGCCGGTGATCAATTGTTCTGGTCTGAATCTTTCATTCCTGTTTCCCTTGTAGCCTGCTGTGTCGTGTCTGCATCTCCTGCTAACAGATAAGACATTTTCTTCTTTTTGTTTTTGTACTATATTTTTGCATTTTGTCCTGCACTACTGTGGGGGCCTTCAGGGTCCCCTCCGGGGGGTTTTGCCCTCTCAGTTTAGTTCAGCCACTGATGTTTGTACTTTTGCTTTTTCCAGTTTTTTCAGTGGCTGCTGTTTTGGTTTTGTTACACCAGAGAACTAATTTAGGTGGTAGAGGTCGTGTGATCTCAGGTGATTTTGAAATCAGTAGAGTTGGTGCTTTTCAGGGTTTTCTGGGATTGCAGTAAGTACCCTTCCTATCCTTTTCTATTTAGTTAGTTTGGGCCCCAGCGTTTGCTCATACTATTTTCTGTCTGTGTCAGTATTTCATCTTGTCTAACAGCCATTACTTGTTTGGGGGCTTTCTATTGTCTTCGGGGTTCTGCTCCGGGGCAGATAGCTTTCCTATTTCTATCTTTAGGTGTAGTTAGTTTCTCAGGCTGTGACGAGGCGTCTACGGCCAACGTAGAAACGCTCCACGGCTGCCTCTAGTTGTGGTGGTTAGTCAGGGTACTGCAATCTCATAGATTCCAACTGCTCTGGTGTTTTGCCTTTTTTTACCTGCACTCTTCAGCTACCGAAACATAACAGTATCACCGGCCTAAAAATTGAAAATTGTATGGTACTCACAGAAGGGAAAAAATATTGTGAAAGAAAAAAGGTTGTCAGAGTTGTAAGAGATATTTTTCTGTTTGTTGCATTTTTTCCCTCTGTATCTCTGGGTGCTGGGGAGGATCTTTTCTCTCAATGGAGTTTGCACGGTTGTCTGGCCGTGTGGATCAGCTTGCCACTGAGGTTCAGAGTATTGCTTCATATCTTGCTTGGTTGCCTGTTGTGGAACCTAGGATCCCCATGTCAGATTTGTTTTTGGGGGATCGAGCTAAGTTTCAGAATTTCAAAAATAATTGTAAATTGTTTTTTGCTTTAAAATCTAAGTCCTCAGGGAACGCAGCGCAGCAGGTTCAAATTATCATCCCTCTCCTGCGCGGCGATTCTCAGGATTGGGCTTTTTCCCTGACACCTGGGGATCCTGTTTTGAGTGATGTTGATGCATTTTTTCAGGCCTTGGGGTTATTGTACGATGAGCCTAATGTCACTGATCAAGCTGAAAAAGCCTTGTTGGCATTAAATCAGGGGCCTTATGACGCTGAGTTATACTGTCAGAGATTCCGTAGGTGGGCAATCCTGACCAAATGGAATGACGACGCTTTGGCAGCCCTTTTCCGGAAGGGTCTGTCAGATAATGTAAAGGATGTTATGGTGGGATTCCTGTCCCCTCTGGTCTCAATGATTCTATGTCATTAGCGATTCAAATTGACAGACATTTGCGTGAGCGGAGAAGTATGCGTGGAATGGTGTTGCCTTGTGAACCAGCTTCTGAACCCATGCAGTGTGATAGAGTGGTGTCTGGGGCACAGCGTCATGAGTTTCGAAAGCGCAATGGGTTATGTTTCTACTGTGGTGATGCCTCTCATGCTATTTCAGTCTGCCCTAAGCGGGGAAGACGTTTTGCACGCTCAGTTGTCTTGGGTAGTGTTCAGACTAAGTTTTTATTAACTGTCACTCTGATATGCTCTCTGTCCTCATTTTCTGCTCAGGCTTTCGTTGATTCTGGAGCAGCTATTAACTGATGGATTATGATTTTGCTAAACGTTGTGGGTTTCCCTTGATACCCCTACAGAAGTCTATTCCCCTACTGGGGATCGATTCTACCCCTTTGGCTGAGAATAAACCCCAGTTTTCTACTCAGGTGATAATGAGGGTTGAACCTGATCACCAGGAGTGCTGCAAATTTTTGGTTCTGTATAATCTGCATGACATTATCGTGCTGGGTTTCCCTTGGTTACAGTCTCATAATCCTGTTTTGGATTGGAAATCTGTGTCTGTAACCAGTTGGGGCTGCCAATGTGTTAATACCAACACTCCTGTTTTTTCTGCCTCCCCCCAGGCTCAGGATGTTCCTGACTTTTTGATTGATTTTTCTGATGTGTTTAGCGAAAGTAAATCTGCATCCTTGCCTCCCCATAGGAGCTATGACTGCGCTATTGAATTAGTGCCGGGTAGTAAATTCCCTAAAGGTCGCCTTTTTAACTTGTCTGTACCTGAACATGACGCTATGCGGTCTTATATCAAGGAATCATTGGAGAAGGGTCATATCAGACCATCCTCTTCACCCTTAGGTGCCGGTTTTTTCTTTGTGGCCAAAAAAGATGGTTCATTAAGGCCGTGTATTGATTATCGTCTCTTGAACAATATTACTGTGAAATATCAATACCCGTTACCCTTGATTTCTGACTTGTTTTCCAGGGTGAAAAACGCTACTTGGTTTACCAAACTTGACCTCAGGGGGGCGTATAACCTTATTCGCATTAAGCACGGGGATGAATGGAAGACGGCATTCAATACCCCTGAAGGGCATTTTGAGTACCTAGTGATGCCCTTTGGGCTCACTAATGCTCCTTCCGTCTTCCAGTCCTTCATGAATGACATTTTCAGGGATTTTGTGGACAAATTTCTGATTGTTTATTTGGATGATATCTTGATTTTTTCTAATGACTGGGACTCTCATGTGAAACATGTTCGAACTATGTTCCAGATTTTGAGAGAGAATGCTCTGTATGTGAAGGGATCAAAGTGTCTTTTTGGCGTACAGAGGATCTCATTTCTGGGATTCATTTTGTCCCCATCTGTTATTGAAATGGACCCTGTCAAGGTTCAGGCCATCTGTGATTGGGTCCAACCTACTTCATTAAAGGCTCTTCAGAGATTTTTGGGTTTTGCCAATTTTTATCGTAAATTTATTGGTAATTTCTCGGTTATTGTTAAACCATTGACTGATTTGACCAGAAAGTGTTCTGATGTGGTGAATTGGCCTCCTGAGGCAGTCTCTGCATTTCAGGAACTTAAGCAGAGATTCACTTCTGCTCCTGTTCTACGGCAGCCTGATGTTTCTCTGCCATTTCAGGTGGAGGTTGATGCCTCTGAAATTGGGGCAGGTGCCGTTTTGTCCCAAAAAGATCAGAGACCTCTAAAAGTAACCCTTGTGCCTTTTTCTCTCGAAAATTTTCTCCTACTGAACGTAATTATGACGTGGGTAATCGGGAGTTATTGGCCATGAAGTGGGCTTTTGAAGAGTGGAGACATTGGCTGGAGGGAGCCAAACATCAGGTGGTGGTCCTTACGGACCATAAGAATCTGGTCTATCTGGAATCTGCCAAGCGACTCAATCCTAGACAGGCCAGGTGGGCCTTGTTTTTCACACGTTTTAATTTTGTGGTTTCCTTTCTTCCTGGCACTAAGAATGTTAAGGCGGATGCCCTCTCGAGGAGTTTCCTTGCGGACTCTCCTGAGTTATCTGATCCTTCTGTTATTTTGAAAGAGGGTGTAGTTCTTTCCGCCATCTCGCCCAATTTGAGACTTGCTCTGGAGGGGTGTCAGGAGGATAGGCCCGAGTGCTGCCCTGTTGGAAAATTGTTTGTCCCGGACCAGTGGAAAAAGAGTGTGATGTCTGAGATTCATTGTTCCGCATTGGCTGGGCATCCCGGAATTTTTGGTACCAGAGACTTGGTTAGTCGGTCCTTTTGGTGGCCTACCTTGTCTCGTGATGTCAGGGAATTTGTGCAGTCCTGCGGGACTTGCTCTCGCTCCAAGCCTTGCTCTCGCTCTAGTGGTTTGTTGATGCCATTGCCTGTGCCCAAGAGACCATGGACCCATATCCTATGGATTTCAGTTCCGACCTTCCTGTTTCTCAGAGAATGACCACCATCTGGGTAATTTGTGATAGGTTTTCCAAAATGATACATCTTGTGCCATTACCTAAGTTGCCTTCCTCCTCTGAATTGGTGCCGTTGTTCCTTCAGCACGTGGTTCGTTTACACGGCATTCCTGAGAACATTGTGTCTGACAGAGGAGTCCAGTTTGTTTCCAGATTTTGGAGGACTTTTTGTTCTAAACTGGGTGTTCAATTGTCTTTCTCCTCGGCATTTCATCCTCAGACCAATGGTCAAACTGAGAGAACAAACCAGACATTGGAGACTTATCTTAGATGCTTTGTGTCTGCTGATCAGGATGACTGGGTCTCTTTTTTACCTTTGGCTGAGTTTGCTCTTAATAATAGGGCTAGCTCTGCCACTTTGATGTCTCCGTTTTTCTGTAATTCTGGGTTTCACCCTCGATTTTCTTCAGGACAGACGGAGGCTTCTGTCTGTCCAGGTGTTGACTCTGTTGTGGAGCGTATGCAACAGATTTGGGACCAGGTAGTGGAGAGGTTGTCCCTCTCTCAGGAGAAGGCCCAGCGGTTTGCTAACCGGCATAGGACTGATGGTCCTCGGTTTAAAGTGGGGGACTTGGTCTGGTTGTCCTCAAAGAATATTCCTATGAGAGTAGCATCTCCTAAATTTAAGCCTAGGTTCATTGGACCTTATAAGATCATTGAGATTCTTAATCCTGTTTCTTTTCGTTTGCTTCTTCCAGGGACATTTAAGATCCATAACGTGTTCCACAAGTCCTTGTTGAAGAGGTTTGTTGAGCCAGTGGTTCCTGCTGCTGTGCCTCCTGACCCTGTTTTGGTTGAGGGCAATCTGGAGTATGTGGTTGAGAAAATATTAGATTCTCGTTTTTCTAGACGGAAACTCCAGTATTTGGTTAAGTGGAGAGGTTATGGTCAGGAAGACAATTCTTGGGTGTTTGCTTCGGACATCCATGCTAGGAGACTCATCCGTGCGTATCATAGAACTCATCCTGACCGACCTGGTTGCTCAAATGAGGGTTCGGTGACCCCTCCTCAAGGGGGGGGTACTGTTGTGAATGGGTTTGAGATGAGTTCTGAGCAGAGACTCCCTCTGGTGGTTACAAGCGGTACTAGTCTGTTCAGTGAAGATTGTGAGGACTGGGAATCAGGTGTTACTGACTGGTCTTATATAAGGGAGTCACCTTCCCATCAGGGTTGCCGGTGATCAATTGTTCTGGTCTGAATCCTTCATTCCTGTTTCCCTTGTAGCCTGCTGTGTCGTGTCTGCATCTCCTGCTAACAGATAAGACATTTTCTTCTTTTTGTTTTTGTACTATATTTTTGCATTTTGTCCTGCACTTCTGTGGGGGCCTTCAGGGTCCCCTCCGGGGGCTTTTGCCCTCTCAGTTTAGTTCAGCCACTGATGTTTGTTCTTTTGCTTTTTCCAGTTTTTTCAGTGGCTGCTGTTTTGGTTTTGTTACACCAGAGAACTAATTTAGGTGGTAGAGGTCGTGTGATCTCAGGTGATTTTGAAATTAGTAGAGTTGGTGCTTTTCAGGGTTTTCTGGGATTGCAGTAAGTACCCTTCCTATCCTTTTCTATTTAGTTAGTTTGGGCCCCAGCGTTTGCTCATACTATTTTCTGTCTGTGTCAGTATTTCATCTTGTCTAACAGCCATTACTTGTTTGGGGGCTTTCTATTGTCTTTGGGGTTCTGCTCCGGGGCAGATAGCTTTCCTATTTCTATCTTTAGGTGTAGATAGTTTCTCAGGCTGTGACGAGGTGTCTAGGACCAACGTAGGAACGCTCCACGGTTGCCTCTAGTTGTGGTGGTTAGTCAGGGTACTGCAATCTCATAGATTCCAACTGCTCTGATGTTTTGCCTTTTTTTACCTGCACTCCTCAGCTACCGAAACATAACACTAAGGTCATCCAGTCCATAAACTAGTGTACACGTTTTTGTCCACCACTCCACAGTCCATTGTAAAAGAGGTCAGTTAGTCCACATTCTGATGCAAATGTTGTGGTCATTCAGTCAATAGTCTTCTAGTATACTGGAAATGTGGTAAGAAATTCCACACCTAGCATAAATGCTGTGGTCAGTCAGTCCTTAGACTTGTGTAAATGTTATAGTCAGGCAGTCAAATCTTTACTGCAAATGTGGTCAAGCAGTCCACACCTAGTTTAAATGCTATTGTCAGTCAGTCGATAAACTAGTGTAAAAGTTTTTGCAGGCCAGTCCACATTCCATTGTAAAAGTGGTCAGTCAGTCCACATTCTAGTGTAAATGTTGTGGTCATTCAGTCTATAGTCTTCTGGTCCTCTAGAAATGTTGTCAGAAATTCCATGCGTAGCATAAATGCTGTGGTCAGTCAGTCCTTAGACTAGTGTAAATTTTATAGTCAGCCAGTGCAAACTTTACTGGAAATGTGGTCAAGCAGTCCAAATCGAAAGTAAATGACATGGTCAGTAAGTCCTTAACCAAGTGCAAATGGTGTGCTCAGTCAGCCCAAAGTCTTCTGGAAATGTGGCCAGGCAGTCCAAACATAGTGTAAATGCTGTGGTTAGTCAGTCTTCAGACTAATGTAAATGCTTTGATCATTCATCCACAGGCTAGTGTGAAAGTTTTGGTTCGTCAAGTCCAAGGTCTTCTGTAAATGTGTCCAGTCAGTCCAGAGTCTATTATAAATTCTTTGGTCAGGCGGTCCATAGTCTGGAATAAATACTGTGGTCAATCAGTCCACAGTCTGGTTTAAATGCTGTGGTCAGTCAGTACACATTCTAGTGTAATTGTTGTGGTCATTCAGTCTATAGTCTTCTGGTCTTCTAGAAATGTTGTCAGAAATTCCACATCCAGCATAAATGCTGTGCTCAGTCAGTGTCACAGTCTAGTATAAATCCTGTGGTCAGTCAGTCCATAGTCTAGTGTAAATGAAGTGGTCAGTCGGTTCACAGACTATTGTAAAAGCTTTGGTCAGTCTATTCAAAGTCTGGTATAAATACTGTGGTCAACCAGTCCATAGTCTAGTGTAAATCATTTGTCAGTTGGTCCACAGTCTGAATAAATACTGTGGTCAATCAGTCCACAGTCTGGTTTAAATGCTGTGGTCAGTCAGTACACATTCTAGTGTAAATCTTGTGGTCATTGAGTCTTTAGTCTTCTGGTCTTCTAGAAATGTTGTCAGAAATTCCACATCTAGCATAAATGCTGTGGCTCAGTCAGTCCACATTCTAGTGTAAATCATGTTTGTCAGTCAGTCCACAGTGTAGTATAAATCCTGTGGTCAGTCAGTCCATAGTCTAGTGTAAATGAAGTGGTCAGTCGCTTCACAGTCTAGAGGAAATGCTTTGGTCAGTCGTCCAAAGTCTGGTTTAAATACTGTGGTCAATCAGTCCACAGTCTAGTTTAAATTCTGTGTTCAGTTGGTTCATAGACTAGTGTAAATGTTGTTGTTAGTCCGTCCACAGTCTAGAGGAAATGCTGTGGTCAGTCGGTCAATAGTCTAGTGTAAATATTGTTGTTATTCAATCCACAGTCTAGTGGAAATTACGTGTTCATTCGCTCCACAGTCTAGAGTAACTGATGATATACGTATCTTATAATCGAGGCATTGAATGTTATACTGCTGATAAGAAGCCTATTCTATGACAAATAGGAACATTTTCTTATTTTAGAAGACAGAGGATAAGGCGAAGAAATGTTCCTTACCTCTGTACCTGAGATATGGCTATGTTATACTATGAGTTGGGTATAGAAGATATACATGTGAAAAACACAAACAGTATATTCTCATGTACCAGGAAGGTGTTATTACACCTCGGCAGGCCTAGAACTTATGCCTAAACCGACGATTATCAGTAATTAATATAAATATTAATTACCTGTTATGAGATTTTTCTTATTCTTTTCTTGAAATCCACAAGTAAGAATGTCACGTTCCACTATCTCACTGGGCGTCAGTCACCTGTAAATAGTCAAAGGTGTGATAATATGTTCCTGCTACATCTATACACAAAGAAAAATATAACACACTATGGCTAAAATTAATTATCTCAGGTATAAGGACTGTGGCCAGTTTAGTGTGAAAGCTGTAGTCAGTCATTCGATAGTGTACTGTATATGTAATGTTCAGTCATTCTACAGTCTTCTGTAAATGTTATAGTTCGACTACAGTTTACATGAAATGTGGTCAGACAGTCCACACCTAGCATAAATTCTGTCGTTAGCCAGTCTTTAAACTAGTGTAAATGTTATAGTATGGCAGTCAAAACTTTACTGGAAATGTGGTAAGGCAGTCCACACCTAGTTTAAATGCTAAGGTCATTCAGTCCATAAACTAGTGTATAAGTTTTTGTCCACCACTCCACAGTCCATTGTAAAAGAGGTCAGTCAGTCCACATTCTAGTGTAAAAGTTGTGGTCATTCAGTCTATAGTCTTCTGGTCCTCTAGAAATGTTGTCAGAAATTCCATACGTAGCATAAATGCTGTGGTCAGTCAGTCCTTAGACTAGTGTAAATTTTATAGTCAGCCAGTGCAAACTTTACTGGAAATGTGGTCAAGCAGTCCAAATCGAAAGTAAATGACATGGTCAGTAAGTCCTTAACCAAGTGCAAATGCTGTGCTCAGTCAGCCCAAAGTCTTCTGGAAATGTGGCCTTGCAGTCCAAACATAGTGTAAATGCTGTGGTTAGTCAGTCTTCAGACTAATGTAAATGCTTTGATCATTCATCCACAGGCTAGTGTGAAAGTTTTGGTTCGTCAAGTCCAAGGTCTTCTGTAAATGTGTCCAGTCAGTCCAGAGTCTATTATAAATTCTTTGGTCAGGCGGTCCATAGTCTGGAATAAATACTGTGGTCAATCAGTCCACAGTCTGGTTTAAATGCTGTGGTCAGTCAGTACACATTCTAGTGTAATTGTTGTGTTCATTCAGTCTATAGTCTTCTGGTCTTCTAGAAATGTTGTCAGAAATTCCACATCCAGCATAAATGCTGTGCTCAGTCAGTCCACATTCTAGTGTAAATCATGTTTTCAGTCAGTTCACAGTCTAGTATAAATCCTGTGGTCAGTCAGTCCATAGTCTAGTGTAAATGAAGTGGTCAGTCGGTTCACAGACTATTGTAAAAGCTTTGGTCAGTCTATCCAAAGTCTGGTATAAATACTGTGGTCAACCAGTCCATAGTCTAGTGTAAATCATTTTGTCAGTTGGTTCACAGTCTGGAATAAATACTGTGGTCAATCAGTCCACAGTCTGGTTAAATGCTGTGGTCAGTCAGTACACATTCTAGTGTAAATCTTGTGGTCATTGAGTCTTTAGTCTTCTGGTCTTCTAGAAATGTTGTCAGAAATTCCACATCTAGCATAAATGCTGTGGTCAGTCAGTCCACATTCTAGTGTAAATCATGTTGTCAGTCAGTCCACAGTGTAGTATAAATCCTGTGGTCAGTCAGTCCATATTCTAGTGTAAATGAAGTGGTCAGTCGCTTCACAGTCTAGAGGAAATGCTTTGGTCAGTCGTCCAAAGTCTGGTTTAAATACTGTGGTCAATCAGTCCACAGTCTAGTTTAAATTCTGTTTCAGTTGTTCATAGACTAGTGTAAATGTCGTTGTTAGTCCGTCCACAGTCTAGAGGAAATGCTGTGGTCAGTCGGTCAATAGTCTAGTGTAAATATTGTTGTTAGTCAATCCACAGTCTAGTGGAAATTCCGTGTTCATTCGCTCCACAGTCTAGAGTAACTGATGATATACGTATCTTATAATCGAGGCATTGAATGTTATACTGCTGATAAGAAGCCTATTCTATGACAAATAGGAACATTTTCTTATTTTAGAAGACAGAGGATAAGGCGAAGAAATGTTCCTTACCTCTGTACCTGAGATATGGTATGTTATACTATGAGTTGGGTATAGAAGATATACATGTGAAAAACACAAACAGTATATTCTCATGTACCAGGAAGGTGTTATTACACCTCGGCAGGCCTAGAACTTATGCCTTAAACCGACGATTATCAGTAATTAATATAAATATTAATTACCTGTTATGAGATTTTTCTTATTCTTTTCTTGAAATCCACAAGTAAAATGTCACGTTCCACTATCTCACTGGGCGTCAGTCACCTGTAAATAGTCAAAGGTGTGATAATATGTTCCTGCTACATCTATACACAAAGAAAAATATAACACACTATGGCTAAAATTACTTATCTCAGGTATAAGGACTGTGGCCAGTTTAGTGTGAAAGCTGTAGTCAGTCATTCGATAGTGTACTGTATATGTAATGTTCAGTCATTCTACAGTCTTCTGTAAATGTTATAGTTCGACTACAGTTTACATGAAATGTGGTCAGACAGTCCACACCTAGCATAAATGCTGTCGTTAGCCAGTCCTTTAAACTAGTGTAAATGTTATAGTATGGCAGTCAAAACTTTACTGGAAATGTGGTAAGGCAGTCCACACCTAGTTTAAATGCTAAGGTCATCAGTCCATAAACTAGTGTAAAGTTTTTGTCCACCACTCCACAGTCCATTGTAAAAGAGGTCAGTTAGTCCACATTCTGATGAAATGTTGTGGTCATTCAGTCAATAGTCTTCTGTATACTGGAAATGTGGTAAGAAATTCCACACCTAGCATAAATGCTGTGGTCAGTCAGTCCTTAGACTTGTGTAAATGTTTATAGTCAGCAGACTTTACTGCAAATGTGGTCAACAGTCCACACCTAGTTTAAATGCTATTGTCAGTCAGTCCATAAACTATGTAAAAGTTTTTGCAGGCCATCCACATTCCATTGTAAAAGTGGTCAGTCAGTCCACATCAGGGTAAATGTTGTGTTATTCAGTGTATAGTCTTCTGGTCCTCTAGAAATGTCAGAAATTCCATACGTAGCATAAATCTGTGGTCAGTCAGTCCTTAGACTAGTGTAAATTTTATAGTCAGCCATGCAAACTTTACTGGAAATGTGTCAAGCAGTCCAAATCGAAAGTAAATGACAGGTCAGTAAGTCCTTAACCAAGTGCAAATGCGTGCTCAGTCAGCCCAAAGTCTTCTGAAATGTGGCCAGGCAGTCCAAACATATGTAAATGCTGTGGTATCAGTCTTCAGACTAATGTAAATGCTTTGATCATTCATCCACAGGCTAGTGTGAAAGTTTTGGTTCGTCAAGTCCAAGGTCTTCTGTAAATGTGTCCAGTCAGTCCAGAGTCTATTATAAATTCTTTGGTCAGGCGGTCCATAGTCTGGAATAAATACTGTGGTCAATTAGTCCACAGTCTGGTTTAAATGCTGTGGTCAGTCATACACATTCTAGTGTAATTGTTGTGGTCATTCAGTCTATAGTCTTCTGGTCTTCTAGAAATGTTGTCAGAAATTCACATCCAGCATAAATGCTGTGCTCAGTCAGTTCACAGTCTAGTATAAATCCTGTGGTCAGTCAGTTCCATAGTCTAGTGTAAATGAAGTGGTCAGTCGGTTCACAGACTATTGTAAAAAGCTTTGGTCAGTCTATCCAAAGTCTGGTATAAATACTGTGGTCAACCAGTCCATAGTCTAGTGTAAATCATTTTGTCAGTTGGTCCACAGTCTGGAATAAATACTGTGGTCAATCAGTCCACAGTCTGGTTTAAATGCTGTGGTCAGTCATTTACACATTCTAGTGTAAATCTTGTGGTCATTGAGTCTTTAGTCTTCTGGTCTTCTAGAAATGTTGTCAGAAATTCCACATCTAGCATAAATGCTATGGTCAGTCAGTCCACATTCTAGTGTAAATCATGTTGTCAGTCAGTCCACAGTGTAGTATAAATCCGTGGTCAGTCAGTCCATAGTCTAGTGTAAATGAAGTGGTCAGTCGCTTCACAGTCTAGAGGAAATGCTTTGGTCAGTCGGTCCAAAGTCTGGTTTAAATACTGTGGTCAATCAGTCCACAGTCTAGTTTAAATTCTGTGTTCAGTTGGTTCATAGACTAGTGTAAATGTTGTTGTTAGTCCGTCCACATCTAGAGGAAATGCTGTGGTCAGTCGGTCAATAGTCTAGTGTAAATATTGTTGTTATCAATCCACAGTCTAGTGAAATTCCTGTTCATTCGCTCCACAGTCTAGAGTAACTGATGATATACGTATTTTATAATCGAGGCATTGAATGTTATATGCTGATAAGAAGCCTATTCTATGACAAATAGGAACATTTTCTTATTTTAGAAGACAGGGATAAGGCGAAGAAATGTTCCTTACCTCTGTACCTGAGATATGGCTATGTTATACTATGAGTTTGGGTATAGAAGATATACATGTGAAAAACACAAACAGTATATTCTCATGTACCAGAAGGTGTTATTACACCTCGGCAGGCCTAGAACTTATGCCTAAACCGACGATTATCAGTAATTAATATAAATATTAATTACCTGTTATGAGATTTTTCTTATTCTTTTCTTGAAATCCACAAGTAAGAATGTCACGTTCCACTATCTCACTGGGCGTCAGTCACCTGTAAATAGTCAAAGGTGTGATAATATTTCCTGCTACATCTATACACAAAGAAAAATATAACACACTATGGCTAAAATTAATTATCTCAGGTATAAGACTGTGGCCAGTTTAGTGTGAAAGCTGTAGTCAGTCATTCGATAGTGTACTGTATATGTAATGTTCAGTCATTCTACAGTCTTCTGTAAATGTTATAGTTCGACTACAGTTTACATGAAATGTGGTCAGACAGTCCACACCTAGCATAAATTCTGTCGTTAGCCAGTCTTTAAACTAGTGATAATGTTATAGTATGGCAGTCAAAACTTTACTGGAAATGTGGTAAGGCAGTCCACACCTAGTTTAAATGCTAAGGTCATTCAGTCCATAAACTAGTGTATAAGTTTTTGTCCACCACTCCACAGTCCATTGTAAAAGAGGTCAGTCAGTCCACATTCTAGTGTAAAAGTTGTGGTCATTCAGTCTATAGTCTTCTGGTCCTCTAGAAATGTTGTCAGAAATTCCATACGTAGCATAAATGCTGTGGTCAGTCAGTCCTTAGACTAGTGTAAATTTTATAGTCAGCCAGTGCAAACTTTACTGGAAATGTGGTCAAGCAGTCCAAATCGAAGTAAATGACATGGTCAGTAAGTCCTTAACCAAGTGCAAAATGCTGTGCCAGTCAGCCCAAAGTCTTCTGGAAATGTGGCCTTGCAGTCCAAACATAGTGTAAAATGCTGTGGTTAGTCAGTCTTCAGACTAATGTAAATGCTTTGATCATTCATCCACAGGCTAGTGTGAAAGTTTTGGTTCGTCAAGTCCAAGGTCTCTGTAAATGTGTCCAGTCAGTCCAGAGTCTATTATAAATTCTTTGGTCAGGCGGTCCATAGTCTGAATAAATACTGTGGTCAATCAGTCCACAGTCTGGTTTAAATGCTGTGGTCAGTCAGTACACATTCTAGTGTAATTGTTGTGGCATTCAGTCTATAGTCTTCTGGTCTTCTGAAATGTTGTCAGAAATTCCACATCCAGCATAAATGCTGTGCTCATTCATCCACATTCTAGTGTAAATCATGTTTTCAGTCAGTTCACAGTCTAGTATAAATCCATGTGTCAGTCAGTCCATATGTCTAGTGTAAATGAAGTGGTCAGTCGGTTCACAGACTATTGTAAAAGCTTTGGTCAGTCTATCCAAAGTCTGGTATAAATACTGTGGTCAACCAGTCCATAGTCTAGTGTAAATCATTTTGTCAGTTGGTTCACAGTCTGGAATAAATACTGTGGTCAATCAGTCCACAGTCTGGTTTAAATGCTGTGGTCAGTCAGTACACATTCTAGTGTAAATCTTGTGGTCATTGAGTCTTTAGTCTTCTGGTCTTCTAGAAATGTTGTCAGAAATTCCACATCTAGCATAAATGCTGTGGTCAGTCAGTCCACATTCTAGTGTAAATCATGTTGTCAGTCAGTCCACAGTGTAGTATAAATCCTGTGGTCAGTCAGTCCATATTCTAGTGTAAATGAAGTGGTCAGTCGCTTCACAGTCTAAGAGAAATGCTTTGGTCAATCGGTCCAAAGTCTGGTTTAAATACTGTGGTCAATCAGTCCACAGTCTAGTTTAAATTCTGTGTTCAGTTGGTTCATAGACTAGTGTAAATGTCGTTGTTAGTCCGTCCACAGTCTAGAGGAAATGCTGTGGTCAGTCGGTCAATAGTCTAGTGTAAATATTGTTGTTAGTCAATCCACAGTCTAGTGGAAATTCCGTGTTCATTCGCTCCACAGTCTAGAGTAACTGATGATATACGTATCTTATAATCGAGGCATTGAATGTTATACTGCTGATAAGAAGCCTATTCTATGACAAATAGGAACATTTTCTTATTTTAGAAGACAGAGGATAAGGCGAAGAAATGTTCCTTACCTCTGTACCTGAGATATGGCTATGTTATACTATGAGTTGGGTATAGAAGATATACATGTGAAAAACACAAACAGTATATTCTCATGTACCAGGAAGGTGTTATTACACCTCGGCAGGCCTAGAACTTATGCTTAAACCGACGATTATCAGTAATTAATATAAATATTAATTACCTGTTATGAGATTTTTCTTATTCTTTTCTTGAAATCCACAAGTAAAAATGTCACGTTCCACTATCTCACTGGGCGTCAGTCACCTGTAAATAGTCAAAGGTGTGATAATATGTTCCTGCTACATCTATACACAAAGAAAAATATAACACACTATGGCTAAAATTACTTATCTCAGGTATAAGGACTGTGGCCAGTTTAGTGTGAAAGCTGTAGTCAGTCATTCGATAGTGTACTGTATATGTAATGTTCAGTCATTCTACAGTCTTCTGTAAATGTTATAGTTCGACTACATTTTACATGAAATGTGGTCAGACAGTCCACACCTAGCATAAATGCTGTCGTTAGCAGCTTTAAACTAGTGTAAATGTTATAGTATGGCAGTCAAAACTTTACTGAAATGTGGTAAGGCAGTCCACACCTAGTTTAAATGCTAGGTCATCCAGTCCATAAACTAGTGTACACGTTTTGTCCACCATCCACAGTCCATTATAAAAGAGGTCAGTCAGTCCACATTCTGATAAATGTTGGGTCATTCAGTCAATAGTCTTCTAGTAACTGGAAATGTGGTAAGAAATTCCACACCTAGCATAAATGCTGTGGTCAGTCAGTCCTTCTTGTGTAAATGTTATAGTCAGGCAGTCAAATCTTTACTGCAAATGTGGTAAGCATTCCACACCTAGTATAAATGCTTATTGTCAGTCAGTCCATAAACATAGTGCATCAAATTTTATGCATGGGCCAGTCCACACTCTATTGTAAATGTGGTCAGTCAGTCCACATTTATGGGTAATCATTGTAAAAGTGGTTATTCAGTGTATAGTCTTTCTGGTCCTCTAGAAATGTCAGAAATTCCATACGTAGCATAAATGCTGTGGTCAGTCAGTCCTTAGACTAGTGTAAATTTTATAGTCAGCCAGTGCAAACTTACTGGAAATGTGGTCAAGCAGTCCAAATCGAAAGTAAATGACATGGTCAGTAAGTCCTTAACCAAGTGCAAATGCTGTGCTCAGTCAGCCCAAAGTCTTCTGGAAATGTGGCCAGGCAGTCCAAACATAGTGTAAATGCTGTGGTTAGTCAGTCTTCAGACTAATGTAAATGCTTTGATCATTCATCCACAGGCTAGTGTGAAAGTTTTGGTTCGTCAAGTCCAAGGTCTTCTGTAAATGTGTCCAGTCAGTCCAGAGTCTATTATAAATTCTTTGGTCAGGCGGTCCATAGTCTGGAATAAATACTGTGGTCAATTAGTCCACAGTCTGGTTTAAATGCTGTGGTCAGTCAGTACACATTCTAGTGTAATTGTTGTGGTCATTCAGTCTATAGTCTTCTGGTCTTCTAGAAATGTTGTCAGAAATTCCACATCCAGCATAAATGCTGTGCTCAGTCAGTCCACATTCTAGTGTAAATCATGTTTTCAGTCAGTTCACAGTCTAGTATAAATCCTGTGGTCAGTCAGTCCATAGTCTAGTGTAAATGAAGTGGTCAGTCGGTTCACAGACTATTGTAAAAGCTTTGGTCAGTCTATCCAAAGTCTGGTATAAATACTGTGGTCAACCAGTCCATAGTCTAGTGTAAATCATTTTGTCAGTTGGTTCACAGTCTGGAATAAATACTGTAAGGTTCTTTGTCTCTGTTGACATGTTCCTTGAAACTCAGTTTTCCGTCGGCCATTTTGCTTTCTGTCTTTCTGCAGCTCTTGCCCTCAGTTAATATGGAGTTTCCAGTTTTCATGTTCCCGCCCTGATTCTTCCCTCTTGCTTCTTAAGCAGCCTCAGCTGAACAATCAGTGCTCCTGAATCAAGCCTCAGTCAGTCTGTGACCTGACTTCTGGAAACCTTGGACTTGTACTCCAGCTATTCCCTACTGAGGAACCTGCTTTGGAGATTTATTGTAGTGCTTGAAGTTACTCTGGCCTGCTGTGTCTCCTGTCGCTGTTCCTGCAAACTGTGTGAACTTTTCAGCATGCTTGTATGAAGTAATACAAGTCATTTCATATCAACCTGTGTCTCCTGTGTTTTCCTCGCACCCAAGCACAAGACGCTATAGGAACTGTACACTATACATGACAAGATTCAGGAGCCAATGTTTAGTGTCTGCTGAGTCTGGGAAAGCCGTGTCTGCTGTGACTGTGGATATCAGATGTCCGTTTAGTACCTTATGTGATGACAGTGGTTGTGACTTCTCACAACCATTCCAGGTGAGCGCATTCCCTTAAAATTTTACTCTGGAGTGTTACCACAGGTAAACACTATTGTTTTTTTTTTTCCTTTCCTCTTCTCCTTCCAGCACTTCTGCCTTAAAAGATCTGGAAGATGGAGGCCCGCATAAAGGAACTTTGCGGAGTGACTGATACAATCCTTTCAGATGTACAGACTTTAAAAACCCGTTTTGCAAGCCTACAGGACCTCACTAATCATGATTTGCAAGTGTTTGGACAGACTACCCAGGAATTGCGAGCCAGGATTGAGGCTCTAGAGGAACGAGCCCAGGCTCCTGCCATAACCCCGAGTTCTGGGATCCCCAAATTACCTCCTTTTCGTTTTGGCGGTGAACGTGAGAAATTCAGGGGATTTATTAATCAATGCAATTTATTTTTCTCTGCACATGCTTCACAATTTCCCACTGAACGATCCAAAGTGCTTACTATAATCATGTTGCTTACCAATAAGGCTTTGATGTGGGCAAACCCTCTGATTGAGACTGAGGATGATTGTTTGAATCACCTTGATGCTTTTATTTCAGCCATGGGGCAGGTGTTTGATGACCCCAATCGAGGTGCAACAGCTGAAGCAGCCATGTTAACTTTGCGCCAAGGTAAGCGTTCAGTAGCCGAATATGCCATGGATTTCAGGAGATGGGCT
This sequence comes from Oophaga sylvatica, assembly GCA_033576555.1. Lineage (NCBI taxonomy): Eukaryota > Metazoa > Chordata > Amphibia > Anura > Dendrobatidae > Oophaga > Oophaga sylvatica. The sequence goes on along the minus strand of JARQOD010000050.1, from coordinate 172,427 downwards.
CTTGATACCACTTGGGACACTTCCGCTAAAAAAATCTATTTTTCGGAAAGGGTTGTCTCCACTGATTAAGGATGAACTTGCTCGTGCCGACCCTCCCACTGCGTTAGGTGACTTTATTAACTATTGTATCCGTATTGATGCTCGTCTGACTGAACGCAGACAAGAGAGATGGTTCGAAAATAATCGCACTAACCTTTTACTACCTCCCTCCTCAGCTAAGGAACCTTTGAGTAGGATCACAAGGGAACCAGAACCTGAACCCATGCAGGTGGACTCTTTACAAAGACGGGTTAGTGATGCACGCAAAGAACATCGTATAAAGGAAAATCTATGTTTCTACTGTGGTAAGTCAGGGCACTTCATTATAAACTGCCCCAGCCGTTCTCGTAAGACTACTGCAGCAGTCATTCACTGTGAGTGTTGCGAGAGGAGCTCTGTCATGTCCGAGCCTCAGGCTCCAGAGAGATCTGCTGCAAGAGATCTTGATTTCTCGGACTTAAACTCTGTTAGTTCTGGGGACGATGACGGTATAAACGCTGCAATTTTTCAAGTTTCCTCAGCGGTGTCCCAGCTGAGTTATAAAAGAAACAGTTCTCATTGCTTCCTTTCCATCAAACTCTGGGTTGACTCAGTCTGGGTGTCTAGCTCTGCTATGATCGACTCAGGAGCAAGTGGAAATTTTATGGATATCTCCTTTGCTCTGAAACAGGGGATACATTCAGTGAAGAAGGCTACTCCAGTACAGATGGAGACTGTGGATGGCTCTCTACTGACTTCTGGACCAGTGGATCAAGAAACAGAGCCTTTGAGGGTCCTTATGGGTAAAGATCATCAGGAGAAAATGTCTTTTTTGCTTATCTCTTCTCCCCACTTTCCCATTATTCTAGGGCTACCATGGCTGCAGGCGCAGAATCCTACGATTAACTGGGAGACCAAGGAATTACACTTTCCGGAGAAACAGATGAGTCAAGGAGTTTCAGCTTGCTCTGTTCCTAAAGGAACCATGTCAGTCCCTGAACTACCAGCTGTATACCAGGACTATGTGGATTTATGTGACAAGAAGAACGCTGATCAGCTTCCTCCTCACCGTCCATATGATTGTCCAATTGAATTATTGCCTGGAGCCGAGATACCTTTTGGTAAGATCTACCCCCTAGCGGGGCCCGAGCTAAAAGCTTTGAAGGATTATATAGACGAAAATTTAGCCAAGGGCTTCATACGCCCCTCTTCATCTCCCGCAGGTGCACCCATCTTCTTTGTGAAGAAGAAAGATGGATCTCTGAGACCCTGCATAGACTATAGGGAACTCAATAAGGTTACTATTAGAAACCGTTATCCATTGCCTTTAATCCCTGAGTTGTTGGAGAGAGTGCGGCATGCCAAAATTTTCTCTAAACTGGATCTCCGTGGGGCCTATAACTTGGTCCGTATTAGACCTGGGGATGAATGGAAGACTGCTTTCAGGTCACGCTATGGACACTTTGAATATCTAGTTATGCCTTTTGGTCTGAGTACCGCCCCAGCCACTTTCCAACACTTCGTGAATGATATCTTCAGGGATCTCCTAGATACATTTGTGGTGATTTATCTGGATGATATTCTAATTTTTTCTAACTCCACAGAGGAACATCATGGACATGTGAGAATGGTCTTAGAACGCCTAAGACAAAACCATCTCTACATCAAACTTGAAAAATGTGAATTCCATAGGACCGAAATTCAATTTCTGGGGTATGTACTATCTACGCAAGGGATTAGTATGGATGGAAGCAAGACCCAAGCCATCAAGGATTGGCCAATTCCTAGAAATGTGAAGGAGGTGCAGCGTTTCATCGGGTTTGCCAACTTCTATAGACGTTTCATTAAGAATTTTTCTGAGGTAGTGTCACCTATCACCCAACTTACCCGGAAACAGTCTAGGTTCTCCTGGACCCCGCAAGCTCAGGAAGCATTTTCCTGTTTAAAGGATAAATTTACCACCGCACCTATCTTAGTACATCCCAACCCCGAGCTTGCCTTCATAATAGAGGTGGATGCTTCAGACTGTGCTGTTGGAGCTATACTCTCTCAGAGAACAGGTGAGAAGAATGTCTTGCATCCCTGTGCCTTCTTTTCCCAGCAGTTGTCTTCGGCTGAGAGTAACTACGATGTGGGCAATAGAGAATTGTTGGCCATTATTGCCGCCTTCAAGGAATGGAGACACCTTCTTCAGGGAGCTGCACAGCAAATAGTCGTCCTGACAGACCATCGTAACCTTGAATTTATCAGGTCGGCTAAGTGCCTGACTCCTCGCCAGGCTCGCTGGAATCTTTTCCTAAACCAATTTAATTTTGTCATTTTTTATAGACCAGGATCGCGCAATGGAAAGGCTGATGCACTCTCTAGGATTCATTCAGCAGAGACACGTCCACTTACTCCTCCTAAGACTATTCTTCCTGACTCTAGATTCCTGGGAGTGATTCATAATCAAGACCTACTTAAGGACATCAAGGAAGCATACCATGCGGATTCTTTGTTGGCTCAACCCCCAAGGGACGTAAGTCTTGTCTTTAAGAATGGTGTGTGGATTCAGGGACAACGTCTGTATATACCTGAAACAGTCAGATTGAGAGTATTGCAACTCATCCACGATTCCAAGATAGCCGGGCATAGGGGAATTCTAAAGACACAAGAATTTCTTTCTCGTTTCTTTTGGTGGCCCACTTACAGGAAAGATGTCTTAAACTATGTCACTTCATGTGAAGTCTGTGCAAGATGCAAAACACCTCGCTCCTCACCAACTGGTCTGTTACAACCTCTTGCCACCCCGTCCCGCCCGTGGGGATCCATTTCTATGGACTTCATTGTGGAGTTACCAACCTCTCAAGGGAAGAACACCATTCTAGTGGTGGTTGACCGTCTAACAAAGGCAGCTCATTTTATCCCTTGTGTCGGCTTACCCACTGCAAAACAGACATCAGACTTGATGATTAAGAATGTGTTTCGCTTACATGGAGTACCGGATGAGGTCATTTCGGATCGAGGGGTGCAATTCACTTCAAGGTTTTGGCAAAATTTCTGTGCAGCATTGGACATTAAAGTAAACCTTTCTTCTGCTTTTCATCCCCAGACTAATGGACAGACAGAACGAACCAATCAGACCCTGGAGCAGTATCTCCGCTGTTTTATCTGCCACCTACAGGATGATTGGGTGGATCTACTTCCACTGGCTGAGTTCTCTTATAACAACTCTCAGAGCGCCTCCACTAAGCAGTCTCCTTTTTACTCCAATCTAGGTTATCATCCTAACATTCTTCCTCGATTTCCCATAGATACGCCCTTGCCGGCAGTGGCTGAAAGAATCACTTCTTTACAAAAGAATATGGATCTTCTAAAGGAAAATCTAGAATTGGCTCAGGAAAGGTACAAGAAAGCAGCAGATAAATTTTGTAAACCTGCACCAGCTTTCAAGGTAGGAGATTTGGTCTGGCTGTCAACCAGAAATCTTAAATTAAAGATTCCATCGTCTAAATTGGGACATAAGTACATTGGACCTTATAAGATCAATAAGATTATAAGTGGTGTTGCTTGTCGTCTTCAACTGCCCAGAACTATGAGAATCCACCCTGTCTTTCATGTATCCCTACTAAAGGCTGCAACACCCAATACGTTTCCTGGACGTTCTTCTCCTTGCCCTGACCCAGTGCTGGTCGATGGTCAGGAAGAATTTATGGTGGAAAGGATTCTAGATTCCAGGTTGTACAGAAATCAGTTGCAATATTTGATTAAATGGCAGGGCTACCCAGTGGAGGACAACTCATGGGAACCAGTAAATAATGTAAATGCTCCTCGCCTGCTCCGCCAGTTTCATCAGAGGTACCCTGACAAGCCTGGTCTGAGGTCATCGGAGGTTGTCCCTAAGGGGGGAGTAATGTAAGGTTCTTTGTCTCTGTTGACATGTTCCTTGAAACTCAGTTTTCCGTCGGCCATTTTGCTTTCTGTCTTTCTGCAGCTCTTGCCCTCAGTTAATATGGAGTTTCCAGTTTTCATGTTCCCGCCCTGATTCTTCCCTCTTGCTTCTTAAGCAGCCTCAGCTGAACAATCAGTGCTCCTGAATCAAGCCTCAGTCAGTCTGTGACCTGACTTCTGGAAACCTTGGACTTGTACTCCAGCTATTCCCTACTGAGGAACCTTGGAACACTTTTGGACTCTGGAAACCTGCTGTTTGGTGAATCCATGTTTGCAGAGGAATTACGGTACAGAGAAGAGATCCTGAACCTGCTTTGGAGATTTATTGTAGTGCTTGAAGTTACTCTGGCCTGCTGTGTCTCCTGTCGCTGTTCCTGCAAACTGTGTGAACTTTTCAGCATGCTTGTATGAAGTAATACAAGTCATTTCATATCAACCTGTGTCTCCTGTGTTTTCCTCGCACCCAAGCACAAGACGCTATAGGAACTGTACACTATACATGACACCCCTCTTCCATCTTACTGTATACAGAAGATCTATAATAGAAACATTTTACAGAACACGGAGACCTGAACTAAAATCTTTTCTGCTCAATAATTAGGATTTCCTCACCTCTCCTGTGTCATCTAGTCCTCTTTCTCCCCTGCTGTTTGTGTCCCCCTGTGATGACAGCGTCCTGACCTGTGACTCCACAGCGCCGAGCTCTAACGTTATGATGTTACGCCTTTATGACATCATAAAAGAAGAGAAGCATTGGAACCTTGGGACCATGTTGTCGTGTGGACGCACACAGCCTGCTGCTTGCTTACCAGCAATTTACAAATGCTCTGTACAACTCTACATTTCAGTTTGCAGTAGAGTAATATGTATTTGATTTAAAAGCACATTTTTATAAAATAAAACAAAATTATCAATTTTTAAAAATGTTTATAAAAAGCTATATTTGCTCCTTCCATCGTAAGGTGCGGCAGTATTTTTGCAGAAATATTGCTCATCAAAGCAAACAATCAGATTTTAGCTTCAATATTATAGATACTGGTAAAATATGTGACTGGTTGTAATGGGGCCATAATTCCGGGAAGAGCAGGAGGTGTTGGAGGAGATAAGGGAACACAGACACAGTCAAGTAATGAGATTCTTTAACTTTGATATATTCTAGTGTGAATTGCTGAAAAACACAAATAAAGCCATGTATGACATGTGTCTACAACAAATAGTCCGCACCGCAGACTCATTCATTCTCTATGGGACTGAATACAGCGATATCTCAGGCAGTTCCATAGCGAATGAATGGAGCAGAAGTTATGCTGCACCTCCAAAATGCTTTCTTCAGATCGGTGAGGGTCCTCGTGGTTGGATCGCCACCGATCAGGAAGTTATCACCTATTCTATGCTAGAAAATTAATGATGATATTTGGATGCAATCCGGCCCACAGCCCTTTTGTGTTTGGGGATATAAGCCCCTAATTACATTAGTTTAACTTGTTGGTCTAGAATGAGCATGTATTCTGATAATTCTAATTAATTATAGTAATTACCTGTCCTGTGTCACCTCTTCCACATCTTCATGCTTCACCAGAATCACACCAATTGCACAAGTGATTGGAAAATAGAGCTGAAAGTTCTAAGTCATTGTGACATCATCTATCTATGACATGATCAGTGATGACAGGCATAGGATGCTGGAAAGGACATTGGATGATTACATAAAGTGTCACAATGGTGGAGGATGCAAAGAAATTATGAGGGCTGATATGTAAAGAGTTAATAAAAACCCACCTGGTCACCCTCCTATAATAATAACACTCTACTACACACAGCTTCTTAGCTGGAAGGCTGTCTGATCATAGGTTTATTGAATGATGATTGATTCAACATGGTGAATATAAGAATTATTAAAAAGAAAAGTATAAACTACCCTGTAGTCAGAGTTCTTGGCGATGATAGCTCCGTCATCAGATGCCAAATCTGAAAAATCAGGAGTATATTTCTACGTATACTGACCAGTGACACAGATAAATGCAAGATCATTTTCCACCACTACCCGATAAAACCACCAACCAGCTTCAATGGTATACAATGGCTCCTGTTCACATCACCCATCACCTATCCAACCGCAACTGGTCAACTTAGTAAGTGGAACATTATGTAATGGATACAATACATACAATGCACAATGCAATACATACAACGTAATGAAGCACCTTCCTGTACCAAAGATACATTCCTCAAAACCTAGAACAACTGTTCAAATAATTTAAATATATATATTTGTCAAGCAGTTCATAGAGTGCAGCAGACACATATATATAGTTGTGTTAATTTAGAATGACATCACAGGATGTTCAGTCAATAAAGTGCAATTTATATATTGAAAAAAATAGCAGCAATTAAAAACACAAGTGAAAACATGAGAAAAATTACATGTAGTGATATACTGTCAATAATAACGAACAAATCTGTATCAGTTTGCAAATAAACCAAAAGAATTGTTTGTTTAAATATAGGGCTGGTGTGCACAGGTGATCATAATTAGTGTTAAGTATATAATAATATTTATCTCATTGTTTTTTTTTCTAAGGAATCAAAGGGCAAGCTGGACGCACTTTTGCTTTCCACTGTTCCACTAGGCACTGTAACATCATCCATGAAACACATATTTTCCACTATTACCCGACCCATGGACTGCATTCTCCACCTATCCAGGCCTTCATTTCCTCTAACTAAATATCATTAACCCCTTCCTGACCAATCCTTTCATGCGCACTCTATGCCTATCCTGTGTCTGCTACCATGCTCATCAATCAACCTGTGCATAAAGCCTTTAACCCCTCTCTGACATTAGACGTACTATCCCGTCCATAAAACCCGTGCCATTCTGACCATGGACGGGATAGTACGTCATAGGCGATTAGCTGCGCTCCCGGAGGGAGCGCAGCTAATCGCCGCCGGGTGTCAGCTGATTATCACAGCTGACACCCGTGACTGTGTGTCAGGAGCGGTCACGGACCGCTCCCGGCACATTAACCCCTTGCACACCGCGATCAAACATGATCGCGGTGTACTGGGGGCACAGGGGAGGATCGCGCAGGGTGGGGGCTCCCTGCGCGCCCCCCTGAACCCTCAGAGCAGCGCGATGTGATCGCGCTGCTCTGAGGGCTTCCTCCCTCCCAGGACCCGGATCCAAGATGGCGCTGGGGTCCTGGAGGGAGGCGGCTTCCTCAGTGCCTGCCGAGAGCAGGCATGAGGAAGCGTCCTGCACTGCCTGTCACATCGCTGGTGTGACAGAGTGCTGTGCACACTGTCACACCAGCGATCTGATTAAATACAGTGATGTCCCACCCTGGGACAAAGTAAAAAAGTAAAAAAAAGTAAAAATAATCATGTGTAAAAAAAAATCCAAAATAAATAAAAAAAAAAAAAATATTCCCCAATAAATTCATTACTTATTGTAAATAAAAAAAATAAAACAATAAAAGTACACATATATGGTATCGCCGCGTCCGTAACGACCCCCCCTATAAAACTGTCCCACTAGTTAACCCCTTTTGTGAACCCCTTAAAAAAAAAAATAAAAACAAAGCAAAAAATCAGTGCTTTATCATCATACCGCTGAACAAAAAGTGGAATAACACGCGATCAAAAAGACGGATATAAATAAACATGGTACCTCTGAAAACATCATCTTGTCCCGCAAAAAACGAGCCATCATACAGCATCATCAGCAAAAAAATAAAAAAGTTATAGCTCGCAGAATAAAGCGATGCAAAAATAATAATTTTTTATATAAAATTGTTTTTCTTCTATAAAAGCGCCAAAACATAAAAAAAATGATATAAATGAGGTATCGCCGTAATCGTACTGACCCGAAGAATAAAACTGCTTTATCGATTTTACCAACGTGGAACAATAAAAACGCCTCACCCAAAAGAAATTCATGAATTGCTGATTTTTGTTCATTCTAACCTCCCAAAAATCGAAATAAAATGCGATCAAAAAATGTCACGTGCTCAAAAATGGTACCAATAAAAGCGTCACCTCGTCCCGCAAAAATTAAGACCTCACATGACATTGTGGACCAAAATATGCAAAAATTATAGCTCTCAAAATGTGGCGATGCAAAAAACTACTTTTTGCAATAAAAAGCGTCTTTTAGCGTGACAGCTGCCAATCATAAAAACCCGCTATAAATAGTAAATCAAACCCCCCTTTATCACCCCCTTAGTTAGGGAAAAATAATAAAATAAAAAAAATGTATTTATTTCCATTTTCCCATTAGGTGGTTAGGGTTTCGGCTAAAGTTAGGGTTAGGGTTGGCGCTAAAGTTAGGATTAGGGTTAGAGTTAGGATTAGGGTTAGGGTTGGGATTAGGGTTGGGACTAGGGTTAGGGGTGTGTTGGGGTTAGGGTTGGAGTTAGAATTGGGGGATTCCGCTGTTTAGGCACATCAGGGGCTCTCCAAATGTGACATGGCGTCTGATATCCATTCCAGCCAATTCTGCGTTGAAAAAGTCAAACGGTGTTCCTTCACTTCTGAGCTCTGCCATGCGTCCAAACAGTAGTTTATCCCCACATATGGGGTATCAGCGTACTCTGGACCCCAAGAGTTATTGTGAAATTTGTCCTATTTCTTCTGTTACCCTTGGGAAAATAAAAAACTGGGGGCGAAAATATTATTTTTGTAAAAAAAATAAGATTTTTTTGTTTTTACGGCTGTACATTACAAACTTCTGTGAAGCACTTGGGGCTTCATAGCGCTCACCACACATCTAAATAAGTTCCTTGTGGGGTCTATTTTCCAAAATGGGGTCACTTGTTGGGGATTTCCACTGTTTAGGCGCATCAGGGGCTCTCCAAATGCGACATGACGCCCCCAGACCATTCCATCAAAGTCTGCAATCCAAAACGTCACTACTTCCCTTTCCGAGCCCTGACATGCGCCCATACAGTAGTTTTCTCCCACATATTGGGTATCAGCGTACTCAGGACAAATTGGACAACAACTTTTGGGGTCCAATTTCTCCTGTTACCCTTGTGAAAATAAAATATTGGGGGCGAAAAAATCATTTTTGTAAAAAAAAAAAGGATTTTTTATTTTTACGGCTGTGCGTTATAAACTTCTGTGAAGCACTACGGGGTTCAAAGTGCTCACCACACATCTAGATAAGTTCCTTGTGGGGTCTATTTTCCAAAATGGGGTCACTTGTGGGGGGTTTCCACTGTTTAGGCGCATCAGGGGCTCTCCAAATGCGACATGACGCCCCCAGACCATTCCATCAAAGTCTGCAATCCAAAACGTCACTACTTCCCTTTCCGAGCCCTGACATGCGCCCATACAGTAGTTTTCTCCCACATATTGGGTATCAGCGTACTCAGGACAAATTGGACAACAACTTTTGGGGTCCAATTTCTCCTGTTACCCTTGTGAAAATAAAATATTGGGGGCGAAAAAATCATTTTTGTAAAAAAAAAAAGGATTTTTTATTTTTACGGCTGTGCGTTATAAACTTCTGTGAAGCACTTCAGGGTTCAAAGTGCTCACCACACATCTAGATAAGTTCCTTGTGGGGTCTATTTTCCAAAATGGGGTCACTTGTGGGGGTTTCCACTGTTTAGGCGCATCAGGGGCTCTCCAAATGCGACATGACGCCCCCAGACCATTCCATCAAAGTCTGCAATCCAAAACGTCACTACTTCCCTTCCGAGCCCTGACGTGCACCCATACAGTAGTTTTCTCCTACATATTGGGTATCAGCGTACTCAGGACAAATTGGACAACAACTTTTGGGTTCCAATTTCTTCTGTTACCCTTGTGAAAATAAAATATTGGGGGCGAAAAAATCATTTTTGTAAAAAAAAAAAAAGGATTTTTTATTTTAAGGCTGTACGTTATAAACTTTAGTGAAACACCTGGGGGTTCAAAGTTCTCACCACACATCTAGATAAGTTCCTTGAGGGGTCTAGTTTCCAAAATGGTGTCATTTGTGGGGGTTTCCACTGTTTAGGCAGATCAGGAGCTCTCCAAACACGACATGGCGTCCAGCCAATTCTGCGTTGAAAAAGTGAGACGGCGCTCCTTCCCTTCCAAACTCTGCCATGCACCCAAACAGTGGTATACCCCCACATATGGGGTATCAGTGTACTCAGGACAAATTGCACAATAACTTTTGGAGTCTTGTTACCCTTGGAAAAATAAAAATTCGGGTGAAAAGATCATTTTTGTGGAAAAAATATGATTTTTAAATTTTACGGCTCTACGTTATAAACTTGTGTGAAGCACTTGAGGGTTCAAATTGCTCACCAAAGATCTAGATAAGTTCCTTAGGGGGTCTAGTTTCCCAAATGGGGTCATTTGTGGGGGGTTTCCACTGTTTAGGCACATCAGGGGCTCTCCAAATGCAACATGGCATCCAATCTCAATTCCAGCCAATTTTGGTTGGAAAAAGTCAAATGGTGCTCCTTCCCTTCCGAGCTCTGCCGTGCGCCCAAACAGTGGTTCCCCCCCACATATGGGCATCAGCGTACTCAGGACAAATTGGACAACAACTTATGTGGTCCAATTTCTCCTGATACCCTTGGGAAAATAAAAAATTAGTGACTAAAAGATAATTTTTGTGGGAAAAAAATAGGATTTTTTATTTTCATGCCCGGGCATTATAAACTTGTGTGAAGCACTTGGGGTTCAAAGTGCTCACCAAAGATCTAGATAAGTTCCTTAGGGGGTCTAGTTTCCAAAATGGGGTCACTTGTGGGGGATTTCCACTGTTTAGGCTCATCTGGGGCACTGCAAACGGAACATGACCCCCATCAACGTCTGCATTCCAAAACGTTACTACTTCCTTTCCAAGCCCTGCCGTGCGCCCAAACAGTTCCCCCCCCCACATATGGGGTATCAGCGTACTCAGGACAAATTGGACAACAACTTTTAGGGTCCAATTTCCTTGGGAAAATTCAATAATTTAGGACTAAAAAATCATTTTGTGGAATTTTTTTTTTTTTTCCACCCAGGCATTATAAACTTTTGTGAAACACTTGGGGGTTCAAAGTGCTCACAACAGATCTAGATAAGTACCTTAGGGGGTCTAGTTTCCAAAATGGTGTCACTTGTGGGGGGTTTCCACTGTTTAGGCGCATCAGAGGTTCTCCAAGCGCGACATGGCGTCCAATCTCAACTCCAGCCAATTTTAGTTTGAAAAAGTCAAACGGCGCTCCTTCCCTTACGAGCTCTGCCGTGTGCCCAAACAGTGGTTTTCCCCCACATATGGGGTATTGGCGTACTCAGGAGAAATTGCATAACAACCTTATCTGTCCATTTTCTCCTTTTACCCTTGTGAAAATAAAAAAAAAGTTTGTAAAAGATCATTTTTGTGGCTAAAAAGTTAAATATTCATTTTTTCCTTCCACGTTGCTTTAGTTCCTGTGAAGCACCTGAAGGGTTAATAAACTTCTTGAATGTGGTTTTGAGTACCTTGAGGGGTGCAGTTTTTAGAATGGTGTCACTTTTGGGTATTTTCTGTCATGTAGACCCCTCAAAGTGACTTCAAATGTGAGGTGGTCCCTAAAAAAAATGGCTTTGTAAATTTTGTTGTAAAAATGAGAAATCGCTGGTCAACTTTTAACCCTTATAACTTCCTAACAAAAAAAAATTTTGGTTCCAAAATTGTGCTGATGTAAAGTAGACATGTGGGAAATGTTATTTCTTAACTATTTTGTGTTACATATTTCTCTGTTTTAAGGGAATAAAAATTCAAAGTTTGAAAATTGCTAAATTTTCAAAATTTTCGCCATATTTGCGTTTTTTTCAAAAATAAACGCAAGTTATATGGAAGAAATTTTACCACTAACATGAAGTACAATATGTCACGAGAAAAAAATCTCAGAATCGCGAAGATCCGTTGAAGCGTTCCGGAGTTATAACCTCATAAAGAGACAGTGGTCAGAATTGTAAAAATTGTCCCGGTCATTAACGTGCAAACCACCCTTGGGGGTGAAGGGGTTAAGACTGAGCCATAGTATGGGCCACAGAGAAGACGGCTTCATCTTGTATATCTGTTAGTGTAGCTTTTCCAGGTGGGGAAGATTAGCACACCTGGAAGAGAGTACCGCCATTATATAGACAGGTAGAGGCAGACATACAATTGGTGCAACCTGTGCAGTCGCACAATGGCCCAAAAAGTAATTGGATCAATAGTATCTCCAAAACAAGTGGAACTGTACATTATGATAGGCATTTGGACTGAAAAGGGTTCTCATCTTGTTCTTCACAGGGACCTTATTCTGTTGATGTTAACCCATGTAGAAGGCCAGTGATTGCCACTGCAAAAGGATAGCGGACAGGTTTATTTCTATGAGTAAAAACTGTATCCAACACAAAAGTAACTTCTCAGTTATCGCGCATTTGCATCTGTTGCTGTAATGTTTTTTTTTTTTCAATACAATTTTTAACCGGTTAATGACCGAGTCTCATTTTCCAAATGTGATCACTGTCACTTCATAAGGTAATAACTCTGAAACGCTTCATCATGTCCCAGCGATACCGAGAATGTTTTTTTGTGACTCATTGCACTTCATGTTAGTGTTTAATTTAGGCCGATATGATTTGCTAGTATTTATGAAAATATTAATAATTTGACCGAAAAGTAGAAAATTTTGCAATTTTCAAACTTTGAACTTTATGCCAGAGATATTCCCCCCTCCCAGGCTACCAACATCAGCCCTCAGCTGCCCACAAATGGCGCATCCGCTTAGCCTCGCTCTTCCCATTTGTCCTGTGGCGGTGTCAAGTGGGGTAATAATGTTGAGATTGATGTCGGTTCCCTGAAAAATGCCCACAGGAAAATTGCCCACATGGAATATTGCCCACACAGAAAATTGCCAATTTCAGCATCACAGTTTCAGATCTATGATATCTGAGGTGCAAGGTGAGGATGTTCACATGATATGTGATCAACTTGTGATTTACAGTAGACCTAGTGCAAAACTGCAAAATTGATGAAGATCTGTGGTTTGTAGCAGTCTGTCATTATCAGCAATTGATAGATATAATCTGCTCTCATCTCTCACTGATCTTGCCTTACTCCTCCCACCAGCCCAAAACAGCAGCACATGCAGAACCAGAAGCAGTGTGATCCATAGGAGCCATCACTGCTATCAGTACTCACAAAAGTATCACTGTATTTTCTGTGGAGTTACATGGGACTGCAGGTCACATCTAATACATTATCATCTCAGTGGGAGCCCACCAAAAGTAGGGTGCTGTTGGCAGAGATAGTTGTTCCTGGAAGCCCAGAAGGCACAGCAGGAAGGTGAGATTCTGTCAATTATACCACCTTGTGCTCTTGCTGAGAATGTATAGGTTTTTGCAGTGATGTAACTGGAGTCTGATGGGCCCCAGTGCGAAATTTGGACCTGCCCCCCCACACACACACGTTGGTCAGATGTATGGGCCCCTGTTGTGTTATAAATTCTATAAAGACTTATGAATTTGCCCCCTCCCCCTTCATTATGTAGTAATGTCCCCCATCCTGGTATATATGACCATCATCCTGTTGAATATGTCCGCATCCTGGTATATATGTCCCAATGATGACATATATGGTCCCTATCCTGGTATGTATGGTCCACATGGTCTCCATCCTGGTATATAAGTCCCTTCCTGGTATATATGTCCCCATCCTGGTTTACATGGTCCCCAATCCTAGTGTATGTGTACCCGTTCTGCCCTAATGCATAATTTAAAACAAAAACATTTTACTCACCTTTCCTCTGCTCCCACGGCGCCCAGTGTATTTTGTAGCCACTGCACAGCCTGGCAGCTGACATTGGAGTGTGTGCCATTGTCATGCGCCGCTCCCTAAGGCTGCACCTCCGGTGTCAGCTCACAGCCACTGCGCCGGCAGGATGTATCGCAGTGCAGGGACCCGACGGGTCTCGGCACCATGATGCATGTCATCTGGATCTGCGTCTTCGGTGAGGACGCAGATCCAGCAGAAGCAGGCACCTATACCCCGCGCCTGGTCGCGGCCTTGATCCCTGCAGCCACAGTCGTTACACCCCTGTGTTTTTTTCTGTTGGCTAACCAATAGTCTTACCAATGTGTGTTCCCCTCACCCTGTGTTGTCTGAGCGGTGTTCTACCCCTGGGTATCAAGTGCGGGCGTTCAGTGAGATGAGGCTTGGTTCTTGCAGGCTCTCGAAAGACAGTCAGCCCAGCAGACAAGAGCACCCACTGACCAACAGAGGAGGTGGAAGTGCCATAGCAGCGCCGCTCTGTCATTGATTTAAGTGGCAGTGAATCTGGTGTCTGCACTTCCTTTCCTGTCCACTTAGGACTACCAAGAGTAAGAGTGAACAGATCCTACGTAGTACTGTATAATACCCATATACTGCAGGTGTAGGCAGGCATAGGATGAAAGAAAATGCAGAATGGATTTGAATAAGGGTCTCTAGGCCGATGCACACCACACTGAGAATGTAATTATTTTTAGCACTGAAGTAATCGCAGGAACGCGGGATGTCGTCACGGTAGGAGACAGATCAAGAGTTAACAGATTTATTAACAAGTATGCTCCGCACAGGGAACGACGGAGACTGGGGTGAGATAGGGATTTGGGTAGAACTAAGAGCTCAGTAGGGATAGGACAGGGGCGAACGATAGTTCAATAAGTTTAATTGCAGAAAAACGTATCAGTCTGTAGTCTGTTGTGAATGTGTTAGAAATGAATTCTGAGCAGAAGCTCCCTCTGGTGGTTACAAACAGTACTGAACCATTCAATGAAGATTGTGAAGATTGGCAATCAGGAGTTACAGACTGGTCTTATATAAGGGAGGTTCCCTCCCATCAAGGTTGCAGGTGATCAATTGTTCTTGTCTCAACTTTTGTTCCTGGTTCACTTGGAAGCTTGCTGATTCTTGCCTGCATCTTCTGCTACCAGATAAGATATTTTCTGCTTTTGTTTTTGTGCTTGCTTTTTGCATTTTTCCCTGCACTTCTGTGGAGGTCGGCCAGGTCCCCTCCGGGGGCTTGTGCTTCTCTCGGTTTGTCTGAGCCACTGTTATTTGTTCATTTGCCTTTTCCAGTTTTTTCAGTGGCTGCGGCTTAGTTTTGTTGCACCAGAGAACTAATTTAGGTGGTAGAGGTCGTGTGATCTCAGGTGTTTTTGCATTTAGTAGAGTTGGTATTTTTTTAGGGTTTTTTGGATTGCAGTAAGTGTCCTTCCTATTCTTTTCTTTCTAGGAAGATTGGGCCCCAAAGTTTGCTCATAATTTTCTGTCTGTGTCTGTATTTCCTCTTGTCTAACCGCCATTACATGTTTGGGGGCTTTCTATGTTCTTTGGGGATCTGCTCCGGGGCAGATAGTTTTCCTCTTTCTATCTTTAGGTGTAGTTAACCTCTCAGGCTGTGACGAGGCGTCTAGGACCAACGTAGTAACGCTCCACGACTGCCTTTAGTTGTGGTGGTTAGTCAGGGTACTGCAATCCAGTAGATTCCAACCTCTCTGGTGTATTGCCATTTTTGCCTGTTCTCCTCAGCTACCAAATCATAACAGTAGTCGTCTTGATTGCAGCGTCTCGGTTCTCCAACGGTAGCACCGACAACAGTGGCACGTGACGTCTTGAAGGTTTCCGTAGGGAAGGAGGTTCCAATCCACGGGCAGGAGGAGAGCCTTTGATGAATGAGGGGAGCTTCCACACTCCCGAATGTCAAACACTGTGCTCAGTTCAGTACAGAGAACTTGGCTCCGCTGTATATATGGGTACTTGATTAACAGGCTCTGGCCTAGTCACTTGTTGATTACTGCGCCGCCCAAACGTTACAGTCTCTGGCATTCAATCTGAGCCACCTCCCAGCACGGAGGATAGCAGGGAACCGTCAGTCGCTAGTCCTTCTGCAGTGGATCGATACGCAAGAGATGAGTTAAGTTGCCCTATGTTCACGGGGTACTCGGCTCTCACAACCGACACGGCACCTGACTGTCCACTTAGCTTTCCCGCCTGGACTCTGCCCCAATTCCCATGCGCAGCGCTTTTTAAAGCGGCCCTGCCTGCCGCAGTCACATGCAAGGGTCGTTCCTTGTCAGAAAGTCTTCCCACTGCAACATTGGTGACAGCCCTGGTGGTTTCGGAACCAATGTGAGAATGGTACTCCCAATCTTGTCCTTCCTCTTACAGCACAGTGGAATGACACCTCGTAAGAACAGAATCTGTCCTCTGGGACTAGGTATGAGTGAACCAAACCTGTAGAACCTGGAGAAGTAAACTGGGCCCACATACGTTTGTTGAAATCCATTCTGCATTTTCTTTGCTGCCTGTGTTGTGCTGTATTATATTTCAATTGAGCCCATGAAAGTCCATTGGCTTTCCTTGTTGACATTATTTCAAATGGGCCTTCCAGCGTTCCCCCACCAGCTATTGTTTCCAATTGGCAATCGTGCCATTCCCTATTTCTTTTCAATAAAAGTGTATTTTGAGTTCATCTAAAGTATTCTATTTATTCTTGTAGTGCAAACAATGGAGTTTTCAAGAAGCCAGAGGAACAACAAAGTCATGATTTACTTGGGGTTTGAATATCTTGCATTTCGTACTAGCAACGCAGTGGTGACTTGTAGATGCCGACTGCATCGCTCTTCAAAGTACCATTCAATTCTCAAAACAAAAGATGGCAATGTAGTTCAAGAACCAACAGAACATTGTCATGACTCCTGCCCTCAAAAAGCAGAAGCAAACATTGCCAGAAGCAAAATGAAAGAAGACATGAGAGCAGTAAGTGCTACTCCTCGCAACGTAATGAAAAAGGTGTTGTCTGTGTTGAGTAATGATGTATTGACCCATATGCCAAGACAATTATCTCTTGCGAGATGCCGGGTCTATCATAGAACAGAAGGTAATTTGCCTAACCCAAAAACTATACATTTTTGCATTCCGGAAAAGTATAGTCAACTAATACTTCATGACTCAGGAAAGAATGATCGAAACAGAATTCTAGTTTTAGGAGATAGAGATCTTATGCTTGAACTGAACAAAGATACTATCCATGGAAATGGCACCTTTGATAAAGTGCCCAATATGTTTTACCAACTGTACACTTGGCATGCCAAGGTGGGTAACTCATATCCACCATGTTTGTACATTTTACTACAAAGGACATGAACATGTATAAGAGAATGTTTGAAATAATAAAGCTATTGATTCCAAATCTGGCATCTCAAAAGGTTTTAGTGGATTTTGAGAAGGCTTGTATGACTGCAGTAAGGATTGCCTTTCCACTTGCTGATGTTAAAGGCAATCTGTCACCCCATTTTTGGCCTATGAGATACGGCCACCGCCATCAGGGGCTTAACTACAGCATTCTGTAATGCTGTAGATAAGCCCCCGATCTCACCTGAAAGAGAAGAAAAACGAGTTATATTATACTCACCCAGGGGTGGTCCCCCGTCCGGTTCGGTCCGATGGGCTGCGCAGTCCGGTTTGGCGTCTCCCTTCGCTCCCGTCTCCCGTCGTGCTCCTGCCCAGGCGCACTGATCTGCCCTGGTGAGGGCAGAGCAGAGTACTGCAGTGCGCAGGCGCCGGGAAAGGTCAGAGAGGTCCGGCGCCTGCGCACTGCTGTGTTGATGCTAAAGACCCAGTGGTGGACATTTGCAGTGATGACGCTAAAGACCCTGCAGTGGAGCATTTAAGTGTTGAGCCTGAAGAATCATCAGTGGATAATTGCAATGTTGATGCTTAACCCCTTTCTGACATCAGACGTACTATCCCGTCCATGGTACCTGGGCCAATATGACCGTGGACGGGATAGTATGTCATCGCGATTTATGACAGCTGACACCCGGCACTACACTATGTTCCAAATTATTATGCAAATGATATTTTTCTCTGATTTTCCTAAGTGGTCGGTGCAAATGACAGTCAGTCTAATAAAAGTCATCACCCGTTAGAGTATACATCAAATTTTATTGACAAAACCTCCCAATAATAACAGTATAATCTCCAAAATGGAAAAAACTCAAAATGCACTGTTCCAAATTATTAGGCACAGTAGAATTTCTAAACATTTGATCTGTTTTAAAGAACTGAAAATGCTCATTTGTGGAATTTGCAGCATTAGGAGGTCACATTCACTAAACAAAAAAGCTACTTAACTCCAAAACATCCTAACAGGCCAAGTTACATGTTAACATAATAGGAACTCTTCTTTGATATCACCTTCACAATTCTTTCATCCATTGAACTTGTGAGTTTTTGTAGAGTTTCTTCTTGTATTTCTTTGCATGAAGTCAGAATAGCCTCCCAGAGCTGCTGTTTTGAAGTGAACTGCCTCCCACCCTCATAGATATTTTGCTTGATGATACTCCAAAGGTTCTCTATAGGGTTGAAGTCAGGGGAAGATGCTGGCCACACCATGAGTTTATCTCCTTTTATGCCCATAGCAGCCAATGACTCAGAGTTATTCTTTGCAGCATGAGATGGTGCATTGTCATGCATGAAGATGATTTTGCTCCTGAAGGCACACTTTTGCTTTTTATACCATGGAAGAAAGTTGTCAGTCAGAAACTCTACATACTTTGCAGAGGTCATTTTCACACCTTCAGGAACCTTAAAGGGCCCTACCAGCTGTTTCCCTATGATTCCGGCCCAAAACATGACTCCTCCACCTCCTTGATTACGTCGCAGCCTTCTTGGGACATGGTGGCCATCTACCAACCATCCACTACTCCATCCATCTGGACCATCCAGGGTTGCTCAACACTCATCAGTTAACAAGACTGTTTGAAAATTAGTCTTCATGTATGTCTGGGCCCACTGCAACCGTTTCTGCTTGTGAGCACTGTTTAGGGGTGGCCGAATAGTAGGTTTATGCACCACAGCAAGCCTTAGAAGGATCCTACACCTTGAGGTTCAAGGGACTCCAGAGGCACCAGCAGCTTCAAATATCTGTTTGCTGGTTTGTAATGGCTTTTAGCAGCTGCTCTCTTAATCCGATGAACTTGCCTGCCCGAAACCATCCTCATTCTGCCTTTATCAGCACAAACACGTCTGTGCTCAGAATCAGCCACAAATCTCTTAACAGTACGATGATCACGCTTAAGTTTTCGGGAAATATCTAATGTTTTCATCCCTTGACCAAGGCACTGCACTATTTGATGCTTTTCAGCAGCAGAGAGATCCTTTTTTTTCCCATTTTACTTGAAAACTCTGGCCTGCTTAATAGTGTGGAACATCCAGTTTTCCTTTTATTGGGCTCACATGGCAAACTGATTATCACAGGTATCTGAGATTGATTTCAGTGATCCAAAGAACCTGAGACACAATACCATCAATGGGTTTCATTTACAAAAAAAAAAAAAAAAACGCTATGACACTTAAAACCAATTTGCATAATAATTTGGAACATAGTTTATGTGCCAGGAGCGGTCCCGGAACATTAACCCTGGCACACTACGATCAAACATGATCGCAGTGTACCGGGGGCACAGGGAAGCATCGCGCAGGGAGGGAGCTCCCTGCGTGCTTCCCTGAGACCCTCAGAACAGCGCGATGTGATTGCGCTGTTCCGAGGGCCTCCTCACTGCAGGACCCCGGATCCAAGATGGCCGTGGGATCCTTCCGGGTCCTGCAGGGAGGCAGCTTCCTCAGTGCCTGCTGAGAGCAGGCACTGAGAAAGCCTCCCGCAGTGCCTGTCAGATCGCTGGTCTGACACAGTGCTGTGCAAACTGTCAGACCAGCGATCTGATATTATACAGTGATGTCCCACCCTGGGACAAAGTAAAAAGTAAAAAAAAAAAATTAACATATGTAAAAATAATTTTAAAAAAATTCCTAAATAAATTAAAAAAAAAATATTCCCCAATAAATTCATTTCTTTATGTAAATAAAAAAACAATAAAAGTACACATATTTAGTATCGCCGCATTCATAACGAACCGCTCTATAAAACTGTCCCACTAGTTAACCCGTTTAGTGAGCCCCTTAAAAAAAAAGAAAAAAACAAGGCAAAAAAACTGCTTTATCATCATGCCGCCTAACAAAAAGTGGAATAACACGCAAATAAAAAGACGGATATAAATAAACATGGTACCCCTAAAAACGTCATCTTGTCCCGCAAAAATCAAGCTGCCATAGAGCATCATCAGTGAAAAAATAAAAAAGTTATCGCTCGCAGAATAAAGCGATGCAAAAATAATTATTTTTTAAATAAAATTGTTTTTATTGTATAAAAGCGCCAAAACATAAAAAAATTATATAAATGAGGTATCGCTGTAATCGTACTAACCTGAAGAATAAAACTGCTTTATCAATTTTACCACACACAGAACCGTATAAAGGCCCCCCCAAAGAAATTCCTGAATTGCTGGTTTTTGTTCATTCTGCCTCCCAAAAATCGTTATAAAAAGCGATTAAAAAACGACATGTGCCTGAAAATGAAAATGGTATCAATGAAAATGTCAACTCGTCGTGCAAAAAATAAGACCTCACAAGACTCTGTGGGCCAAAATATGGAAAAATTATAGCTCTCAAAATGTGGTGATGCAAAAACTATTTTTTGCAATAAAAAGCGTCTTTTAGCGTGTGACAGCAGCCAAACATAAAAACTCACTATAAATAGTAAATCAAATCCCCTTTATCACCCCCTTAGTTAGGGAAAAATATTAAAATTAAAGAAAAGTATTTATTTCCATTTTCCCATTAGGGTGGGATTAGGGTTGGGATTAGAGCAGGGGCGGACTGGCCATTTGGCAATTCTGGCTACATTGTTAACAGAATCGGTGTTCTGAAGACACTCCTACTACTCAGTCACTTACCCCAGCAGGTTCTGGGTATCATGAGAAATATTGTTATTGTAGTAAATCTTGCTTTCCTCCATCCAAGGTAATATTAGTAATATATCCCATCTGGTTCTTGGGGATGGGGACAGCATGGGCCTGTGGGATTTCAAATGCCAGCACTGAATTTCACCCCCAGTCCGTACCTGGATTAGAGTTAGGGTTAGGATTAGGAATTAGGGTTAGGGGTGTGTTGGGGTTAGGGTTGGAGTTAGAATTGGGGGGTTTCCACTGTTTAGGCACATCAGGGGCCAGGTACGGACTGGAGCCCTGGCATTTGAAATCACACAGGCCCATGTTGTCCCTATCCCAAGAACCAGATGGGATATATTACTAATATTACCCTGGATGGTAGAAAGGAAGATTTACTACAAGACCAATATTTCTAATGATTCGCGTGGCCTGCTGGTGTAAGTGACGGAATCAGCGACTTTGTGCTCCGTCAAAACTCTTAACGGTATGGATGTCTTGAGAACACCGATTCTGTTAACAATGTAGCAAACAAGGCAGCCATAACCAGACAGGCCCTTCTGGCATTTGCCAGAATTGCCAGATGGCCAGTCCGGCCCTCTCAGGGGCTCTCCAAACGCGACATGGCATCCGATCTCAATTCCAGCCAATTTTGCGTTAAAAAAGTCAAACGGCGCTCCTTCCCTTCCAAGCTCTGCCATGCGCCGAAACAGTGGTTCCCCCCCACATATTGGGTATCAGCCTACTCAGAATAAATTGCACAATAACTTTTGGGGTCCAATTTCTCCTGTTACCCTTGGAAAAATAAAAAAATTGGATCTGAAATATTTTTTTTTGTGAAAAAAAGTTATATGTTAATTTTTTTTTAAACATTCGAAAAATTCCTGTGAAGCACCTGAAGGGTTAATAAACTTCTTGAATGTGGTTTTGAGCACCTTGAGGGGTGAAGTTTTTAGAAAGGTATAACTTTTGGGTAATTTCTATCATATAGACCCCTCAAAGTGACTTCAAATGTGATGTGGTCCCCTCAAAAAAATGGTGTTGTAAAAATGAGAAATCGCTGGTTAACTTTTAACCCTTATAACTTCATAACAAAAAAAAATTTTGGTTCCAAAATTGTGCTGATGTAAAGTAGACATGTGGGAAATGTTACTTATTAAGTATTTTGTGTGCCATATCTTTGTGATTTCTGGGCATGAAAATTCAAAGTTGAAAAATTGCGAAATTTTCAAAAACTTCGCTAAATCTCCATTTTTTTTCACAAATAAACGCAAGTTATATCAAAGAAACTTTACCACTAACATAAAGTACAATATGTCACGAGAAAAGAATGTCAGAATCACCTGGATCCATGGAAGCGTTCCAGAGTTATAACCTAATAAAGGGACAGTGGTAAAAATTGGCCCAGTCATTAACGTGCAAACCATCCTTGGGGGTAAAGGGGTTAAGAACCTGCATTAATCAATTGCTGTGGTGAGGCTGAAGGCCCTACATTTTAGCATTGCAGTGTTGAGGCTGAAGAACTGGCATAGAAGAATTGCATTGTGGAAGAATATTAACCCCTTACTGCCATCCGACGTACTATCCCGTCCATGGTACCTGGGCCCGTATGACCATGGACGGGATAGTACGTCCCGTGTGATCGGACGCGCTCCTGGGGGGAGCGCAGCCGATCGCGGCCGGGTGTCAGCTGATTATCACAGCTGACACCCGGCACTATGTGTCAGGAGCGGTCACGGAGCGGTCATTAACCCCTGGCACACCGCGATCAAACATGATCGCGGTGTACCGGGGGCACAGGGGAGGATCGCGCAGGGAGGGGGCTCCCTGCGCGCTCCCCTGAAACCCTCAGAGCAGCGCCATCCGGGTCCTGCTGGGAGGCGGCTTCCTCAGTGCCTGCTAAGAGCAGGCACTGAGAAGCCTGCAGCGATGCCAGAGCGATCGCTGGTGTGACAGAGTGCTGTGCACACTGTCACACCAGCGATCTGACCCTATACAGTGATGTCCCACCCTGGGACAAACTAAAAAAGTAAAAAAAATAAAAATAAAAATTGTTTAAAAAAATCATAAAAAAAAAAAATATTCCCCAATAAATTCATTTTTTTCTGTAAATAAAAAAAACAAAACAAAAAAAGTACACATATTTGGTATCGCCGCATCCGTAACCACCCCCCCTATAAAACTGTCCCACTAGTTAACCCCTTTAGTGAACCTCTTAAAAAAAAAAAAAAAAATCAATGCTTTATCATCATACAGCCGAACAAAAAGTGGAATAACACACGACCAAAAAGACCGATATAAATAAACATGGTACCGTTGAAAACGTCATCTTGTACCGCAAAAAACGAGCTGCCACACAGCATCATCAGCGAAAAAATAAAAAAGTTATAGCTCGCAGAATAAAGCGATGCAAAAATAATAATTTTTTATATAAAATTGGTTTTATTCTATAAAAGCGCCAAAACATAAAAAAATGATATAAAATGAGGTATTGCCATAATCGTACTGATCCGAAGAATATAACTGCTTTATCAATTTTACCACACGCGGAACGGTATAAACGCCTCCCCCAAAAGAAATTCCTGAATTGCTGATTTTTGTTCATTCTAACCTCCCAAAAATCTAAATAAAAAGCGATCAAAACATGTCACATGCTCAAAAATGGTACCAATAAAAACGTCAACTCGTACCGCAAAAAATAAGACCTCACATGACTCTGTGGGCCAAATATGCAAAAATTATAGCTCTCAAAATGTGGTGATGCAAAAACTATTTTTTGCAATAAAAAGCGTCTTTTAGCGTGACAGCTGCCAATCATAAAAACCCGCTATAAATAGTAAATCAAACCCCCCTTTATCACCCCCTTAGTTAGGGAAAAATAATAAGATTAAAAAAAGTATTTATTTCCATTTTCCCATTAGGGTTAGGGTTGCGGCTAAAGATAGGGTTTGGGTTGGCGCTAAAGTTAGGATTAGGGTTGGGATTAGGGTTATGGGTGTGTTAGGGTTAGGTTTGTGGTTAGGGTTGGGACTAGGGATAGGGGTGTGTTGGGGTTAGGGTTGGAGTTAGAATTGGGGGGTTTCCGCTGTTTAGGCACATTAGGGGCTCTCCAAATGTGACATGGCGTCTGATCTCAATTCCAGCCAATTCTGCGTTGAAAAAGTCAAACGGTGCTCCTTCACTTCTGAGCTCTGCCATGTGCC
Source organism: Oophaga sylvatica (assembly GCA_033576555.1). NCBI lineage: Eukaryota > Metazoa > Chordata > Amphibia > Anura > Dendrobatidae > Oophaga > Oophaga sylvatica. Next base: position 148,488 of record JARQOD010000050.1, on the reverse strand, counting down.
CAAACAGTAGTTTACCCCTTACATATGGGGTATTAGTGTACTCTGGACCCCAAGAGTTATTGTGCAATTTGTCCTATTTCTTCTGTTACCCTTGGGAAAATAAAAAACTGGGGGTAAAAATATCATTTTCATAGCGCTCACCACACATCTAGATAAGTTCCTTGTGGGGTCTATTTTCCAAAATGGGGTCACTTGTGGAGGGTTTCCACTGATTAGGCGCATCAGGGGCTCTCCAAATGCGACATGACGCCCCCAGACCATTCCATCAAAGTCTGCAATCCAAAACGTCACTACTTCCCTTCCGAGCCCCGACGTGTGCCCATACAGTAGTTTTCTCCCACATATTGGGTATCAGCGTACTCAGGACAAATTGGACAACAACTTTTGGGGTCCAATTTCTCCTGTTACCCTTGTGAAAATAAAATATTGGGGGCGAAAAAAATCATTTTTGTAAAAAAAAAAAGGATTTTTTATTTTTACGGCTGTACGTTATAAACTTCTGTGAAGCACTTCGGGGTTCAGAGTGCTCACCACACATCTAGATAAGTTCCTTGTGGGGTCTATTTTCCAAAATGGGGTCACTTATGGGGGTTTCCACTGTTTAGGCGCATCAGGGGCTCTCCAAATGCGACATGACGCCCCCAGACCATTACATCAAAGTCTGCAATCCAAAACGTCACTACTTCCCTTCTGAGCCCCGACGTGTGACCATACAGTAGTTTTCTCCCACATATTGAGTATCAGCGTACTCAGGACAAATTGGACAACAACTTTTGGGGTCCAATTTCTCCTGTTACCCTTGTGAAAATAAAATATTGGGGACGAAAAAATCATTTTTGTTAAAAAAAAAAAAAGATTTTTATTTTACGGCGGTACGTTATAAACTTCTGTGAAGCACTTCGGGGTTCAAAGTGCTCACCACACATCTAGATAAGTTCCTTGAGGGGTCTACTTTCCAAAATAGTGTTATTTGTTGGGGGTTTCCACTGTTTAGGCAGATCAGGAGCTCTCCAAACACGACATGGCATCCAGCCAATTCTGTGTTGAAAAAGTCGAACAGTGCTCCTTCCCTTCCAAACTCTGCCATGCACCTAAACAGTGGTTTACCCCCACATATGGGGTATCAGCGTACTCAGGACAAATTGCACAATAACTTTTGGAGTCTTGTTACCCTTGGGAAAATAAAAATTGGGGTGAAAAGATAATTTTTTGTGGAAAAAATATGATTTTTTAATTTTACGGCTCTACGTTATAAACTTGTGTGAAGCACTTGGGGGTTAAAATTGCTCACCAAAGATCTAGATAAATTCCTTAGGGGGTCTAGTTTACCAAATGGGGTCACTTGTGGGGGTTTCCACTGTTTAGGCACATCAGGGGCTCTCCAAATGCAACATAGCGTCCAATCTAAATTTCCAGCCAATTTTGTTTGGAAAAAGTCAAATGGTGCTCCTTCCATTCTGAGCTCTGCTGTGCGCCCAAACAGTGGTTCCCCCCACATATGGGGTATCAGCGTACTCAGGACAAATTGGACATCAACTTTTATGGTCCAATTTCTCCTGTTACCCTTGGGAAAATAAAAAATTAGTGACTAAAAGATAATTTTTGTGGGAAAAAAATAGGATTTTTTATTTTCATGCCCGGGCATTATAAACTTGTGTGAAGCACTTGGGGGTTCAAAGTGCTCACCAAAGATCTACATAAGCTCCTTAGGGGTCTAGTTTCCAAAATGGGGTCACTTGTGGGGGGTTTCCACTGTTTAGGCACATCTGGGGCACTGCAAACGGAACATGACCCCCATCAATGTCTGCATTCCAAAACGTTACTACTTCCTTTCCAAGCCCTGTTGTGCGCCCAAACAGTTTCCCCCCCCACATATGGGGTATCAGCGTACTCAGGACAAATTGGACAACAACTTTTGTCAAAAAGTGTCAAAAAATCAAAAATTTGGGACTAAAAATCATTTTTGTGGAAAATTGTTGTTTTTTTTTTCACACCCAGGCACTATAAACTTTTGTGAAACACTTGGGGGTTCAAAGTGCTCACAACAGATCTAGATAAGTTCCTTAGGGGGTCTAGTTTCCAAAATGGTGTCACTTGTGGGGGGTTTCCACTGTTTAGGCACATCAGGGGCTCTCCAAACACGACATGGCGTCCAATCTCAATTCCAGCCAATTTTAGTTTGAAAAAGTCAAACGGCGCTAATTCCCTTACGAGTTCTGCCGTGTGCCCAAACAGTGGTTTTCCCCCACATATGGGGTATTGGCGTACTCAGGAGAAATTGCACAACAACTTTATCTGTCCATTTTCTTCTTTTACCCTTGTGAAAATAAAAAAAAAGTTTGTAATAGATCATTTTTGTGGCTAAAAAGTTAAATATTCATTTTTTCCTTCCACGTTGCTTCAGCTCCTGTGAAGCACCTGAAGGGTTAATAAACTTCTTGAATGTGGTTTTGAGTACCTTGAGGGGTTCAGTTTTTAGAATGGTGTCACTTTTGGGTATTTTCTGCTATATAGACCCCTCAAAGTGACTTCAAATATGAGGTGGTCCCTAAAAAAAATGGCTTTGTAAATTTTGTTGTAAAAATGAGAAATCGCTGGTCAACTTTTAACCCTTATAATTTCCTAAGAAAAAAAAAATTTGGTTCCAAAATTGTGCTGATGTAAAGTAGACATGTGGGAAATGTTATTTCTTAACTATTTTGTGTGACATATTTCTCTGTTTTAAGGGAATAAAAATTCAAAGTTTGAAAATTGCAAAATTTTAAAAATTTTCGCCATATTTGCGTTTTTTTCAAAAATATACGCAAGTTATATGGAAGAAATTTTACCACTAACGTGAAGTACAATATGTCACGAGAAAACAATCTCAGAATTGCGAAGATCCGTTAAAGCGTTCCAGAGTTATAGCCTCATAAAGAGACAGTGGTCAGAATTGTAAAAATTGTCCCGGTCATTAACGTGCAAACCACCCTTGGGGGTAAAGGGGTTAACAACCAACAAAGTTCACATTATTATGAAGTGGGTCTCACATACTATTTGCCTATGCACTGAATGTAAGGCCTGCCCCAAATTTGGACAAACCAAAATACCACTTGGAAGAGACGTGTATGAAGTCCTCCTAAAAATCAGTTTCCAGAACAAAGGAGCGAGTCTCCTATACTTGTAATGGCCATACACTAAGTGCATAGGCTGGAAAACATTTTCCCCTGGAGTGGGACACATCAACCAACTGTATAAATATTTGTAGTTACAGACATCCTAAACACCCTGGAAAAACAATGTAGTGGCTGTTCCATCACGGACCACGTCACCCTGGTGATCTAGGGGTGGAGTAGAAAGAGACGTGGAGTTTGGCCTGCGAAAATGGTCTTCTCAGTTTAAAGGATCGGGTCTCCTATACTTGGAATGCTCATACACTAAGTATATAGGCTGACCAACATTTCACCCTGGGGGGTACATATCAAATAGTGTGTAATGTTTTTTTTAGGGGCATTATAAACACCTTGGAAAACAGTAAACAAAACAGGTTTTTATTAAAAATCTGGTGGAAGAATCGTTGGATGAAGTGATCAAGAAAAGGGGCATGCTGACGACGGGTATGGTAACGTACAGGATTAATTACAGCGGTGGCTATGGGAGGTATGAGATCCAGGATACAGCTTACAATGATTATTTGTTTAGCCAGTCCACCACCATTTACCATAATGCGTTTCATGCCCGTCAGAAGATTGGTGTAACAGATGCGCGTGTAAAGCTCGGCATGAAAAATGGCCGTAAAAAATATGTTGCCAAAGACGCACGTGTCCGTATAAATGCTAAAGTGCAACATGTTTGTGAGATGCTGAATTAGAGATAGCAGATCAGTGTTGGATGAAAACAAAACAAACTGATGGATGCTCAGGAAAAACTAAGTTTAAAGAGGAGTGTACTGTCCGTAACTATCAACACACCCATGGCACAAGGTTCTTCATCTTCACCCATACATTACCAATAATATCAAAATGTCACAGCCAAAAATTATTTATTCTAGTGTAACGAACACTGTTAAATGAATGCCACAAAACGTAGTAAACCACGACCCTGGGAGACACCTAATTTCCTTTCTACAAGATATGGACTATGATCGTATTGATGACGATTTTGAACTTTACCACATCCCCACCAGGAACATGAAGATCACAGCTGACAATAATGTTCAAAAAAGGCCGTGAATGTCTGGAAATTCATTTTCTCTTGGGCTACTTTCTCTCTTACTAAAGTGGAACTGAATGATGCATACACAGCTCTCATGTCTAAAAATCACTGACACTAAACGGATTTTTTGAGAAAAAAATCCTCCAAAAAACATTAGGAAATCACTGATCAGTGATTGACAGCTCTCATGTCTACTCAGGTGAGATGGTTGAAAGATGATGTATTCTGTTTTGTCCATGTCCACTTTTTGAAAGCAAGCAGAAAAGAAGGATGAAATAGCAGGAAGACTTGGGATTTTGGTCAGTAAGGAGGAGATGTCAGGTACAGATAGGTTGATCTTTGTGTCATCGGCGTACTGATGATATTGCAAACAGTGCCATTACATGAGCTTTCCCAGGCCAAAGGTGTAGATGGAGAAGAGTAGGGGTCCTAGAACTTAGCCTTGGGGAACACCAGAAGAAAAGGGCGTGTGTGGTGAGGAGGTGGTGTGGAGATGAAGACACTGAATGTCCCCATAACAGTCTGTTTTTTTTAAAGACTCTGCTGATAACCCCAAAAAGGCCATTTGCACCAACGACTATGTCCGCATCAGCAGGGGTAGCAAAAGTACCAGCCTAATCACCACCAGCATGATCAGGCACATGGTAGGAAAGGACCCGACTTTGTTGGCCCAACACCGGGCTCCATGAACAGTGTCTTCGGGTGATACCACTGCTTCTTCCGCTGTTAGGCGTGCAAGCCAATCTCCTGTCTATGGTGCATGCAAAGATTCCTCCTGCATTGCATCTGTAGTTGCACACAAACTCAACTAGCACCATCAACAAGCATGTTCACATCCTTGTCCATACCCTGTCCTTGGAACGCAAGTGTAAATATGCAGCCAATGCCAAACAGGCCACAGTACTAAATTCACACATTTCTCGTCTGCTTGCGCTGAAAATGTTGCATTTTTGGCTAGTGTGAGACGGAAGCTTTCTGCAACCTGATGGCAGCGACCGTCACAAGGTACTCGGTACCCAGCCGCCACAATTTCTCCTGGTCTGCCGGCACGGCATTACACAAATGAGCATGTGTCCCACAACAGTACCCTGGCCATCAACAATGCTGTTACTGGGAAAGTACACCTAACCACGGACACGTGGACAAGTGCTTGTGGGCAGGGACAGTACATTTCACTGATGGCACACTGGGTTAGCGTAGAGGAAGCCATGACCCAGTTGGACATTGGGAGACCATGTGACAGATGTATGGAGGAGACAGGTTGTGGAAGGCTTTGTATGTAATAGTTAGGGTTTTGAACTGAAGACTCTGGGTAAGAGGAAGGCAGTGAAGGGCCTGGCAGAGAGGAGAGGCTGGGGAATAACAAAGGGACAGTTGGATTACTCGGGCACAGTAGCGCAGCTACCGGGGGGGAAGAGGGGGCGGTGGCCCCGGGCCCCGTGCTCTGAGGGGGCCCACCCAGAGCTACGCAACTGTAACTGTATCGACGTGCACAGTTACACTGCGGCAGAGCAGTGAGAATCGATCTCCCTGTTCTGCCGCCCGGCCGCTATGGGGCCCCTGACCCGGCGGTGGGGGGCCCTGTGCCAACAGTGGGCCCCCCGCTCGTCATCGGAGGGTTAGCTGTATCGGCACCTAGCCGATACAGCTGACCGCATTGATGAGAGAAGGAGCGAGCGTTACTTCTCCCATCATCCCCCTCTCAGCGTCTGACAGCGGGCGCGCTGACATCACTGCCCGGCGCCCGCTGTCAGGAGGTGAGCAGGAGAGCAGGGAGCAGCGCAGGAGCCGGGAGGAAGAGAGGTGAGTACTGGATTTATTATTTTTTTAATGGGGGTGTATTATACTGCAGAGGCTCCCTATGGGGGGTGCATTATACTGCAGAGGCCCCCTATGGGGAGTTCATTATAATACAGAGGCTCCCTATGGGGATGCATTATACTACAGAGGCTGCCTATTGGGGGTGCATTATAATACAGAGGCTCCCTATGGGGTGCCTTATACTACAGAGGCTCCCTATGGGGAGTGCATTATACTACAGAGGCTCCCTATGGGGAGTGCATTATACTACAGAGGCTGCCTATTGGGGGTGCATTATAATACAGAGGCTTCCTATGGGGTGCCTTATACTACAGAGGCTCCCTATGGGGAGTGCATTATACTACAGAGGCTCTCTATGGGGAGTGCATTATACTACAGAGGCTCCATATGGGGGGTGCATTATACTACAGAGGCTCCCTATGGGGAGTGCATTATACTACAGAGGCTCCCTATGGGGGTGCATTATACTACAGAGGCTCCCTATGGGGAGTGCATTATACTACAGAGGCTCCCTATGGGGAGTGCATTATACTACAGAGGCTGCCTATGGGGGGTACATTATACTACAAAGGCACCCTATGTGGAGTGCATTATACTACAGAGGCTCCCTATGGGGGGTGCATTATACTACAGAGGCTCACTATGGGTGGTGCATTATACTACAGAGACTCCCTATGGGGAGTGCATTATACTACAGAGGCTCCCTATGGGGGTGCATTATAGTACAGAGGCTGCCTATGGGGGGTGCATTATACTACAGAGGCTGCCTATGGGGGGTGCATTATACTACAGAGGCTCCCTATGGGGAGTGCATTATACTACAGAGGCTGCCTATGGGGAGTGCATTATAATACAGAGGCTCCCTATGGGGAGTGCATTATAATGCAGAGGCAGCCTATGGGGGAGTGCATTATAATACAGGGGCTTCCTATGGGGGTGCATTATAATACAGAGGCTCCCTATGGGAGGTGCATTATGGTACAGAGGCTGCCTATGGGTGGTGCATTATACTACAGAGGCTCCCTATGGGGAGTGCATTATACTACAGAGGCTCCCTATGGGGGTTGCTTTATACTGCAGAGGCTCCCTATGGGGAGTGCATTATAATATAGAGGCTCCCTATGGGGAGTGCATTATCCTGCAGAGGCTGCCTATAGGGAGTGCATTATACTGCAGAGACTCCCTATGGGGGTGCATTATAATACAGAGGTTCCCTATGGGGAGTGCATTATAATACAGAGGCTTCCTATAGGGTGCATTATACTACAGAGGCTCCCTATGGGGAGTGCATTATAATACAGAGCCTGCCTATGGGTAGTGCATTATAATATAGAGGCTGCCTATGGGGAGTGCATTATAATGTAGAGGCTCCCTATGGGGAGTGCATTATAATACAGAGGCTACCTATGGGGAGTGCATTATAATACAGAGGCTCCCTATAGGGAGTGCATTATAATATAGAGGC
>JARQOD010000050.1:0-140908 GCA_033576555.1 Oophaga sylvatica | reverse complement strand
TTCAGTGATTAAAAGGGGAGTGACTGTTCAACAATCTTTGTTTAAATCAGTGTTACAAGAAAATTTAAAAGAAACTTTGCAACATAACTTATCAGAGAATGCTGCTTCTCCCTTATGAGCCACTTCTTCCCAAACCCCAGCCTAAAAATAAAACTGGGAAAAATCTAAAATTCGTTTTGCTCAATCAAGATGAACAACATAAGAGGTGACTTCTAACCCCTTCACCCCCAAGGGTGGTTTGCACGTAATGACCGGCCAATTTTACAATTCTGACCACTGTCTCTTTATGAGGTTATAACGCTGGAACTCTTCAAAGGATCTTCGCGATTCTGAGATTGTTTTCTCATGACATATTCTACTTCATGTTAGAAGTAATAATTTCTTCGATATAACTTGCGTTTATTTTTGAAAAAAAACACAAACATGGCGAAAATTTTGAAAATTTTGCAATTTTTCAAACTTTGAATTTTTTTTCCCTTAAAACAGAGAAATATGTCACACAAAAAGTTAAGAAATAACATTTCCCACATGTCTACTTTACATCCGCACAATTTTGGAACCAAAATTTTTTTTTTTAGGAACCACCTCACATTTTGAAGTCACTTTGATGGGTCTATATGGCAGAAATACCCAAAGGTGACACCATTCTAAAAACTGCCACCCCTCAAGGTACTCAAAACCACATTCAAGAAGTTTATTAACCCTTCAGGTGCTTCACAGGAGCTGAAGCAAACGTGGAAGGAAAAAATTAATATTTAACTTTAGCCACAAAAATGATCTTTTACAACTTTTTTTATTTTGACAAGGGTAAAAGAGAAAATGGGCAATAAAGTTGTTGTGCAATTTCTCCTGAGTACGCCAATACCCTATATGTGGGGGAAAAACCCCACTGTTTGGGCACACGCAAGAGCTCGTAAGGGAAGGAGCGCCGTTTGACTTTTTCAAACTAAAATTGGCTGAGTTGAATTGGGACGCCATGTCGTGTTTGGAGAGCCACTGATGCGCCTAAACATGGAAAACCCCCCACAAGTGACACCCATTTTGAAACTAGACCCCCTAAGGACTTATCTAACTGTTGTGAGCACTTTGCACCCCAAAGTGGTTCACAAAAAACTTTATAATGCTGGGTGTGAAAAAAGAAAAAAAGAATTTTCCACAAAATGATTTTTTAGTCCCCAAATTTTTGATTTTTCCCAAGGAAATTGACCCCAAAAGTTGTTGTCCAATTTGTCCTGAGTACGCGATACCCCAATGTGGGGGGGGGGAACTGTTTGGGCGCACGGCAGGACTTGGAAAGGAAGCATAACGTTTTGGAATGCAACTTGATGGGGTCATGTTCCGTTTGTACTGCCCCAGATGAGCCTAAACAGTGGAAACCCCCCACAAGTGACCCCCATTTTGGAATCTAGACCCCCAAGGAACTTATCTAGATCTTTGATGAGCACTTTGAACCCCCAAGTGCTTCACACAAGTTTAAAATGCCCGGGCATGAAATATAAAATCCATTTTTTCCCACAAAAATTATCTCTTAGCCACTAATTTTTTATTTTCCCATAGTAACAGGAGAAAATTGGACCTCAAAAGTTGTTGTCCAATTTGTCCCTGAGTACGCTGATACCCCATATGTGGGGAGGAACCACTGTTTGGGTGCATGGCAGAGCTCGACGGAAGGACACAACCATTTGACTGTTTCCATCCAAAATGGGCTGGAATTGAGATTGGACGCCATGTTGCATTTGGAGAGTCCCTGATGGCCTAAACAGTGGAAACCCCCCACAAGTGACCCCATTTGGGAAACTAGACCCCCTAAGGAAACTTATCTAGATCTTTGGTGAGCAATTTGAACCCCCAAGTGCTTCACACAAGTTTATAACGTAGAGCCGTAAAAAAAAAATCATATTTTTTCCACAAAATTGATCTTTTCACCCCAATTTTTATTTTCCCAAGGGTAACAAGACCCAAAAGTTATTGTGCAATTTGTCCTGAGTACCAGAACCCCAAAGTGGGGTAAAACCACTGTTTGGGTGCTGGCAGAGTTTGGAAGGGAAGGAGCGCCGTTTGACTTTTTCAACGCAGAATTGGCTGGATGCCAGTCGTGTTTGGAGAGCTCCCTGATTCCTAAACATGGAAACCCCCCACAATGGACCACCATTTTGGAAACTAGACCCATCAAGGGAACTTATCTAGATGTATGGTGAGCACTTTGAACCCCAAAGTGCTTCCAGAAGTTTTAAACGGTACAAGCCGTAAAATAAAAAATTCTTTTTTTTTTTTTTACAAAAGATTTTTTTAACCCCCCTCAATATTTTTATTTTCACAGGGGTAAACAGGAAAATTGGACCCTCAAAAGGTTTGTCCAATTTGTCCTGAGTACGCTGATACCCAAAGTGTGGGAAGTAAACTACTGTAGGGCGACGTCGGGGCTCGGAAGGGAAGTAGTGACTTTTTGGATTGCAGACTTTGATGGAATGGTCTGGGGGCATCATGTCGCATTTGGAGAGCCCCTGATGTGCCTAAACAGTGGAAACCCCCCCAAGTGACCCCCATTTGGAAAATAGACCCCACAAGGAACTTACTAGATGTGTGGTGAGCACTTTAAAAACCCCGAAGTGCTTCACAGAAGTTTATAACGTACAGCCTAAAAATAAAAAATCCTTTTTTTTTTACAAAAATGATTTTTTTTTCTCGCCCCCAATATTTTATTTTCACAAGGGTAACAGGAGAAATTGGACCCCAAATTTGTTGTCCAATTTGTCCTGAGTACGCTGATACCCAACATGTGTGAGAAACGACTGTATGGGTGCATGTTCTGGGCTCGGAAGGGAAGTAGTGACGTTTTGGATTGCAACTTTGATGGAATTGGTCGGGGGCGTCATGTCGCATTTGGGAGCCCCTGATGCGCCTAACAGTGGAAACCCCCCACAAGTGACCCCCATTTTGGAAAATAGAACCCACAAGGAACTTATCTAGATGTGTGGTGAGCAACTTTGAACCCCGAAGTGCTTCCCAGAAGTTTTTATAACGTACAGCCGTAAAATAAAAATCCTTTTTTTTTTACAAAAATTGATTTTTTTCGCCCCCAATATTTTATTTTCACAAGGGTAACAGGAGAAATTGGACCCCAAAAGTTGTTGTCCATTTTGTCCTGAGTACGCTGATACCCAACATTGTGTGAGAAAACGACTGTAGGGGCACGTCTGGGCCGCGAAGGGAAGTAGTGACGTTTTTGGATTGCAGACTTTGATGGAATGGTCCTGGGGGCGTCATGTAGCATTTGGGAGAGCCCCATGAGCGCCTAAACAGTGGAAACCCCCCACAATGACCCCATTTTGGAAAATAGACCCCACAAGGAAACTTATCTAGAAGTGTGGGGAGCGCTATGAAGCCCCAAGTGCTTCACAGAAAATTTTATAACAAACAGCCTAAAAACAAAAAAAATCCATTTTTTTTTACAAAAATGATTTTGTCGCCCCCAGTTTTTATTTTCCCAAGGTAACAGAAGAAATGGACAAATTGCACAATAACTCTTGTGGTCCAGAGACGCTGATACCCCATATGCGGGGTAAACTACTGTTTGGGCGGCATGGCAGAGCTCAGAAGTGAAGGAGCACCGTTTGACTTTTTCAACGCAGAATTGGCTGGAATTGAGATCAGACGCCATGTCACATTTGGAGAGCCCCTGATGTGCCTAAACAGCAGAAACCCCCCAATTCTAACTCCAACCCAACCCCAACACACCCCTAACCCTAGTCCCAACCCTAACACAAACCTAACCCTAACACACCCCTAATCCCAACCCTAACCCTAATCCCAACCATAACCCAAATACAAATTTAGCGCCAACCCTAACCCTAACTTTAGCCGCAACCCTAACCCTAATGGAAAAATGGAAACAAATACATTTTTTTAATTTTATTATTTTTTCCTAACTAAGGGGGTGATAAAGGGGGTTTGATTTACTATTTATAGCGGGTTTTTTTGTGATTGCAGCTGTCACGCTAAAAGATGCTTTTTATTGCAAAAAGAGTTTTTTTGCATCACCAATTTTGAGAGCTATAATTTTTGCATATTTTGGCCCACAGAGTCATGTGAGGTCTTATTTTTGTGGGACGAGGTGACGTTTTTATTGGTACCATTTTTGAGCATGTGACATTTTTTGATTCGCTTTTTATTTCGATTTTTGGGAGGTTAGAATGAACAAAAATCAGCAATTCATGAATTTCTTTTGGGGGAGGCGTTTATACCGTTCCGCTTGGGTAAAATTGATAAAGCAGTTTTATTCTCGGGTCAGTACGATTACAGTGATACCCATTTATATCATTTTTTTATGTTTTTGGCGCTTTTATAGAATAAAAACAATTTTATACAAAAAATCATTATTTTGTGCATCGCTTTATTCTGCGAGCTATAACTTTTTTATTTTTTGCTGAGATGCTGTTTGACGGCTCGTTTTTTTTGCGGGACAAGATGCCGTTTACAGCGTACCATGTTTATTTATATCGGTCTTTTTGATCGCGTGTTATTCCACTTTTTGTTCGGCGGTATGATGATAAAGCATTGATTTTTTGCTTAGTTTTTTTTTTTTTAAGGGGTTCACTAAAGGGGTTAACTAGTGGGACAGTTTTTATAGGGGGGGGTCGTTACGGACGTGGCGATAGCAATGTGTGTACTTTTATTGGTTTTGTTTTTTTATTTACAGGAAGAAATGAAATTTATTGGGGAATATTTTTTTTTTTTTTATGATTTTTTTAACCACTTTTTATTTTTATTTTTTTTTACTGTTTTACTTTTGTCCCAGGTGGGACAATCACATATTTTAGCAGATCGCTGGTGTGACAGTGTGCACAGCACTCGTCACACAGCGATCGCTCTGGCATCGCTGCAGACTTCTCAGTGCCTGCTCTCAGCAGGCACTGAGGAAGCCGCCTCCCTGCAGGACCCCCCGGCGCCATCTTGGATCCGGGGACCTGGAGGGAGGACGGACCCTCGGAACAGCGCGACACATCGCGCTGCTCTGAGGGTCTCAGGGGAGCGCGCAGGGAGCCCCCACCCTGCGCGATTCTCCCCTGTGCCCCGGGCACACCGCGATCATTATGATCGCGGTGTGCCAGGGGTTAATGTGCCGGAGCGGTCCGTGACCGCTCCTGACACATAGTGCTGGGGTCACTGTGATATACAGCTGACACCCGGCGGCGATCAGCTACGCTCCCCCCGGGAGCGCAGCTGATCCTCCATGACGTACTATTCCGTGCATGGGAATTAGGTCCAGGGTCACATGGACAGAATATAACGTCTGATGGCAGAGAGGGGTTAAACCTCCTACTCTATTCTATGGAGTGGAAAGGGGGAGGAAGAGTGAAGAACAAGTAGAGGGAGACATGATTGTGCTGCGGCTTACTAAACTTCATTGCTGGATGCACATATAGACTACTTAGTACTGCTGACTGTATAATGTCCCCATACTGGTGATTTATATTATTTAACCTCATTCCAGAGCTGGATTCACATCTACACAGCCATACTGCTGTTTAATAACCACCTTACTGCTGCTGCTTCTGAACATGTGTTTTCATAGAGACAGGAAAGCAGGAGTCCCTCAGTCTGTGTGTGCTGTGTATAGGAGACATCATTGCAGGTAGTCTGCACCCACTCGCTCAGAGATAACTGAAAATTAGAGACAGCAGAGGGAAAACTGGTGAAAAATGCAGGATATAAATCATGTAACGGCCAATGACCAAACTCCAATAGCTTATAGAAAGCTCTCCTGTCCCGTAGTTTGCTACAATGTGTCAGGGCAGGTAGAAATTGAATGTACAGTCTGGATATTTAACTCACAGAAAAATGATCTGGGTTGGATACAATAGTTACAAATCCTGAACTGTAAGCAGAACTATGACAAATACCAGAAGATGCAGCTGTGAAGGGTTACTATATAAATCTGGGGGCCTGGGTGGTCCTCTAAGGCTGTCAGGAAAATGACGTTACAGTAGACATGGGGGCATTGTTCTGCCCACTTTTGTGCAGCAATTAACTCATAGCTTAAGGTACTGCCACACTTAGCGATCTCGTTAGCGATCAACGATAACGACGCAATCGTTGGTGTATCTCTTTTAAAGGTCGCTAGTAGCTGCCAAACAGGAGATCTCATAAACGACTCATCAGCGGCCCAGCGATCTCTTTAACGACTTTGGCGGTCTTTAGGATCTGTCATTAGCATGTACTGAGCGCTTCTGATTCATAGGAATTCCAGCATCGCTCCTGCTCTCTGTTCCTGCTAGCCTGCTTGCAACTTCTGCGATCCTCTCTGTGGACGCAAAAGAGAACTTACAGATATTGCGATCCACTCCGTGACGCAAAAAGTCTATGCGTCACAAACGAGGTCGCTCGTCGTTCGCAAAAGGCCAAACAGCGATTCAGGCTCACCAGTGGACGCCAACGATCAAAAAACGGTCCAGAACTCTAGTGAACGATCAGCGACATCACAGCAGGGGCAACATGGTTGCTACATGCCACACACAACGAGGTCGCTAACGAGATCGCTAAATAGTGACGTTTTAGTGATCTCGTTTGCGATCTCGTTTAGTGTGGCATACCCTTTAGTTCCGGTTATGACCACTAGACGTCATAAGTCGTTCCCATTTGTCCTGTTCCAGGTTTCAGGGACGTTTCCCCTTTAATTGAGCAAAGTGTTCAGGTTAAGAAACTGCCCCCTTAGCATCCGGGGGGGGGGATGGGAACTAGTCACGCAGACATATTCTCCCGGGCTTTCGAAGAGATTCACGGTGCCTGTTCTCTGTAAATCACTGCTTCTGTCAAAGCGGATTCCAGTGAGGGTTTAATACAGTTATTGTAGTGCTAAAATGTCTGTGTTAGTTAGCCGTTATGCAGCCACAGTGTAGTGCATTGTAAGTGAGGCATATTGACTCTGTATTTCTCAGTTAGGATTAATGTTGTTTACTCCACATATAGATAGATGCATTTTTGTATGGTGCGAGCAGTACTAGTAGCATTCTTGTATTATGTACTCTATATCATTCTTTGCTGTAATGCACACTGTACATGCCAGTATTGATACTATACTGTCTATTTCTTGCAGTTTTTAACTGATCTCATCCATCATTGTGTTCATCAATTTCCTCATTATATCATCCGTTATCATCTTCCATTGTTGTTCACATCATCTTAATAAACATAGACTTAAGCACCCATACAGTCTTTTATTGGAGTGGATGAAGGGTTTAGCCGTATGCTGGAAGCCACACAGTCATACGTGGAAGAAGGCAAACAGCATTACAGTGATCCCCAGCAGGATCACATCATGAATAATGCCCAAAGAAGACTCGCTAGAACATACAAGTAAGTATGCAAGTCACATTAACCTGCTGTAATGGCTCCTGTGCTGCCTTCCTTATGTGTTTGTATAAAGATTTGCAGCTGTAGACCAGATGTAGGGCTGCAAAAGGAGTTTAACACAACTAGCGGCTCAGACCCTTACAGAAAGATTCCTAATTTCCCTGAAATTACTTTATGTAGACTAGTTATCTAGTTTAAGAAAACTGTCACAGGTTACCGCGACAGAGAGGAGCCAGAAGACCACACATCTGATTTCTCCTACTCCTGCACTGATTAAAGCACAACAATGCAGGCTCTTTTAAGCATTGCAGGGGTTAATCTGCTCAGTTGAGAGCTTCTGGAAGCTTTCCTGCATTAAGACTCTCAGCTGTTCACTGTTGGCCACTCCCATTTCCTATATAATCTGGGTTCTGGCTAGCATTCATTGTCAAGTTAGCTTCATGCTGCATGGCTGGAGTTTGTTAGTGGTTGTTATTTTAAAAGGTGGATTTATCTGTGCCTGTTGCAAGGTTTTGGATGTGTGATAATTCCTTTATTCTTCTACTTTGGTTTAACCCCCATCTTCCACTCACCAGTGCATTCTGTTATGATTTGGTAGCTGAGGAGAGCAGGCAAAAAAGGAAATACACCAGAGAGGTTGGAATCTATGGATTGCAGTACCCTGACTAACCACCACAACAAAGGCAGCCGTGGAGCGTACCTACTTGGTCCTAGACCCTCGTCACAGCCTGAGAAGCTAACTACACCTAAAGACAGAAAGAGGAAAACAATCTGCCCAGGAGCAGATCCCCAAAGAACATAGGAAGCCCCCAAACATGTAATGGGGGGTTAGACAAGAGAAAATAAAAGACACAGACAGAAAATAGTAGAGTAAACGTTGGGGCCCAAACTTCCTAAATAGAAAAGGATAGAAGGACACTTACTGCAATCCCAAAAAACCCTGAAAAGTACCAACTCTACTAATTACAAAAACACCTGAATCACACGACCTCTACTACCTAAATTAGTTCTCTGGTGTAACAAAACTAAACAGCAGCCACTGAAAAAACTGGAAAAGGCAAATGAACAAACAACAGTGACTGAACTAAACAGAGAGGAGCACAAGCCCCCGAGGGGACCCGGCAACCCCCACAGAAGTGTAGGACAAAATGCAAAAAGCAAGCACAAAAAACAAAAGAAGAAAATGTCTTATCTGTTAGCAGAAGATGCAGGCACGAAACAGCAAGCTACAAAGTGAACAGGAATCAAAGATGAGACCCAGAACAATTGATCACCGGCAACCCTGATGGGAGGGAACCTCCCTTATAATAAGACCAGTCAGTAACACCTGATCGCCAATCTTCACAATCTTCATTGGATAGTTCAGTACTGTTTGTAACCACCAGAGGGAGCTTCTGCTCAAATTCATTTCTAGCACATCACAACAGTACCCCCCCCTTGAGGAGGGGTCACCGAAACCTCATTTGAGCAACCGGGTCAGTCAGGATGAGCTCTGTGATATGCACGGATGAGTCTCCTAGCATGGATGTCCGAAGCAAACACCCAAGAATTGTCTCCTGACCATTACCTCTCCACTTAACCAAATACTGGAGTTTCCGTCTAGAAAAACGAGAATTCAATATTTTCTCAACCACATACTCCAGATTGCCCTCAACCAAAACAGGGTCAGGAGGCACAGCCATAGGAACCACTCGACAAACCTCTTCAATAAGGACTTGTGGAACACGTTATGATCTAAAATGTCCCTGGAAGAAGTAAACGAAAGGAAACAGGATTAAGAATCTCCATGATCTTATAAGGTCCAATGAACCTAGGCTTAAACTTAGGAGATGCAACTCTCATAGGGATATTTCTTGAGGACAACCAGACCAAGTCCCCCACTTCAAACCGAGGACCATCAGTCCTATGCCGGTTGGCAAACCGCTGGGCCCTCTCCTGAGAGAGGGACAACCTCTCCACTACCTGGTCCCAAATCTGCTGCATACGCTCCACAACAGAGTCAACACCTGGACAGACAGAAGCCTCCGTCTGTCCTGAAGAAAATCGAGGGTGAAACCCAAAATTGCAGAAAAATGGAGACATCAAAGTGGCAGAGCTAGCCCTATTATTAAGAGCAAACTCAGCCAAAGGCAAAAAAGAGACCCAGTCATCCTGATCAGCAGACACAAAGCATCTCAGATAAGTCTCCAATGTCTGGTTTGTTCTCTCAGTTTGTCCATTGGTCTGAGATGAAAAGCCGAGGAGAAAGACAATTGAACACCAAGTTTAGAACAAAAAGTCCTCCAAAATCTGGAAACAAACTGGACTCCTCTGTCAGACACAATGTTTTCAGGAATGCCGTGTAACCGAACCACGTGCTGAAGGAACAAAGGCACCAATTCAGAGGAGGAAGGCAACTTAGGTAATGGCACAAGATGTATCATTTTGGAAAACCTATCACAAATCACCCAGATAACGGTCATTCTCTGAGAAACAGGGAGGTCGGAAATGAAATCCATAGAGATATGGGTCCATTGTCTCTTGGGCACAGGCAATGGCATCAACAAACCACTAGAGCAAGAGCAAGGCTTGGAGCAAGAGCAAGTCCCGCAGGACTGCACAAATTCCCTGACGTCACGAGACAAAGTAGGCCACCAAAGGACCGACTAACCAAGTCTCTGGTACCAAAAATTCCGGGATGACCGGCCAACGCGGAACAATGAATCTCAGACATCACACTCTTTTTCCACCGGTCTGGGACAAACAATTTCCCAATAGGGCAGCGTTCGGGTTTATCCTCCTGACACCCTTCCAGAGCCAGTCTCAAATTGGGCGAGATGGCGGAAAGAACTACACCCTCTTTCAAAATAACAGCAGGATCAGATAACTCAGGAGAGTCCGCAAGGAAACTCCTCGAGAGGCATCCACCTTAACATTCTTAGTGCCAGAAGAAAGGAAACCACAAAATTAAAACGTGTGAAAAACAAGGCCCACCTGGCCTGTCTAGGATTAAGTCGCTTGGCAGATTCCAGATAAACCAGATTCTTATGGTCCGTGAGGACCACCACCTGATGTTTGGCTCCCTCCAGCCAATGTCTCCACTCTTCAAAAGCCCACTTCATGGCCAATAACTCCCAATTACCTATGTCATAATTACGTTCAGTTGGAGAAAATTTTCGAGAGAAAAAGGCACAAGGGTTACTTTTAGAGGTCTCTGGATCTCTTTGGGACAAAACGGCCCCTGCCCCAATTTCAGAGGCATCAACCTCCACCTGAAATGGCAGAGAAACATCAGGCTGCCGTAGAACAGGAGCAGAAGTGAATCTCTGCTTAAGTTCCTGAAACGCAGAGACTGCCTCAGGAGGCCAATTCACCACATCAGAACCCTTTTTGGTCAAATCAGTCAATGGTTTAACAATAACAGAGAAATTACCAATAAATTTACGATAAAAATTGGCAAAACCCAAGAATCTTTGAAGAGCCTTTAATGAAGTAGGTTGGACCCAATCACAGATGGCCTGAACCTTGACCGGGTCCATTTCAAGAACAGATGGGGACAAAATGAATCCCAGAAATGAGATCCTCTGTACGCCAAAAAGACACTTTGATCCCTTCACATACAGAGCATTCTCTCTCAAAATCTGGAACACAGTCCGAACATGTTTCACATGAGAGTCCCAGTCATTGGAAAAAATCAAGATATCATCCAAATAAACAATCAGAAATTTATCCACAAAATCCCTGAAAATGTCATTCATGAAGGACTGGAAGACAGAAGGAGCATTAGTGAGCCCAAAGGGCATCACTAGGTACTCAAAATGCCCCTCTGGGTATTAAATACCGTCTTCCATTCATCCCCGTGCTTAATGCGAATATGGTTATATGCCCCCCTGAGGTCAAGCTTGGTAAACCAAGTAGCACTTTTCACCCTGGAAAACAGGTCAGAAATCAAGGTAACAGATATTGATATTTCACAGTGATATTGTTCAAGAGACGATAATCAATACACGGCCTTAATGAACCATCCTTTTTGGCCACAAAGAAAAAACCGCACCCAAGGGTGAAGAGGATGTCTGATATGACCCTTCTCCAATGACTCCTTGATATAAGACCGCATAGCGTCATGTTCAGGTACAGACAAGTTAAAAAGGCGACCTTTAGGGAATTTACTACCAGGCACTAATTCAATAGCGCAGTCATAGCTCCTATGGGGGGGCAAGGATGCAGATTTACTTTCGCTAAACACATCAAAAAATCAGTCAAAAAGTCAGGAACATCCTGAGCCTGGGGGGAGGCAGAAAAAACAGGAGTGTTGGTATTAACACATTGGCAGCCCCAACTGGTTACAGACATAGATTTCCAATCCAAAACAGGATTATGAGACTGTAACCAAGGGAAACCCAGTACGATAATGTTATGCAGATTATACAGCACCAAAAATTTGCAACTCTCCTGATGATCAGGTTCAACCCTAATTATCACCTGAGTAGAGAACTGGGGTTTATTCTCAGCCAAAGGGGTAGAATCGATCCCCAGTAGGGGAATAGACTTCCATAGGGGTATCAAGGGAAACCCACAACGTTTAGCAAAATCAAAATCCATCAGGTTAATAGCTGCTCCCGAATCAACGAAATCCTGAGCAGAAAATGTGGACAGGGAGCAAATCAGGGTAACAGTCAACAAAAATTTAGTCTGAACACTACCCAAGACAACTGAGCGTGCAAAACGTCTTCCCCGCTTAGGGCAGACTGAAATAGCATGAGAGGCATCACCACAGTAGAAACATAACCCATTGCGTTTTCGAAACTCATGACGCTGTGCCCCAGAAGCCACTCTATCACACTGCATGGGTTCAGAAGCTGGTTCACAAGGCAACACTATTCCACGCATACCTCTACGCTCACGCAAACGTCTGTCAATTTGAATCGCTAATGACATAGAATCATTGAGACCAGAGGGGACAGGGAATCCCACCATAACATCCTTTACATTCTCTGACAGACCCTTCCGAAAAAGGGCTGCCAAAGCATCGTCATTCCATTTGGTCAGGACTGCCCACCTTCGGAATCTCTGACAGTATAACTCAGCGTCCTCAAGCCCCTGATTTAATGCCAACAAGGCTTTTTCAGCTTGATCAGTGACATTAGGTTCATCGTACAATAACCCCAGAGCCAGAAAAAATGCATCAACATTACTCAAAACAGGGTCCCCAGGTGTCAGGGAAAAAGCCCAATCCTGAGGATCGCAGTGCAGGAGAGAGATTACAATTTGAACCTGCTGTGCTGCGTTCCCTGAGGACTTAGATTTCAAGGCAAAAAACAACTTACAGTTATTTTTGAAATTTAGAAATTTAGCTCGATCCCCTAAAAACAAATCTGGCATGGGAATCCTAGGTTCCACAACAGGCAACCCTGCAAGATAGGTAGCAATACTCCGAACTTCAGTGGCAAGCTGATCCACATGGCCAGACAACTGTGAAAACTCCATTGAGAGAAAAAAAAATCCTCCTCAGCATTCAGAGAAACAGAGGGAAAAAAAAAAAAAATCTCTGACAACTCTGACAATCTTCTTTCTTTAACACTATTTTTCCCTTCTGTGAGTACCATACAAATATCAGTTTTTGGGCCGGTGATACTGTTATGATTTGGTAGCTGAGGAGAGCAGGCAAAAAAGGAAATACACCAGAGAGGTTGGAATCTATGGGATTGCAGTACCCTGACTAACCACCACAACTAAAGGCAGCCGTGGAGCGTACCTACGTTGGTCCTAGACGCCTCGTCACAGCCTGAGAAGCTAACTACAACTAAAGACAGAAAGAGGAAAACTATCTGCCCTGGAGCAGATCCCCAAAGAACATAGGAAGCCCCCAAACATGTAATGGCGGTTAGACAAGAGAAAATACAGACACAGACAGAAAATAGTATGAGCAAACGTTGGGGCCCAAACTTCCTAAATAGAAAAGGATAGGAAGGACACTTACTGCAATCCCAAAAAACCCTAAAAAGTACCAACTCTACTAATTACAAAAACACCTGAGATCACACGACCTCTACCACCTAAATTAGTTCTCTGGTGTAACAAAACTAAACAGCAGCCACTGAAAAAACTGGAAAAGGCAAATGAACAAACAACAGTGACTGAACTAAACAGAGAGGAGCACAAGCCCCCGGAGGGGACCCGGCAGACCCCCACAGAAGTGCAGGACAAAATGCAAAAAGCAAGCACAAAAAACAAAAGAAGAAAATGTCTTATCTGTTAGCAGAAGATGCAGGCACGAAACAGCAAGCTACAAAGTGAACAGGAATCAAAGATGAGACCAGAACAATTGATCACCGGCAACCCTGATGGGAGGGAACCTCCCTTATATAAGACCAGTCAGTAACACCTGATCGCCAATCTTCACAATCTTCATTGGATAGTTCAGTACTGTTTGTAACCACCAGAGGGAGCTTCTGCTCAGAATTCATTTCTAGCACATTCACAACAGCATTCCTCTGTTACGTGTGTGTATATTTGTATTATTGGTATTTTCCTTTGTCCCTGTTTGTATTACCTTGTTTGTCTGGTTTGTGTATGGCGATACACTACTACTCCCCTCATCTCTGGGTGGGGTAAGGGTACAGACTGAGGATTCAGGAGGTAAGGCAAGGTATGTGGCCCTGGCATTTTCACCATCAGAAGTAATCCGGAGAACAGGGCGAGCTGGGGCAACCCTAGCGTTAGGGACAGGGAAGGAGCCCCTGGTCCCGGGACACCCCACAACCGAGTCATGACAGAAATCTTGTATGCAATGACTATCCCAGACCCATCTACATTACATAGTGCCTGGCAGACCACCCCATATTATTTACGGTGCTATCTAATTTCTTTAATGATTGCAATGTATCAAAAATGTCTGTGTATATGA
The DNA here is from genome assembly GCA_033576555.1 of Oophaga sylvatica. Lineage (NCBI taxonomy): Eukaryota > Metazoa > Chordata > Amphibia > Anura > Dendrobatidae > Oophaga > Oophaga sylvatica. The sequence continues at coordinate 126,669 of JARQOD010000050.1, read as the reverse complement.
TGCAAGCCCTGTGCCTATAAAGTATAATATAATGAGGACAAAAACAAGGAGCGCAAAATGTATGAAAACTGGAGACTTAGTGGATTAACAAACAGAGGACAAGAGGCCACTCACCTAATGGGATATGGCTCCCCTGCACAACCCCAGTTTGCGTTTCAAGAGATGATCCCTGGGGACCGTGCACCGCCGCTGCTGGTCAGCACTTCCTAGTTCTAGTCACGTGATCAGGGAACAGGATACGCGTCAACGCAGGTCCTTAAGCTGGGAAGTGTGGATCCAGCGTTGCCCGGACACAGCAGGTCATTAAGCTTCTCAATGGAATTATCTATGCTTTTTTTGTACCACCTGATGAAGATAGTGTTATGCTATCGAAACGCGTTGTGGAGATTGAAGGGTTAATAAAGGTTTGCTAACCAGATTGCTGTGCCTACATTTATCCCTTAACCCAGTGCTCCACAGACTGATACAACTTTTATTCCTTCATCATATAAAGTATAACGTGCTCGGCGGGTACTCAGCCTGGAAGAGGTCGAGGGTCTATGTGCAAAAAAACGCTCATCATTCTAGGTGTGGTCGGAGAATATAAGTAGGCAACTACATATATACTGTAACCACCAAGCTCAGCGCCACTAACCAGCGTGTAACCATCAAGTATGTTACTGCTGAACTGGACCGGAGATGTATATTACATATATTACACAGGCAGGAGACAGATGACACATGGATTATACACGCAGGAGACAGATAATACATATATTAAGGGTATGCCACACTAAACAACATTGCTAACGGGATCGCTAAAAAACATCACTATTTAGCGATCCCGTTAGCGATGTTGTTGTGTGCGGCAGCTGCCAGCGACGAGCTTCCTGCTGTGATCTCGCTCGTCGCTGGAATCGCTCCGGACCCTATTTCATCGCTGGCGCTCCCGCTGGGTAAGTATCTTATCGCTGTGTGGCACCTTTTCTTAGCGATTTAGTGGTACTTTTGTACCGCTAAAGTCGTTAAGGAGATCGCTAACCGCGATAGCGTCCTTAACGACATCGCTAAGTTAGGTAGCTACTAGCGATATAGAAACAATCCCGCTAGCGATCTCATTAGTATGCGACGCTAACGAGATCGCTAGCGGGATTGTGTAGTGTGGCAGTACCTTTACTCTTGCAGGAGACAGATATCAGATGGATTATACAGGCAGGAGACAGATAACATGGATTATACAGGTAGGAGACAGATAACACATGGACTATAGAAGCAGGAGACAGATAACACATGGATTATACAGGGCAGGAGACAGATAACATGGATTATACAGGCAGGACACAGATAATAGATTGATTATACAGGCAGGTAAGAACAGTTCTATTCCCACTAACAAATAAAATCCATTCATCAGGCACCCTGATGAAGCAACAATCATGAAACTACAGCAATGGGTGTTTACCATTCATTACATTGACACTCTGCTGTCTTCATTCCTTTGCCCAAAGCTTGTGTGACATTACACAATGCCAATGAGACTAGTTCAGATCACTTGTGGTGCTGTCTACACCACACAATTGCTACATTAATTTGCAGTGTGGTGTTAGGGAGGCAGAGTCATTCAGCTACTAAGTGTCTACTATGAATGGATATGAATGAAGCCATGTCTCCCTGTTTAATGTGCGGTATATTACTGTTCGAGCCAGAGGCGTAGCTAGGGTTTTGGTTTAGGGGGGGCGAAACTTCTGAATGGGCCCCTAACCAGAGAACCTCAGGAAATGACCGCGCTGTTGCCAAAAATAATCTATATATAAAAAGACCAATATTGATATCACCGCCATATAGTCAGTGGTAAATAATACCAGTCCTACAGAACATATAAGAGATTACAGCAGAGTTACAGATAATGACTTACCGCTGACGTTCTTTCTGATGGAATTGTTCACTTTTCATGTCTTTCCATCTGGCCCAGACCGACATGACGACTCCTCCAGCCAGGACTCAAGTACAGAGAATACAACAAAGACACGTTTCACTTCTCATATTTTCAGCACCGTCACGGTCACCAATTGGACTATTCTCAACCTGCACAAACCCCTCATCCTGCTGATACCCCAATACTGAGCCGCTGCTGCCGTATGTGTCCCTATTGCTGCACCTGCTGGGTGGTTCTGTGTGACGTCTAAATTCGAAAGTACCCCTCTATAATATAGTGATGCCGGGTGCAAGTGCCCTAGAAAACTGTGCCCACATGTTCTCCCCTAGAATGTAATATTGCCCTGTGTGCCCCTTTGACAGTCACAGTAGCCTGAGTTCCCCTATAACAATAAGTGCCCACTTTATTTTTAATAATGTCCCAAGTCTCCCCCCTGTACAGCTCCCCTATACACCATATAATGCCCCCTCACTGTATATATACTGACCCCTTAATATCCCCAAACTACAGTCATGGCCAAAAGTTTTGAGAATGACACAAATATTTTCACATGATCTGCTGCCCTCTGTTTTTTATGTGTGTGTTGACAGATGTTTTTATCACAGACAGAAATATAATAATTGCAAACATATGAGTAACAAAAGCTTATAGTGACAGTTAGAATGCGTAAATGCAGCAAGTCAATATTTGCAGTGTTGACCCTTCTTCTTCAGGACCTCTGCAATCTCCCTGGCATGTTCTCAATCAACTTCTGGACCAAATCCTGACTGATAGCAGTCCATTCTTGCACAATCAATGCTTTCATTTTGTCAGAATTTTTAGGTTTTTGTTTGTCCACCCGTCTCTTGATGATTGACCACAAGTTCTCAATGGGATTAAGATCGGGGAGTTTCCAGGCCATGGACCCAAAATCTCTTATGTTTTGTTCCCTGAGCCATTTAGTTATCACCTTTGCTTTATGGCAGGGTGCTCCACCATGCTGGAAAAGGCATTGTTGATCACCAAACTGCTCTTGGAGGGTTGGGAGAAGTTGCTCTTGGAGGACATTCTGGTACCATTCTTTATTCATGGCTGTGTTTTTAGGCAAGACTGTGAGAGAGCCGATTCCCTTGGCTGAGAAGCAACCCCACACATGAATGGTTTCAGGATGCTTAACAGTTGGCATGAGACAAGACTGGTGGTAGCGCTCACCTTGTCTTCTCCGAATGAGGCGTTTTCCTGATGTCCCAAACAATCGAAAAGGGGATTCATCAGAGAAAATAACTTTACCACAGTCCTCAGCAGTCCACTGCCTGTACCTTTTGCAGAATATCAGTCTGTCCATGATGTTTTTTCTGGAGAGAAGTGGCTTCTTTGCTGCCCTCCTTGAGACCAGGCCTTGCTCCAAGAGTCTCCGCCTCACAGTGCGTGCAGATGCACTCACACCTGCCTGCTGCCATTCCTGACAAGCTCTGCACTGCTGGTAGCCCGATCCCCAGCAGTTTAAGAGACGGTCCTGGCGCTTGCTGGTCTTTCTTGGGCGCCCTGAAGCCTTTTTGGCAACAATGGAACCTCTCTCCTTGAAGTTCTTGATGATGCGATAGATTGTTGACTGAGGTGCAATCTTTCTAGCTGCGATACTCTTCCCTGTTAGGCCATTTTTGTGCATTGCAATGATGACTGCATGTGTTTCTTTAGAGATAACCATGGTTAACAGAAGAGAAACAATGATGCCAAGCACCAGCCTCCTTTTAAAGTGTCCAGTGGTGTCATTCTTACTTAATCATGACAGATTGATCTCCAGTCATGTCCTCATCAACACCCACACCTGTGTTAATGGAGCAATCACTGAAAAGAGGTTAGCTGGTCCTTTTAAGGCAGGGCTGCAATGATGTTGAAATGTGTTTTGGGGGATAAAGTTCATTTTCTAGCCAAATATTGACTTTGCAAGTAATTGCTGTTAAGCTGATTACTCTTTATAACATTCTGGAGTATATGCAAATTGCCATTAGAAAAAGTGAAGCAGTAGACTTTGTAAAAATTAATATTTGTGTCATTCTCAAAACTTTTGGCCATGACTGTATGGCTCCAACACTGTATGATGACTCCGCCACTATAATCCCCACACTGTATGATGCCCCCCTAGATAGCATCCATATAGCATAATACACCAGATAGCCCTCAATATAGTATAATTCACCCCCATAGGCAGATTCTGTATTATAATGCACCCCCATAGGCAGCCTCTATATTATAATGCACTCCCTATAGGGAGCCTCTGTATTATAATGCACTCCCCATAGGTAGCCTTTGTATTATAATGCACTCCCCATAGGGAGCCTCTACATTATAATGCACTCCCCATAGGCAGCCTCTATATTATAATGCACTACCCATAGGCAGGCTCTGTATTATAATGCACTCCCCATAGGGAGCCTCTGTAGTATAATGCACCCCTATAGGAAGCCTCTGTATTATAATGCACTCCCCATAGGGAACCTCTGTATTATAATGCACCCCCCCCATAGGGAGTCTCTGCAGTATAATTCACTCCCTATAGGCAGCCTCTGCAGGATAATGCACTCCCCATAGGGAGCCTCTATATTATAATGCACCCCCTAGGAGCCTGATTATAAGCACTCCCCATAGGAGCCTCTGAGTATAATCACTCCCATAGGAGCCTCTGTATATAATGCACCCCCATAGCAGCCTCTGTAAAGCACCCCTGGGAGCCTCTGTATAGCACCCCATAGGACCCTGTATAATGCACTCCCCCATAGGCTGCCTCTGCATATAATGCACTCCCCATAGGGAGCCTCTGTATTATAATGCACTCCCCATAGGCAGCCTCTGTAGTATAATGCACCCCCATAGGTGAGCCTCTGTAGTATAATGCACCCCCCATAGGCAGCCTCTGTAGTATAATGCACTCCCATAGGCAGCCTCTGTACTATAATGCACCCCCCATAGGAGCCTCTGTAGTATAATGCACTCCCCATAGGGAGCTCTGTAGTATAATGCACCACCCATAGTGAGCCTCTGTAGTATAATGCACCCCCCATAGGGAGCCTCTGTAGTATAATGCACTCCACATAGGGTGCCTCTGTAGTATATGTACCCCCCATAGGCAGCCTCTGTAGTATAATGCACTCCCCATAGGGAGCCTCTGTAGTATAATGCACTCCCCATAGGGAGCCTCTGTAGTATAAGGCCCCCCATAGGGAGCCTCTGTAGTATAATGCACTCCCCATAGGGAGCCTCTGTAGTATAATGCACCCCCATAGGAGCCTCTGTAGTATAATGCACCCCCATAGGGAGCCTCGTAGTATAATGCACCCCCCATAGGGAGCCTCTGTAGTATAATGCACTCCCCATAGGAGCCTCTGTAGTATAATGCACTCCCCATAGGGAGCCTCTGTAGTATAAGCACCCCCATAGGAGCCTCTGTATTATAATGCACCCCCAATAGGCAGCCTCTGTAGTATAATGCACTCCCCATAGGGAGCCTCTGTATATAATGAACCCCCATAGGGGGCCTCTGCAGTATAATGCACCCCCCATAGGAGCCTCTGCAGTATAATACACCCCCATTAAAAAAATAATAAATCCAGTACTCACCTCTCTTCCTCCCGGCTCCTGCGCTGCTCCCTGCTCTCCCGCTCACCTCCTGACAGCGGGCGCCGGGCAGTGATGTCAGCGCGCCCGCTGTCAGACGCTGAGAGGGGGATGATGGGAGAAGTAACGCTCGCTCCTTCTCTCATCAATGCGGTCAGCTGTATCGGCTAGGTGCCGATACAGCTAACCCTCCATGACGGGCGGGGGGCCCACTGTTGGCACAGGGCCCCCCACCGCCTGCTCAGGGGCCCCATAGCGGCCGGGCGGCAGAACAGGGAGATCGATTCTCACTGCTCTGCCACAGTGTAACTGTATGCGCCTGTGCACGTCGATACAGTTACAGTTGCGTAGCTCTGGGTGGGCCCCCTCAGAGCACGGGGCCCGGGGCCACCGCCCCCTCTTCCCCCCCGGTAGCTGCGCTACTGTGCCTGAGTAATCCAACTGTCCCTCCATTATTCCCCAGCCTCTCCTCTCTGCCAGGCCCTTCACTGCCTTCCTCTTACCCAGAGTCTTCAGTTCAAAACCCTAACTATTACATACAAAGCCTTCCACAACCTGTCTCCTCCATACATCTGTCACATGGTCTCCCAATGTCCAACTGGGTCATGGCTTCCTCTACGCTAACCCAGTGTGCCGTCAGTGAAATGTACTGTCCCTGCCCACAAGCACTTGTCCACGTGTCCGTGGTTAGGTGTACTTTCCCAGTAACAGCATTGTTGATGGCCAGGTTACTGTTGTGGGACACATGCTCATTTGTGTAATGCCGTGCCGGCAGACCAGGAGAAATTGTGGCGGCTGGGTACCGAGTACTGTTGTGAATAGGCTGGAAATGAGTTCTGAGCAGAAGCTCCCTCTGGTGGTTACAAACGGTACTGGACTGTCCAGTGAAGATTGTGAGGATTGGGAATCAGGTGTTACTGACTGGTCTTATATAAGGGAGTCGCCTTCCCATCAGGGTTGCCGGTGATCAATTGTTCTGGTCTCAATCAGTGATTCCTGTTTCCTTGGTAGCCTGCTGTGTCGTGTCTGAATCTCCTGCTAACAGATAAGACATTTTCTTCTTTTTGTTTTTGTGCTTGATTTTTGTATTTTGTCCTGCACTTCTGTGGGGCCTTCAGGGTCCCCTCTGGGGGCTTTTGCCCTCTCAGTTCAGTTCAGCCACTGATGTTTGTACATTTGCTTTTTTCCAGTTTTTTCAGTGGCTGCTGTTTTGTTTTTGGTTACACCAGAGAACTAATTTAGGTGGTAGAGGTCGTGTGATCTCAGGTGTTTTTGAAATTAGTAGAGTTGGTGCTTTTCAGGGTTTTTTGGGATTGCAGTAAGTGCCCTTCCTATCCTTTTCTATTTAGTAAGTTTGGGACCCAACGTTTGCTCATACTATTTTCTGTCTGTGTCAGTATTTCTTCTTGTCTAACCGCCATTACATGTTTGGTGGCTTTCTATGTTCTTTGGGGGATCTGCTCCGGGGCAGATAGCTTTCCTCTTTCTATCTTTAGGTGTAGTTAGTTTCTCAGGCTGTGACGAGGCGTCTAGGACCAACGTAGGAACGCTCCACGGCTGCTTCTAGTTGTGGTGGTTAGTCAGGGTACTGCAATCTCATAGTTTCCAACTGCTCTGGTGTATTTCCTTTTTTGCCTGCTCTCCTCAGCTACCAAATCATAACAGAGTACCTTGTGACGGTCGCTGCCATCAGGTTGAAGAAAGCTTCCGTCTCACACTAGCCAAAAATGCAACATTTTCAGCGCAAGCAGACGAGAAATGTGTGAATTTAGTACTGTGGCCTGTTTGGCATTGGCTGCATATTTACGCTTGCGTTCCAAGGACAGGGGTATGGACAAGGATGTGTACATGCTTGTTGATGGTGCTAGTTGAGTTTGTGTGCAACTACAGATGCAATGCAGGAGGAATCTTTGCATGCACCATAGACAGGAGATTGGCTTGCACGCCTAACAGCGGAAGAAGCAGTGGTATCACCCGAAGACACTGTTCATGGAGCCCGGTGTTGGGCCAACAAAGTCGGGTCCTTTCCTACCATGTGCCTGATCATGCTGGTGGTGATTAGGCTGGTACTTTTGCTACCCCTGCTGATGCGGACATAGCCATTGGTGCAAATGGCCTTTTTGGGGTTATCAGCAGAGTCTTTAAAAAAAACAGACTGTTACGGGGACATTCAGTGTCTTCATCTCCCACACCACCTCCTCACCACGCCCTTTTCTTCTGGTGTTCCCCAAGGCTAAGTTCTAGGACCCCTACTCTTCTCCATCTACACCTTTGGCCTGGGAAAGCTCATGTAATGGCACTGTTTGCAATATCATCAGTACGCCGATGACACAAAGATCAACCTATCTGTACCTGACATCTCCTTACTGACCAAAATCCCAAGTCTTCCTGCTATTTCATCTTTCTTTTCTGCTTGCTTTCAAAAAGTGGACATGGACAAAACAGAATACATCATCTTTCAACCATCTCACCTGAGTAGACATGAGAGCTGTCAATCACTGATCAGTGATTTTCTAACGTTTTTTGGAGGATTTTTTCTCAAAAAATCCTTTTAGTGTCAGTGATTTTTAGACATGAGAGCTGTGTATGCATCATTCAGTTCCACTTTAGTAAGAGAGAAAGTAGCCCAAGAGAAAATGAATTTCCAGACATTCACGGCCTTTTTTGAACATTATTGTCAGCTGTGATCTTCATGTTCCTGGTGGGGATGTGGTAAAGTTCAAAATCGTCATCAATACGATCATAGTCCATATCTTGTAGAAAGGAAATTAGGTGTCTCCCAGGGTCGTGGTTTACTACGTTTTGTGCGTTTTGTGGCATTCATTTAACAGTGTTCGTTACACTAGAATAAATAATTTTTGGCTGTGACATTTTGATATTATTGGTAATGTATGGGTGAAGATGAAGAACCTTGTGCCATGGGTGTGTTGATAGTTACGGACAGTACACTCCTCTTTAAACTTAGTTTTTCCTGAGCATCCATCAGTTTGTTTTGTTTTCATCCAACACTGATCTGCTATCTCTAATTCAGCATCTCACAAACATGTTGCACTTTAGCGTTTATACGGACACGTGCGTCTTTGGCAACATATTTTTTACGGCCATTTTTCATGCCGAGCTTTACACGCGCATCTGTTACACCAATCTTCTGACGGGCATGAAACGCATTATGGTAAATGGTGGTGGGCTGGCTAAACAAATAATCATTGTAAGCTGTATCCTGGATCTCATACTTCCCATAGCCACCGCTGTAATTAATCCTGTACGTTACCATACCCGTCGTCAGCATGCCCCTTTTCTTGATCACTTCATCCAACGATTCTTCCACCAGATTTTTAATAAAAACCTGTTTTGTTTACTGTTTTCCAAGGTGTTTATAATGCCCCTAAAAAAACATTACACACTATTTGATATGTACCCCCCAGGGTGAAATGTTGGTCAGCCTATATACTTAGTGTATGGGCATTCCAAGTATAGGAGACCCGATCCTTTAAACTGAGAAGACCTTTTTCGCAGGCCAAACTCCACGTCTCTTTCTACTCCACCCCTAGATCACCAGGGTGACCGTGGTCCGTGATGGAACAGCCACTACATTGTTTTTCCAGGGTGTTTAGGATGTCTGTAACTACAAATATTTATACAGTTGGTTGATGTGTCCCACTCCAGGGGAAAATGTTTTCCAGCCTATGCACTTAGTGTATGGCCATTACAAGTATAGGAGACTCGCTCCTTTGTTCTGGAAACTGATTTTTAGGAGGACTTCATACACGTCTCTTCCAAGTGGTATTTTGGTTTGTCCAAATTTGGGGCAGGCCTTACATTCAGTGCATAGGCAAATAGTATGTGAGACCCACTTCATAATAATGTAACTTTGTTGGTTGTTAACCCCTTTACCCCCAAGGGTGGTTTGCACGTTAATGACCGGGACAATTTTTACAATTCTGACCACTGTCTCTTTATGAGGCTATAACTCTGGAACGCTTTAACGGATCTTCGCAATTCTGAGACTGTTTTCTCGTGACATATTGTACTTCACATTAGTGGTAAAATTTCTTCCATATAACTTGCGTATATTTTTGAAAAAAACGCAAATATGGCGAAAATTTTTAAAATTTTGCAATTTTCAAACTTTGAATTTTTATTCCCTTAAAACAGAGAAATATGTCACACAAAATAGTTAAGAAATAACATTTCCCACATGTCTACTTTACATCAGCACAATTTTGGAACCAAATTTTTTTTTCTTAGGAAATTATAAGGGTTAAAAGTTGACCAGCGATTTCTCATTTTTACAACAAAATTTACAAAGCCATTTTTTTTAGGGACCACCTCATATTTGAAGTCACTTTGAGGGGTCTATATAGCAGAAAATACCCAAAAGTGACACCATTCTAAAAACTGCACCCCTCAAGGTACTCAAAACCACATTCAAGAAGTTTATTAACCCTTCAGGTGCTTCACAGGAGCTGAAGCAACGTGGAAGGAAAAAATGAATATTTAACTTTTTAGCCACAAAAATGATCTATTACAAACTTTTTTTTATTTTCACAAGGGTAAAAGAAGAAAATGGACAGATAAAGTTGTTGTGCAATTTCTCCTGAGTACGCCAATACCCCATATGTGGGGGAAAACCACTGTTTGGGCACACGACAGAACTCGTAAGGGAAGGAACGCCGTTTGACTTTTTCAAACTAAAATTGGCTGGAATTGAGATTGGACGCCATGTCGTGTTTGGAGAGCCCCTGATGTGCCTAAACAGTGGAAACCCCCACAAGTGACACCATTTTGGAAACTAGACCCCTAAGGAACTTATCTAGATCTGTTGTGAGCACTTTGAACCCCCAAGTGTTTCACAAAAGTTTATAATGCCTGGGTGTGAAAAAAAAAAACAACAATTTTCCACAAAAATGATTTTTAGTCCCAAATTTTAGATTTTTTGACACTTTTTGACAAAAGTTGTTGTCCAATTTGTCCTGAGTACGCTGATACCCCATATGTGGGGGGGGAACTGTTTGGGCGCACGACAGGGCTTGGAAAGGAAGTAGTAACATTTTGGAATGCAGACGTTGATGGGGGTCATGTTCCGTTTGCAGTGCCCCAGATGTGCCTAAACAGTGGAAACCCCCCACAAGTGACCCCATTTTGGAAACTAGACCCCCTAAGGAGCTTATGTAGATCTTTGGTGAGCACTTTGAACCCCCAAGTGCTTCACACAAGTTTATAATGCCCGGGCATGAAAATAAAAAATCCTATTTTTTTCCCACAAAAATTAACTTTTAGTCACTAATTTTTTATTTTCCCAAGGGTAACAGGAGAAATTGGACCATAAAAGTTGATGTCCAATTTGTCCTGAGTATGCTGATACCCCATATGTGGGGGGGAACCACTGTTTGGGCGCACAGCAGAGCTCAGAATGGAAGGAGCACCATTTGACTTTTTCCAAACAAAATTGGCTGGAATTGAGATTGGACGCTATGTTGCATTTGGAGAGCCCCTGATGTGCCTAAACAGTGGAAACCCCGCACAAGTGACCCCATTAGGGAAACTAGACCCCCTAAGGAATTTATCTAGATCTTTGGTGAGCAATTTCAACCCCCAAGTGCTTCACACAAGTTTATAACGTAGAGCCGTAAAATTAAAAAATCATATTTTTTCCACAAAATGATCTTTTCACCCTAATTTTTATTTTCCCAAGGGCAACAATACTCCAAAAGTTATTGTGCTATTTGTCCTGAGTACGCTGATACCCCATATGTGGGGGTAAACCACTGTTTAGGTGCATGGCAGAGTTTGAAGGGAAGGAGCGCTGTTCGACTTTTTCAACACAGAATTGGCTGGATGCCATGTCGTGTTTGGAGAGCTCCTGATCTGCCTAAACAGTGGAAACCCCCAACAAATAACACTATTTTAGAAAGTAGACCCCTCAAGGAACTTATCTAGATGTGTGGTGAGCACTTTGAACCCCGAAGTGCTTCACAGAAGTTTATAACGTACCGCCGTAAAATAAAAATCTTTTTTTTTTTTTAACAAAAATGATTTTTTCGTCCCCAATATTTTATTTTCACAAGGGTAACAGGAGAAATTGGACCCCAAAAGTTGTTGTCCAATTTGTCCTGAGTACGCTGATACTTAATATGTGGGAGAAAACTACTGTATGGTCACAGGTCGGGGCTCAGAAGGGAAGTAGTGACGTTTTGGATTGCAGACTCTGATGTAATGGTCTGGGGGCGTCATGTCGCATTTGGAGAGCCCCTGATGCGCCTAAACAGTGGAAACCCCCCATAAGTGACCCCATTTTGGAAAATAGACCCCACAAGGAACTTATCTAGATGTGTGGTGAGCACTTTGAACCCCGAAGTGCTTCACAGAAGTTTATAACGTACAGCCGTAAAAATAAAAAATCTTTTTTTTTTTTACAAAAATGATTTTTTCGCCCCCAATATTTTATTTTCACAAGGGTAACAGGAGAAATTGACCCCAAAAGTTGTTGTCCAATTTGTCCTGAGTACGCTGATACCCAATATGTGGGAGAAAACTACTGTATGGGCACACGTCGGGGCTCGGAAGGGAAGTAGTGACGTTTTGGATTGCAGACTTTGATGGAATGGTCTGGGGCGTCATGTCGCATTTGGAGAGCCCCTGATGCGCCTAAACAGTGGAAACCCTCCACAAGTGACCCCATTTTGGAAAATAGACCCCACAAGGAACTTATCTAGATGTGTGGTGAGCGCTATGAAGCCCCAAGTGCTTCACAGAAGTTTATAACGTACAGCCGTAGAAACAAAAAAATCATTTTTTAAAAAAAAATATATTTTTACCCCCAGTTTTTTATTTTCCCAAGGGTAACAGAAGAAATAGGACAAATTGCACAATAACTCTTGGGGTCCAGAGTACACTGATACCCCATATGTGGGGGTAAAATACTGTTTGGGCACATGGCAGAGCTCAGAAGTGAAGGAGCACCGTTTGACTTTTTCAATGCAGAATTGGCTGGAATTGAGATCAGACGCCATGTCACATTTGGAGAGCCCCTAATGTGCCTAAACAGCGGAAACCCCCCAATTCTAACTCCAACCCTAACCCCAACACACCCCTATCCCTAGTCCCAACCCTAACCACAAACCTAACCCTAACACACCCATAACCCTAATCCCAACCCTAATCCTAACTTTAGCGCCAACCCAAACCCTATCTTTAGCCGCAACCCTAATCCTAATGGGAAAATGGAAATAAATACTTTTTTTAATCTTATTATTTTTCCCTAACTAAGGGGTGATAAAGGGGGGTTTGATTTACTATTTATAGCGGGTTTTTATGATTGGCCGCTGTCACGCTAAAAGACGCTTTTTATTGCAAAAAATAGTTTTTGCATCACCACATTTTGAGAGCTATAATTTTTGCATATTTTATCCCACAGAGTCATGTGAGGTCTTATTTTTTGCGGTACGAGTTGACGTTTTTATTGGTACCATTTTTGAGCATGTGACATGTTTTGATCGCTTTTTATTTAGATTTTTGGGAGGTTAGAATGAACAAAAATCAGCAATTCAGGAATTTCTTTTGGGGAGGCGTTTATACCGTTCCGCGTGTGGTAAAATTGATAAAGCAGTTCTATTTTGGGTCAGTACGATTACGGCAATACCTCATTTATATAATTTTTTTATGTTTTGGCGCTTTTATAGAATAAAACCAATTTTATATAAAAAATTATTATTTTTGCATCGCTTTATTCTGCGAGCTATAACTTTTTTATATTTTCGCTGATGATGCTGTGTGGCAGCTCATTTTTTGCGGTACAAGATGACGTTTTCAACGGTACCATGTTTATTTATATCGGTCTTTTTGGTCGTGTGTTATTCCACTTTTTGTTCGGCGGTATGATGATAAAGCATTGATTTTTTTGCTTTTTTTTTTAAGAGGTCCACTAAAGGGGTTAACTAGTGGGACAGTTTTATAGGGGGGGTGGTTACGGACGCGGCGATACCAAATATGTGTACTTTTTTTGTTTTGGTTTTTTTATTTACAGAAAAAAATGAATTTATTGGGGAATATTTTTTTTTTTTATGATTTTTTTAACCCCTTACTGCCATCGGACGTACTATCCCGTCCATGGTACCTGGGCCCGTATGACCGGGGACGGGATAGTACGTCTCGTGCGATCGGACGCGCTCCCGGGGGGAGCGCAGCCGATCGCGGCCGGTTGTCAGCTGATTATCACAGCTGACACCCATGACTGTGTGTCAGGAGCGGTCACGCACCGCTCCCGGAACATTAACCCCTTGCACACCGCGATCAAACATGATCGCGGTGTACTGGGGGCACAGGGGAGGATCGCGCAGGGTGGGGGCTCCCTGCGCGCCCCTCTGAGACCCTCAGAGCAGCGCGATGTGATCGCGCTGTTCTGAGGGCTTCCTCCCTCCCAGGACCCAGATCCAAGATGGCGCCGGGGTCCTGGAGGAGGCGGCTACCTCAGTGCCTGCCGAGAGCAGGCACTGAGAAGCCTGCTGCACTGCCTGAGCGATCGCTGGTGTGACAGAGTGCTGTGCACACTGTCACACCAGCGATCTGATAAAATACAGTGATGTCCCACCCTGGGACAAAGTAAAAAAGTTAAAAAAATAAAAATAAACATGTTTTAAAAAAAAATCCAAAATAAATAAAAAAAAAATATATATATTCCCCAATAAATTCACTTCTTCCTGTAAATAAAAAAAACAAAGCAATAAAAGTACACATATTTGGTATTGCCGCGTCCGTAACGACCCCCCCTATAAAATTGTCCCACTAGTTAACCTCTTTAGTGAACCCCTTAAAAAAAAACGAAGCAAAAAATCAATGCTTTATCATCATACCGCCGAACAAAAAGTGGAATAACACGCGATCAAAAAGACCTATATAATAAAACATGGTACTGCTGAAAGCATCATCTTGTCCCGCAAAAGACGAGCCATCATACAGCATCATCAGCGAAAAAATAAAAAAGTTATAGCTCGCAGAATAAAGCGATGCAAAAATAATTATTTTTTTATATAAAATTGTTTTTATTCTATAAAAGCGCCAAAACATGAAAAAATGATATAAATGAGGTATCGCCATAATCATACTGACCCGAAGAATAAAACTGCTTTATCAATTTTACCACACGCGGAACGGTATAAACGCCTCCCCCAAAAGAAATTCCTGAATTGCTGATTTTTGTTCATTCTAACCTCCCAAAAATCGAAATAAAAAGCGATCAAAAAACGTCACGTGCTCAAAAATGGTACCAATAAAAACGTCAACTCGTCCCGCAAAAAATAAGACCTCACATGACTCTGTGGGCCAAAATATGCAAAAATTATAGCTCTCAAAATGTGATGATGCAAAAAATATTTTTGCAATAAAAAGCGTCTTTTAGCGTGACAGCTGCCAATCATAAAAACCCGCTATAAATAGTAAATCAAACCCCCCTTTATCACCCCCTTAGTAAGGGAAAAATAATAAAATTAAAAAAAAGTATTTATTTCCATTTTCCCACTAGGGTTAGGGTTAGGGTTGCGGCTAAAGTTAGGGTTAGGGTTGGCGCTAAAGTTAGGATTAGGGTTAGGGTTGGGATTAGGGGTGTGTTAGGGTTAGGTTTGTGGTTAGGGTTGGGACTAGGGTTAGGGGTGTGTTGGGGTTAGGGTTGGAGTTAGAATTGGGGGTTTCCGCTGTTTAGGCACATCAGGGGCTCTCCAAATGTGACATGGCGTCTGATCTCAATTCCAGCCAATTCTGCGTTGAAAAAGTCAAACGGTGCTCCTTCACTTCTCAGCTCTGCCATGCGTCCAAACAGTAGTTTATCCCCACATATGGGGTATCAGCGTACTCTGGACCCCAAGAGTTATTGTGCAATTTGTCCTATTTCTTCTGTTACCCTTGGGAAAATAAAAAACTGGGGGCAAAAATATCATTTTTGTACAAAAAAAATTATTTTTTTGTTTTTACGGCTGTACATTATAAACTTCTGTGAAGCACTTGGGGCTTCATAGCGCTCACCACACATCTAGATAAGTTCCTTGTGGGGTCTATTTTCCAAAATGGGGTCACTTGTTGGGGATTTCCACTGTTTAGGCGCATCAGGGGCTCTCCAAATGCGACATGACGCCCCCAGACCATTCCATCAAAGTCTGCAATCCAAAACGTCACTACTTCCCTTCCGAGCCCCAACGTGTACCCATACAGTAGTTTTCTCCCACATATTGGATATCAGCGTACTCAGGACAAATTGGACAACAACTTTTGGGGTCCAATTTCTCCTGTTACCCTTGTAAAAATAAAATATTGGGGCAAATAAATCATTTTTGCAAAAAAAAAAGATTTTTTATTTTTACGGCTGTGCGTTATAAACTTCTGTGAAGCACTTCGGGGTTCAAAGTGCTCACCACACATCTAGACAAGTTCCTTGTGGGGTCTATTTTCCAAAATGGGGTCACTTGTGGGGGTTTCCACTGTTTAGGTGCATCAGGGCTCTCCAAATGCGACATGACGCCCCCAGACCATTCCATCAAAGTCTGCAATCCAAAACGTCACTACTTCCCTTCCGAGCCCTGACGTGCGCCCATACAGTAGTTTTCTCCCACATATTGGGTATCAGCGTACTCAGGACAAATTGGACAACAACTTTTGGGGTCCAATTTCTCCTGTTACCCTTGTGAAAATAAAATATTGGGGGCGAATATACAAACAGTCACACGGACCAACACAATGCGTCAGAGCTAGTGTTGAGCGATACTGCTCGATATCTAAAAATATCGGATCGGAATGGTATCGCCGATATCACTAAATATCGTCGATATCCGATTCCGATACCGGAAGTCCCATGTAAGTCTATGGGAACAAAATATCGCAACTAAAAAAAACCTTTATTTCCTTGTAAACACTAAATATACACACATAGAATACATATATATATATATACATGTCATTGTGACATATATATATACATATATGTATAGTTTATACACTTCTACATAGTAAAATATCCTCTGATTCAATTGCCGGTAAAGCCGGCTTCTGTGAAAAGACAGAAGCACCCGACATGAAATGACACTTGGTGTACATAGGGTTAACCATGTCTTTTCATGTCGTTTGCAATCTGATTTGCACAAACAATTACATCAGTCTATGTGTGCAAAATTTCACACCTGTAGGGGTTAATTAAAGGTGTAAATTCGTTGTAAAAAAAACGGACTTTTTTGCTACGAATTTACACCTTTAATTAACCCCTACAGGTGTGAAATTTTGCACACATAGACTGATGTAATTGTTTGTGCAAATCAGATAGCAAAGGACATGAAAAGACATGGTTAACCCTATGTACACCAAGTGTCATTTCATGTCGGGTTCTGCATTTTCACAAAAGCCGTCAATTGAATTAGCAGCTATTATACTATGTAGAAGTGTATGAACTATAAATATAAATATATATATATGTGTCACAAATTCAATGACATGTATATATAATATATATATGAGGTGTAAAATTGTTTAAAAAAAATGCGTGGGCTCCCGCCCTATTTTCGCAACCAGACAGACAAAGCCAGCGAATGGGGGCAGATAATAATAGCCCAGAGAGGGACCATTATTTTTGGCCCCCCTGGCTACTAACATCTGCCCCCAGACACCCCAGAAAAGACAAATCTATAATTAGATTCGCCCTTTCTGGCACTTTGCCCGTCTATTCCCATTGCCCTGTAGCGGTGGCGAATGGGTTAATATGGGGTTAAAGCCACATTGCAATTGAAAGGTGACCTTAAGCCAGGTTAATAATTGAGAGCTGTCAATTAGACAACTATCAATTATTAATCCTATTGCATGAAATAAAAATAAAACACACACACTTTAATTAAAAATCATTTTAATGAAATAAAGACACATGTTTTTGACCATCTTTTATTTGACTGCAAAAACCATTTCCTGTAATAAAAATAAAATAAAAAAGCAAAATTATTCTTACCTATCCCATGCACAGTCAGGTCCCACGGTGTAATCATTCAGAAAGGGTTAATGTTTACTGCAGGGACTGCAGCTAATGCTGCAGCCTCACAGTAAACCCCCAAATGAATGAGTTCCTCTCCTGACTGACAGGAGAGGAAGTGGAAAGCTTAATTGATTGCTTTCCACTTTCACTTCAGGTCAGCCAGGGACACAATCAGTGACGTCAGAGGGAACTGATTAACAAAAATAGGGGTTCCCTTCGAAAAAAAAACGGCGTAGGGGTTCCCCTATTTTTGTTAACCAGCCAAGTAAAATGCAGACTGCTGCGGCCTGGTATTAAAAGACTGTCAAGGCCCATGGATTTTGGCCCTCAACAGCCTGATAATACCAGGCTACAGCAGCCCCACATTTGGCGCATCAAAAGATGTGCCAATTGTGGCACTTTACCCGGCTCTTCCCACTGCCCTGTAGCGGTGGCAAGTGGGGTAATAAGGGGTTAATGTCACCGTTGATTGCACGGTGACAATAAGCCCGGTTAATAATGGAGAGGTGTCAATAAGACACCGATCCATTATTAATCCCAAAGTTATTAAATGTATAAAAAAAAGACAAAGCAAGAAAAAAGTCTTTTAATGAAATAAAAGAGACAACACAGTTTTCATTAATTTTATTATACACTCATTCCTGCGACGCCATCGATCTCCTGTAAAAAAAGAAAAAAAACAAACCAACAGTATACCACCTGTCCGACGCAGTCCATAGTAACTACAGTCCCACGACGATCCAGCTCTGCTACATCGCAATGACAGGCAGAGCCTGTCATCGCAACGCAGCACAGTTGATTACCTGCTTCCCCGGCGGTGACGTCATCGGACTGAATACTTTACGGCCGGGATTACCCAGCAGTCACTGCAGTTATCGCGAGAAACTGCATGTGACCGCCGGGGAAAGATGATGGCGGCCATGAAGCAGTCCAGCCCGTGACCGCCAGAGATCTTCTGCCAGGTAAGTGCCGCTGACTCCTGACAGACCCGACCGACGGACACTGACAGTGACAGTGACAATCCCGATTCCGGTATCCGATAAGACGAAAATATCGGAACTAAGTATCGAAAGGCCGATAGAGCTAATATCGGCCGATACCCGATACTTGCGGTATCGTATCGCTCAACACTAGTCAGAGCACAGGAGAATTCCTTTAAAATAATAACCAGATGGTACATCACGCCAAAACAGAGTAGTATTTGGAGGGCTGGAAAACCAGCCAAGTGTTGGAGATGTGATGATATGGAAGGCTCATATATCCATATGTGGTGGTTTTGCCCTCCACTTAAGCAATTCTGGCACCTTGTGGAAAAGTTAATACAAAGTGTATTAAATAAACCGTGTAGGCTGTCACCTGAAATAGTGTTATTAAATTTCCCGATGTGGCCTGGACAAAAACATGCCTCTATTCTAGTTCAGCATATTTTGACTGCGGCAAAACTGCTAGTCCCGACCTATTGGAAAACGCCGACTGTTCCATCCACCTTGCAACTATGTGAGAAAATTGATTTGTTGTTCTCTGTAGCTAAACTTGCAGCACTAGTAAATGGTTCACAACCTTCTTTTGAAAACATATGGCGTCCATGGATTAGTTTTAGGTCCTGACGTGAGGGTCCTTGAATTTATGGTAATATTTACATTGTAATATTTATATGGTAATATTAAAATGACATACAGTCAAGAGTTGTTAAATCTCGGGTCTTGTCCTCTCTAACCCCCCCCCCCTATATACTCACCTTCTCCTCCTTTCTCTTTACCCTTTTCTTTACTTTACTTTCTTCTTCTTTCTTTTATTTCTTTTAAGCAAGCTAATGCATAATAAAATGGGTCTATAGGCTTCCATGAATATATAAGGTTCAAACAACCAGAATATTGGACATATAAGCTTTTATTTGAATTGTCAACTGTCAACATGAAGAAACTTGTACAGGTATGCTACCCTATGATAATACATGTTTTATCAATGTATTACAAATTTGATGCTTGCTTTGATGTTTATTGTTATCTAATTCTTTAATAAAAAGATCATTGAAAAGAAAATATTGGGGGCGAAAAAATCATTTTTGTAAAAAAAAAAAGATTTTTTATTTTTACGGCTGTACGTTATAAACTTCTGTGAAGCACTTCGGGTTCAAAGTGCTCACCACACATCTAGATAAGTTCCTTGTGGGGTCTATTTGCCAAAATGGGGTCACTTATGGGGGGTTTCCACTGTATAGGTGCATCAGGGGCTCTCCAAATGTGACATGACGCCCCCAGACCATTCCATCAAAGTCTGCAATCCAAAACGTCACTACTTCCCTTCCGAGCCCTGACGTGCGCCCATACAGTAGTTTTCTTCCACATATTGGGTATCAGCGTACTCAGGACAAATTGGACAACAACTTTTGGGTTCCAATTTCTTCTGTTACCCTTGTGAAAATAAAATATTGGGGGCGAAAAAATCATTTTTGTAAAAAAAAAAAAAGATTTTTTATTTTACGGCTGTACGTTATAAACTTTAGTGAAACACCTGGGGGTTAAAAGTTCTCACCACACATCTAGATAAGTTCCTTGAGGGGTCTAGTTTCCAAAATAGTGTCATTTATGGGGGTTTCCACTGTTTAGGCAGATCAGGAGCTCTCCAAACACGACATGGCGTCCAGCCAATTCTGCGTTGAAAAAGTCAGACGGCGCTCCTTCCCTTCCAAACTCTGCCATGCACCCAAACAGTGGTTTACCCCCACATATGGGGTATCAGCGCACTCAGAACAAATTGCACAATAACTTTTGGAGTCTTGTTACCCTTGGAAAAATAAAAATTGGGGTGAAAATATCATTTTTGTGGAAAAAATATGATTTTTAAATTTTACGGCTCTACGTTATAAACTTGTGTGAAGCACTTGGGGGTTCAAATTGCTCACCAAAGATCTAGAAAAGTTCCTTAGGGGGTCTAGTTTCCCAAATGGGGTCATTTGTGGGGGGTTTCCACT
Source organism: Oophaga sylvatica (assembly GCA_033576555.1). Lineage (NCBI taxonomy): Eukaryota > Metazoa > Chordata > Amphibia > Anura > Dendrobatidae > Oophaga > Oophaga sylvatica. Next base: position 106,185 of record JARQOD010000050.1, on the reverse strand, counting down.
GTTTAGGCACATCAGGGGCTCTCCAAATGCAACATGGCATCCAATCTCAATTCCAGCCAATTTTGGTTGGAAAAAGTCAAATGGTGCTCCTTCGATTCCGAGCTCTGCCGTGCGCCCAAACAGTGGTTTCCCCCCACATATGGGGTATCAGCGTACTCAGGACAAATTGGACAACAACCTATGTGGTCCAATTTCTCCTGTTACCCTTGGGAAAAAAAAAAATTAGTGACTAAAAGATAATTTTTGTGGGAAAAAAATAGGATTTTTTATTTTCATGCCCAGGCATTATAAACTTGTGTGAAGCACTTGGGGGTTCAAAGTGCTCACCAAAGATCTAGATAAGTTACTTAGGGGGTCTAGTTTCCAAAATGGGGTCACTTGTGGGGGGTTTCCACTGTTTAGGCTCATCTGGGGCACTGCAAACGGAACATGACCCCCATCAACGTCTGCATTCCAAAGCGTTACTACTTCCTTTCCAAGCCCTGCCGTGCACCCAAACAGTTCCCCCCCCACATATGGGGTATCAGCGTACTCAGGACAAATTGGACAACAACTTTTGGGGTCCAATTTCCTTGGGAAAATTCAAAAATTTGGGACTAAAAAATCATTTTTGTGGAAAATTGTTTTTTGTTTTTTTCACACCCAGGCATTATAAGCTTTTGTTAAACACTTGGGGGTTCAAAGTGCTCACAACAGATCTAGATAAGTACCTTAGGGGGTCTAGTTTCCAAAATGGTGTCACTTGTGGGGTTTCCACTGTTTAGGCGCATCAGGGGCTCTCCAAACACGACATGGCATCCAATCTCAATTCCCGCCAATTTTAGTTTGAAAAAGTCAAACGGCGCTCCTTCCCTTACGAGCTCTGCCGTGTACCCAAACAGTGGTTTTCCCCCACATATTGGGTATTGGCGTACTCAGGAGAAATTGCATAACAACCTTATCTGTCCATTTTCTCCTTTTACCCTTGTGAAAATAAAAAAAAAGTTTGTAAAAGATCATTTTTGTGGCTAAAAAGTTAAATATTCATTTTTTCCTTCCACGTTGCTTTAGTTCCTGTGAAGCACCTGAAGGGTTAATAATCTTCTTGAATGTGGTTTTGAGTACCTTGAGGGGTGCAGTTTTTAGAATGGTGTCACTTTTGGGTATTTTCTGCCATATAGACCCCTCAAAGTGACTTCAAATGAGAGGTGGTCCCTAAAAAAAATGGCTTTGTAAATTTGTTGTAAAAATGAGAAATCGCTGGTCAACTTTTAACCCTTATAACTTCCTAACAAAAAAAAATTTTGGTTCTAAAATTGTGCTGATGTAAAGTAGACATGTGGGAAATGTTATTTCTTAACTATTTTGTGTGATATATTTCTCTGTTTTAAGGGAATAAAAATTCAAAGTTTGAAAATTGCAAAATTTTAAAAATTTTCGCCATATTTGCATTTTTTCAAAAATAAACGCAAGTTATATCGAAGAAATTTTACTTCTAACGTGAAGTACAATATGTCACGAGAAAACAAACTCAGAATCGCGAAGATCCGTTGAAGCGTTCCATAGTTATAACCTCATAAAGAGACAGTGGTCAGAATTGTAAAAATTGGCCCGGTCATTAACGTGCAAACCACCCTTGGGGTGAAGGGGTTAAACAATTTTTATTTTTATTTTTTTTACTTTTTTAGTTTGTCCCAGGGTGGGACATCACTGTATAGGGTCAGATCGCTGGTGTGACAGTGTGCACAGCACTCTGTCACACCAGCGATCGCTCTGGCATCGCTGCAGGCTTCTCAGTGCCTGCTCGTAGCAGGCACTGAGGAAGCCGCCTCCCTGCAGGACCCGGATGGACCCCGGCGCCATCTTGGATCCGGGGTCCTGCAGGGAGGAAGGACCCTCGGAACAGCGCAACACATCGCGCTGCTCTGAGGGTTTCAGGGGAGCGCGCAGGGAGCCCCCTCCCTGCGCATCCTCCCCTGTGCCCCCGGTAACACCGCGATCATGTTTGATCGCGGTGTGCCAGGGGTTAATGTGCCGGGAGCGGTCCGTGACCGCTCCTGACACATAGTGCCGGGTGTCAGCTGTGATAATCAGCTGACACCCGGCCGCGATCGGCTGCGCTCCCCCCAGGAGCGCGTCCGATCACACGGGACGTACTATCCCGTCCATGGTCATACGGGCCCAGGTACCATGGACGGGATAGTACGTCGGATGGCAGTAAGGGGTTAATATTCTTCCACAATGCAATTCTTCTATGCCAGTTCTTCAGTCTCAACACTGCAATGCTAAAATGTAGGGCCTTCAGCCTCACCACAGCAATTGAATAATGCAGGTTCTTAACCCCTTTACCCCCAAGGATGGTTTGCACGTTAATGACTGGGCCAATTTTTACAATTCTGACCACTGTCCCTTTATTAGGTTATAACTCTGGAACGCTTCCATGGATCCAGGTGATTCTGACATTCTTTTCTCGTGACATATTGTACTTTATGTTAGTGGTAAAATTTCTTTGATATAACTTGCGTTTATTTGTGAAAAAAATGGAGATTTAGCGAAGTTTTTGAAAATTTTTGCAATTTTTCAACTTTGAATTTTCATGCCCAGAAATCACAAAGATATGGCACACAAAATACTTAATAAGTAACATTTCCCACATGTCTACTTTACATCAGCACAATTTTGGAACCAAAATTTTTTTTTGTTATGAAGTTATAAGGGTTAAAAGTTAACCAGCGATTTCTCATTTTTACAACACCATTTTTTTGAGGGGACCACATCACATTTGAAGTCACTTTGAGGGGTCTATATGATAGAAATTACCCAAAAGTTATACCTTTCTAAAAACTTCACCCCCCAAGGTGCTCAAAACCACATTCAAGAAGTTTATTAACCCTTCAGGTGCTTCACAGGAATTTTTCGAATGTTTAAAAAAAAATTAGCATATAACTTTTTTTCACAAAAAAAATATTTCAGGTCCAATTTTTTTATTTTTCCAAGGGTAACAGGAGAAATTGGACCCCAAAAGTTATTGCGCAATTTATTCTGAGTAGGCTGATACCCAATATGTGGGGGGGAACCACTGTTTCGGCGCATGGCAGAGCTTGGAAGGGAAGGAGCGCCGTTTGACTTTTTTAACGCAAAATTGGCTGGAATTGAGATCGGATGCCATGTCGCGTTTGGAGAGCCCCTGAGAGGGCCGGACTGGCCATCTGGCAATTCTGGCAAATGCCAGAAGGGCCTGTCTGGTTATGGCTGCCTTGTCTGCTACATTGTTAACAGAATCGGTGTTCTCAAGACATCCATACCGTTAAGAGTTTTGACGGAGCACAAAGTCGCTGACTCCGTCACTTACACCAGCAGGCCACGCGAATCATTAGAAATATTGGTCTTGTAGTAAATCTTCCTTTCTACCATCCAGGGTAATATTAGTAATATATCCCATCTGGTTCTTGGGGATGGGGACAACATGGGCCTGTGTGATTTCAAATGCCAGGGCTGAATTTCAGCCCCAGTCCGTACCTGGCCCCTGATGTGCCTAAACAGTGGAAACCCCCCAATTCTAACTCCAACCCTAACCCCAACACACCCCTAACCCTAATTCCTAATCCTAACCCTAACTCTAATCCAGGTACGGACTGGGGGTAAAATTCAGCGCTGGCATTTGAAATCCCACAGGCCCATGCTGTCCCCATCCCCAAGAACCAGATGGGCTATATTACTAATATTACCTTGGATGGAGGAAAGCAAGATTTACTACAATAACAATATTTCTCATGATACCCAGAGCCTGCTGGGGTAAGTGACTGAGTAGTAGGAGTGTCTTCAGAACACCGATTCTGTTAACAATGTAGCCAGAATTGCCAAATGGCCAGTCCGCCCCTGCTCTAATCCCAACCCTAATCCCAACCCTAATGGGAAAATGGAAATAAATACTTTTTTTTAATTTTAATATTTTTCCCTAACTAAGAGGGTGATAAAGGGGGATTTGATTTACTATTTATAGTGAGTTTTTATGTTTGGCTGCTGTCACACGCTAAAAGACGCTTTTTATTGCAAAAAATAGTTTTTGCATCACCACATTTTGAGAGCTATAATTTTTCCATATTTGGCCCACAGAGTCTTGTGAGGTCTTATTTTTTGCACGACGAGTTGACATTTTCATTGATACCATTTTCATTTTCAGGCACATGTCGTTTTTTGATCGCTTTTTATAATGATTTTTGGGAGGCAGAATGAACAAAAACCAGCCATTCAGGAATTTCTTTGGGGGGGCCTTTATACGGTTCTGTGTGTGGTAAAATTGATAAAGCAGTTTTATTCTTCAGGTTAGTACGATTACAGCGATACCTCATTTATATAATTTTTTTATGTTTTGGCGCTTTTATACAATAAAAACAATTTTATTTAAAAAATAATTATTTTTGCATCGCTTTATTCTGCGAGCGATAACTTTTTTATTTTTTCACTGATGATGCTCTATGGCAGCTTGATTTTTGCGGGACAAGATGACGTTTTTAGGGGTACCATGTTTATTTATATCCGTCTTTTTGTTTGCGTGTTATTCCACTTTTTGTTAGGCGGCATGATGATAAAGCAGTTTTTTTGCCTTGTTTTTTTCTTTTTTTTTAAGGGGCTCACTAAACGGGTTAACTAGTGGGACAGTTTTATAGAGCGGTTCGTTATGAATGCGGCAATACTAAATATGTGTACTTTTATTGTTTTTTTATTTACATAAAGAAATGAATTTATTGGGGAATATTTTTTTTTAAATTTATTTAGGAATTTTTTAAAAATTATTTTTACATATGTTAATTTTTTTTTTTTTTACTTTTTTACTTTGTCCCAGGGTGGGACATCACTGTATAATATCAGATCGCTGGTCTGACAGTTTGCACAGCACTGTGTCAGACCAGCGATCTGACAGGCACTGCGGGAGGCTTTCTCAGTGCCTGCTCTCAGCAGGCACTGAGGAAGCTGCCTCCCTGCAGGACCCGGAAGGATCCCGTGGCCATCTTGGATCCGGGGTCCTGCAGTGAGGAGGCCCTCGGAACAGCGCAATCACATCGCGCTGTTCTGAGGGTCTCAGGGAAGCACGCAGGGAGGGAGCTCCCTGCGTGATGCTTCCCTGTGCCCCCGGTACACTGTGATCATGTTTGATCGTAGTGTGCCAGGGGTTAATGTTCCGGGACCGCTCCTGGCACATAAACTATGTTCCAAATTATTATGCAAATTGGTTTTAAGTGTCATAGCGTTTTTTGTTTTTTTTTGTAAATGAAACCCATTGATGGTATTGTGTCTCAGGGTTCTTTGGATCACTGAAATCAATCTCAGATACCTGTGATAATTAGTTTGCCATGTGAGCCCAATAAAAGGAAAACTGGATGTTCCACACTATTAAGCAGGCCAGAGTTTTCAAGTAAAATGGGAAAAAAGGATCTCTCTGCTGCTGAAAAGCATCAAATAGTGCAATGCCTTGGTCAAGGGATGAAAACATTAGATATTTCCCGAAAACTTAAGCGTGATCATCGTACTGTTAAGAGATTTGTGGCTGATTCTGAGCACAGACGTGTTTGTGCTGATAAAAGCAGAATGAGGATGGTTTCTGGCAGGCAAGTTCATCGGATTAAGAGAGCAGCTGCTAAAAGCCATTACAAACCAGCAAACAGATATTTGAAGCTGCTGGTGCCTCTGGAGTCCCTCGAACCTCAAGGTGTAGGATCCTTCTAAGGCTTGCTGTGGTGCATAAACCTACTATTCGGCCACCCCTAAACAGTGCTTACAAGCAGAAACGGTTGCAGTGGGCCCAGACATACATGAAGACTAATTTTCAAACAGTCTTGTTAACTGATGAGTGTTGAGCAACCCTGGATGGTCCAGATGGATGGAGTAGTGGATGGTTGGTAGATGGCCACCATGTCCCAAGAAGGCTGTGACATAATCAAGGAGGTGGAGGAGTCATGTTTTGGGCCGGAATCATAGGGAAACAGCTGGTAGGGCCCTTTAAGGTTCCTGAAGGTGTGAAAATGACCTCTGCAAAGTATGTAGAGTTTCTGACTGACAACTTTCTTCCATGGTATAAAAAGCAAAAATGTGCCTTCAGGAGCAAAATCATCTTCATGCATGACAATGCACCATCTCATGCTGCAAAAAATACCTCTGAGTCATTGGCTGCTATGGGCATAAAAGGAGATAAACTCATGGTGTGGCCAGCATCTTCCCCTGACCTCAATTCTATAGAGAACCTTTGGAGTATCATCAAGCAAAATATCTATGAGGGTGGGAGGCAGTTCACTTCAAAACAGCAGCTCTGGGAGGCTATTCTGACTTCATGCAAAGAAATACAAGAAGAAACTCTACAAAAACTCACAAGTTCAATGGATGAAAGAATTGTGAAGGTGATATAAAAGAAGGGTTCCTATGTTAACATGTAACTTGGCCTGTTAGGATGTTTTGGAGTTAAGTACCTTTTTTGTTTAGTGAATGTGACCTCCTAATGCTGCAAATTCCACAAATGAGCATTTTCAGTTCTTTAAAACAGATCAAATGTTTAGAAATTCTACTGTGCCTAATAATTTGGAACAGTGCATTTTGAGTTTTTTTCCATTTTGGAGATTATACTGTTATTATTGGTAGGTTTTGTCAATAAAATTTGATGTATACTCTAACGGGTGATGACTTTTATTAGACTGACTGTCATTTGCACCGACCACTTAGGAAAATCAGAGAAAAATATCATTTGCATAATAATTTGGAACATAGTGTAGTGCCGGGTGTCAGCTGTCATAAATCGCGATGACATACTATCCCGTCCACGGTCATATTGGCCCAGGTACCATGGACGGGATAGTACGTCTGATGTCAGAAAGGGGTTAAGCATCAACATTGCAATTATCCACTGATGATTCTTCAGGCTCAACACTTAAATGCTCCACTGCAGGGTCTATAGCGTCATCACTGCAATTGTCCACCACTGGGTCTTTAGCATCAACACAGCAGTGCGCAGGCACCGGACCTCTCTGACCTTTCCCGGCGCCTGCGCACTGCAGTACTCTGCTCTGCCCTCACCAGGGCAGATCAGTGCGCCTGGGCAGGAGCACGACGGGAGACGGGAGCGATGGGAGACGCCAAACCGGACTGCGCCGCCCATCGGACCGAACCGGACGGGGGACCACCCCTGGGTGAGTATAATATAACTCGTTTTTCTTCTCTTTCAGGTGAGATCGGGGGCTTATCTACAGCATTACAGAATGCTGTAGTTAAGCCCCTGATGGCGGTGGCCGTATCTCATAGGCCAAAAATGGGTGACAGATTGCCTTTAACATCAGCAAGTGGAAAGGCAATCCTTACTGCAGTCATACAAGCCTTCTCAAAATCCACTAAAACCTTTTGAGATGCCAGATTTGGAATCAATAGCTTTATTATTTCAAACATTCTCTTATACATGTTCATGTCCTTTGTAGTAAAATGTACAAACATGGTGGATATGAGTTACCCACCTTGGCATGCCAAGTGTACAGTTGGTAAAACATATTGGGCACTTTATCAAAGGTGCCATTTCCATGGATAGTATCTTTGTTCAGTTCAAGCATAAGATCTCTATCTCCTAAAACTAGAATTCTGTTTCGATCATCCTTTCCTGAGTCATGAAGTATTAGTTGACTATACTTTTCCGGAATGCAAAAATGTATAGTTTTTGGGTTAGGCAAATTACCATCTGTTCTATGATAGACCCGGCATCTCGCAAGAGATAATTGTCTTGGCATATGGGTCAATACATCATTACTCAACACAGACAACACCTTTTTCGTTACGTTGCGAGGAGTAGCACTTACTGCTCTCATGTCTTCTTTCATTTTGCTTCTGGCAATGTTTGCTTCTGCTTTTTGAGGGCAGGAGTCATGACAATGTTCTGTTGGTTCTTGAACTATATTGCCATCTTTTGTTTTGAGAATTGAATGGTACTTTGAAGAGCGATGCAGTCGGCATCTACAAGTCACCACTGCGTTGCTAGTACGAAATGCAAGATATTCAAACCCCAAGTAAATCATGACTTTGTTGTTCCTCTGGCTTCTTGAAAACTCCATTGTTTGCACTACAAGAATAAATAGAATACTTTAGATGAACTCAAAATACACTTTTATTGAAAAGAAATAGGGAATGGCACGATTGCCAATTGGAAACAATAGCTGGTGGGGGAACGCTGGAAGGCCCATTTGAAATAATGTCAACAAGGAAAGCCAATGGACTTTCATGGGCTCAATTGAAATATAATACAGCACAACACAGGCAGCAAAGAAAATGCAGAATGGATTTCAACAAACGTATGTGGGCCCCGTTTACTTCTCCAGGTTCTACAGGTTTGGTTCACTCATACCTAGTCCCAGAGGACAGATTCTGTTCTTACGAGGTGTCATTCCACTGTGCTGTAAGAGGAAGGACAAGATTGGGAGTACCATTCTCACATTGGTTCCGAAACCACCGGGGCTGTCACCAATGTTGTAGTGGGGAAGACTTTCTGACAAGGAACGACCCTTGCATGTGACTGCGGCAGGCAGGGCCGCTTTAAAAAGCGCTGCGCATGGGAATTGGGGCAGAGTCCAGGCGGGAAAGCTAAGTGGACAGTCAGGTGCCGTGTCGGTTGTGAGAGCCGAGTACCCCGTGAACATAGGGCAACTTAACTCATCTCTTGCGTATCGATCCACTGCAGAAGGACTAGCGACTGACGGTTCCCTGCTATCCTCCGTGCTGGGAGGTGGCTCAGATTGAATGCCAGAGACTGTAACGTTTGCGCGGCGCAGTAATCAACAAGTGACTAGGCCAGAGCCTGTTAATCAAGTACCCATATATACAGCGGAGCCAAGTTCTCTGTACTGAACTGAGCACAGTGCTTGACATTCGGGAGTGTGGAAGCTCCCCTCATTCATCAAAGGCTCTCCTCCTGCCCCGTGGATTGGAACCTCCTTCCCTACGGAAACCTTCAAGACGTCACGTGCCACTGTTGTCGGTGCTACCGTTGGAGAACCGAGACGCTGCAATCAAGACGACTACTGTTATGATTTGGTAGCTGAGGAGAGCAGGCAAAAACGGCAATACACCAGAGAGGTTGGAATCTACTGGATTGCAGTACCCTGACTAACCACCACGACTAAAGGCAGTCGTGGAGCGTTCCTACGTTGGTCCTAGACGCCTCGTCACAGCCTGAGAGGTTAACTACACCTAAAGATAGAAAGAGGAAAACTATCTGCCCCGGAGCAGATCCCCAAAGAACATAGAAAGCCCCCAAACATGTAATGGCGGTTAGACAAGAGGAAATACAGACACAGACAGAGAATAGTATGAGCAAACTTTGGGCCCAATCTTCCTAGAAAGAAAAGAATAGGAAGGACACTTACTGCAATCCAAAAAACCCTAAAAAAATACCAACTCTACTAAATGCAAAAACACCTGAGATCACACGACCTCTACCACCTAAATTAGTTCTCTGGTGCAACAAAACTAAGCCGCAGCCACTGAGAAAACTGGAAAAGGCAAATGAACAAATAACAGTGGCTCAGACAAACCGAGAGAAGCACAAGCCCCCGGAGGGGACCTGGCCGACCTCCACAGAAGTGCAGGGAAAAATGCAAAAAGCAAGCACAAAAACAAAAGCAGAAAATATCTTATCTGGTAGCAGAAGATGCAGGCAAGAATCAGCAAGCTTCCAAGTGAACCAGGAACAAAAGTTGAGACAAGAACAATTGATCACCGGCAACCTTGATGGGAGGAAACCTCCCTTATATAAGACCATCTGTAACTCCTGATTGCCAATCTTCACAATCTTCATTGAATGGTTCAGTACTGTTTGTAACCACCAGAGGGAGCTTCTGCTCAGAATTCATTTCTAACACATTCACAACAGACTACAGACTGATAAGTTTTTCTGCAATTAAACTTATTGAACTATCGTTCGCCCCTGTCCTATCCCTACTGAGCTCTTAGTTCTACCCAAATCCCTATCTCACCCCAGTCTCCCGTCATTCCCTGTGCGGAGCATACTTGTTAATAAATCTGTTAACTCTTGATCTGTCTCCTACCGTGACGACATCCCGCGTTCCTGCGATTACTTCAGTGCTAAAAATAATTACATTCTCAGTGTGGTGTGCATCGGCCTAGAGACCCTTATTCAAATCCATTCTGCATTTTCTTTCATCCTATGCCTGCCTACACCTGCAGTATATGGGTATTATACAGTACTACGTAGGATCTGTTCACTCTTACTCTTGGTAGTCCTAAGTGGACAGGAAAGGAAGTGCAGACACCAGATTCACTGCCACTTAAATCAATGACAGAGCGGCGCTGCTATGGCACTTCCACCTCCTCTGTTGGTCAGTGGGTGCTCTTGTCTGCTGGGCTGACTGTCTTTCGAGAGCCTGCAAGAACCAAGCCTCATCTCACTGAACGCCCGCACTTGATACCCAGGAGTAGAACACCACTCAGACAACACAGGGTGAGGGGAACACACATTGGTAAGACTATTGGTTAGCCAACAGAAAAAAACACAGGGGTGTAACGACTGTGGCTGCAGGGATCAAGGCCGCGACCAGGCGCGGGGGTATAGGTGCCTGCTTCTGCTGGATCTGCGTCCTCACCGAAGACGCAGATCCAGATGACATGCATCATGGTGCCGAGGACCTGATATACGAGAAGAGCCTTGACGTGGCTATCAAGCTCACATAATTTGGCCATCTTATTGTCACGGGTGTGTCGCGGCGGAGATCGTCGCGATTGCACACCCTGACTTCGCACAGCTGAGTTTCTGGTGCTGGGTGTTTTTCGGCACTGAGGGAGTTAATTTTTTCTCTCTCGGTGCTGGACTGACCAGCCTCGCCCAGCTGCGTTTGATGTTTTGTTAATTAGCTTCCTTCACATACCTGCTGGTCTGCTGGGGAAGTTGCCGGTGAAAGCATTCATTCAGACCAGCAGAGCGGATCATTTCTGAGAAGACTTAAGCTAAGAGTGCCTGTTGTGGTTTTTCCTCTCCTCGCTTATTGTTTATCTCCTTTACCTTTTGTGTTCCTCTGTAGTGGAAGTTTTGTATGCAAGACAGTGTTTTCTTTACCCCTTGTCTGTTTCGTTTGTCTAAGACTGTGTGTAAGCTGTGACCTGCCCATTTCCTGTGGTGGTAATCAGGGTCCTTCTCAGGACTAGATTACAGTGGTCAGGGATCTACAGGAGACAGGGTTACGCTGGTGGCCTGGACCTCTGTACCATTAACAGTACCTCCAGGTAGAGGGACTAGTCAGGACCCCAGTTCAGGGTCAGCTTAGACCCCGGTCCACCTCTATCCAGAGACAGCGTGACACGTACACAGTATAGACCCACAATTCATAGGATATTATGTCAGGTAAGACATTGCTGGCAGATACTATGTATACATGTTGATATTTTCTATTATATGTAATATAGAATGTTGTCACATTAGATATAGGTTACTATCATAGAATATATCTGTTATACGTCGTGACACTTATGCGCTAAGACTTCTGAATTTTTTCATATTTCTAAGGTAATGATGCAATTCATTTTTCATATTTTTCATATTTCGTGTTTGCAAGCTATAGCGCTACAGTGTGCTACCTTTTTTTCTTGTATGTATATGAGTTGGTGACTCTAGGTTTAGCACCTGTTCACACTGAATCTATGTTTGGATGTGCCGGTCAGTTTTTTGAAATGTATTAGATGTGACCTGCAGTCCCATGTAACTCCACAGAAAAAACAGTGATACTTTTGTGAGTACTGATAGCAGTGATGGCTCCTATGGATCACACTGCTTCTGGTTCTGCTGTTTTGGGCTGGTGGGAGGAGTAAGGCAAGATCAGTGAGAGATGAGAGCAGATTATATTATCAATTGCTGATAATGACAGACTGCTACAAACCACAGATCTTCATCATTTTTGCAGTTTTGCACTAGGTCTACTGTAAATCACAAGTTGATCACATATCATGTGAACATCCTCACCTTGCACCTCAGATATCATAGATCTGAAACTGTGATGCGAATTGGCAAATTTCTTTGGCAATATTCTTGGCATTTTCCTGTGGCATTTCAGGGACCAATCAATCTCAACATTTAGCCCCACTTGACCCGCCACAGGACAAATGAAACGAGTTAGCGATGCCATTTGTGCAGTGAGGCTGATTTGTACCGGAGGGGAAACCTGCAAAAGTTCAATTGAATTGAAATTTTCTTTTTCGGTCAAATATAATTTTCATAAATACTAGCAATCAATCGGCCTAATTAAACACTAACATGAGTGCAATGAGTCACAAAAAAACATTCTCGGTATCGCTGGGACATGATGAAGCGTTTCAGAGTTATTACCTTATGAAGTGACAGTGATCACATTTGGAAAATGAGACTCGGTCATTAACCGGTTAAAAATTGTATTGAAAAAAAAAAAACATTACAGCAACAGATGCAAATGCATGATAACTGAGAAGTTACTTTTGTGTTGGATACAGTTTTTACTCATAGAAATAAACCTGTCCGCTATCCTTTTGCAGTGGCAATCACTGGCCTTCTACATGGTTAACACCAACAGAATAAGGTCCCTGTGAAGAACAAGATGAGAACCCTTTTCAGTCCAAATGCCTATCATAATGTACAGTTCCACTTGTTTTGGAGATACTATTGACCCAATTACTTTTTGGGCCATTGTGCGACTGCACAGGTTGCACCAATTGTATGTCTGCCTCTACCTGTCTATATAATGGCGGACTCTCTTCCAGGTGTGCTAATCTTCCCCACCTGGGAAAAGCTACACTAACAGATATACAAGATGAAGCCGTCTTCTCTGTGGCCCATACTATGGCTCAGTCTTAAAGGCTTTATGCGCAGGTTGATTGATGAGCACGGTAGCAGACACAGGATAGGTATAGAGTGCGCATGAAAGGATTGGTCAGGAAGGGGTTAATGATATTTAGTTAGAGGAAATGAAGGCCTGGATAGGTGGAGAATGCAGTCCATGGGTCGGGTAATAGTGGAAAATATGTGTTTCATGGATGATGTTACAGTGCCTATGGAACAGTGGAAAGCAAAAGTGCGTCCAGCTTGCCCTTTGATTCCTTAGAAAAAAAAAACAATGAAATAAATATTATTATATACTTAACACTAATTATGATCACCTGTGCACACCAGCCCTATATTTAAACAAACAATTTTTTGGTTTATTTGCAAACTGATACAGATTTGTTCGTTATTATTGACAGTATATCACTATATGTAATTTTTCTCATGTTTTCACTTGTGTTTTTAATTGCTGCTATTTTTTTCAATATATAAATTGCACTTTATTGACTGAACATCCTGTGATGTCATTCTAAATTAACACAACTATATATATGTGTCTGCTGCACTCTATGAACTGCTTGACAAATATATATATTTAAATTATTTGAAAATTTGTTCTAGGTTTTGAGGAATGTATCTTTGGTACAGGAAGGTGCTTCATTACGTTGTATGTATTGCATTGTGCATTGTATGTATTGTATCCATTACATAATGTTCCACTTACTAAGTTGACCAGTTGCGGTTGGATAGGTGATGGGTGATGTGAACAGGAGCCATTGTATACCATTGAAGCTGGTTGGTGGTTTTATCGGGTAGTGGTGGAAAATGATCTTGCATTTATCTGTGTCACTGGTCAGTATACGTAGAAATGTACTCCTGATTTTTCAGAATTTGGCATCTGATGACGGAGCTATCATCGCCAAGAACTCTGACTACAGGGTAGTTTATACTTTTCTTTTTAATAATTCTTATATTCACCATGTTGAATCAATCATCATTCAATAAACCTATGATCAGACAGCCTTCCAGCTAAGAAGCTGTGTGTAGTAGAGTGTTATTATTATAGGAGGGTGACCAGGTGGGTTTTTATTAACTCTTTACATATCAGCCCTCATAATTTCTTTGCATCCTCCACTATTGTGACACTTTATGTAATCATCCAATGTCCTTTCCAGCATCCTATGCCTGTCATCACTGATCATGTCATAGTTAGATGATGTCACAATGACTTAGAACTTTCAGCTCTATTTTCCAATCACTTGTGCAATTGGTGTGATTCTGGTGAAGCATGAAGATGTGGAAGAGGTGACACAGGACAGGTAATTACTATAATTAATTAGAATTATCAGAATACATGCTCATTCTAGACCAACAAGTTAAACTAATGTAATTAGGGGCTTATATCCCCAAACACAAAAGGGCTGTGGGCCGGATTGCATCCAAATATCATCATTAATTTTCTAGCATAGAATAGGTGATAACTTCCTGATCGGTCGCGATCCAACCACGAGGACCCTCACCGATCTGAGGAAAGCATTTTGGAGGTGCAGCATAACTTCTGCTCCATTCATTCGCTATGGAACTGCCTGAGATATCGCTGTATTCAGTCCCATAGAGAATGAATGAGTCTGCGGTGCGGACTATTTGTTGTAGACACATGTCATACATGGCTTTATTTGTGTTTTTCAGCAATTCACACTAGAATATATCAAAGTTAAAGAATCTCATTACTTGACTGTGTCTGTGTTCCCTTATCTCCTCCAACACCTCCTGCTCTTCCCGGAATTATGGCCCCATTACAACCAGTCACATATTTTACCAGTATCTATAATATTGAAGCTAAAATCTGATTGTTTGCTTTGATGAGCAATATTTCTGCAAAAATACTGCCGCACCTTACGATGGAAGGAGCAAATATAGCTTTTTTTAAACATTTTTAAAAATTGATAATTTTGTTTTATTTTATAAAAATGTGCTTTTAAATCAAATACATATTACTCTACTGCAAACTGAAATGTAGAGACGTACAGAGCATTTGTAAATTGCTGGTAAGCAAGCAGCAGGCTGTGTGCGTCCACACGACAACATGGTCCCAAGGTTCCAATGATTCTCTTCTTTTATGATGTCATAAAGGCGTAACATCATAACGTTAGAGCTCGGCGCTGTGGAGTCACAGGTCAGGACGCTGTCATCACAGGGGGACACAAACAGCAGGGGAGAAAGAGGACTAGATGACACAGGAGAGGTGAGGAAATCCTAATTATTGAGCAGAAAAGATTTTAGTTCAGGTCTCCGTGTTCTGTAAAATGTTTCTATTATAGATCTTCTGTATACAGTAAGATGGAAGAGGGGTGTCATTTGTCATATTTCTTATATGTAATCCCTAACTACTAGACTGGGGTTTTAGTAGCAGATGAGGCGGGATATTTGTCTGTTACATATTAGCCTTCATATGGATAATAATGACATATAAAATATTTAGCACAACAAAAACACGATTAATGAGAAAAAAGTGTTGGTTAATAGCAAGTAATTATTTTCCCTGTATGTGGGCATAATTTTTGCAGAATGGGACAAAGTTTACATTGGCATAATATGATGTTATATGAAGCAGCACAGGCAGGAGTAACTAACTTTTGTGGAGATGGTTGAGGTCTTCCAATATAATGTGGTACTTGGCATGTCAACTTCACAGTGGCGTAGCAACTGTTTGTGGCGCCCGGGGCGGCAATTTTAGGCCACACCCCTAGCCACACCCATTTCACTGGTCACACCCATATCCACGCCCTGACCACACCCATTTAGCACTGCTGATCACACTGTTTCATAAACAATAATTATAAACACAGCAGCCTTGATGAAGATCATCTGATCAAAACGCGTCGCTGTATGTGGCTTTCCATGTGGAGCATGTACCACTGATGTCTTTTATTTTCAATGGATGAATAAAATTTTGCAATTTTTTAAGGAGCTGGAACGTTTCTCTTCTCTTTGAATTATAAACACATACCTCTCAACCATCCCGGTTTCAGCGGGACAGTCCCGATTTCGGGACCCTGTCCGCTGTCCCGGCCAGGCGGTTTACTTTCCGCATTAGAATCGTACATACGGAAACCCCGGGGACCTCCCACACATTCTGGCAGCCACAAGTCACGTTCCATCGCTGACCTCATTTCCCCAGGATGTGGGGATCTCACCAGCTATGCAGCGCTCCATTCAATACCCGGCTCTCACTGAGCGAGACAGGCAGGATCTGGGGATCTCTTCATCTGTTGAACAGATTCCATGTTGAGATCCCCACATCCTGCTTGTCTCGCTCAGTGAGAGTCGGGTATTGTATGCAGCGGTCCGTACAATACCCGGCTCTCACTCCAACAGATCCAGCGGCTCGATGCGTTGCCGTTCTGAAGACTCTCCCGAGAACGAGTTACAGTACCTGCTGCTGTAAGCTGAGATCAGCGGTCATTTCCAGCGTTCAGCTGACTTACAGCACGTCACCTCCGGTGGAACGTGACGTGTGGCTGCCAAAACATGTGGGAGGTCCCCGGGTTTCCGCATGTACGATTCTAATGCGGGAAAGTAAACCTCCCGGCCAGGACAGCGGGACAGGGACCCAGCCCTACACAGATAACAGCATTCGCTCCGTCCCCACGCAGACCCATGCACATAATGGCACCCCTCCTTCCCCCCTGCAGCCCCCAAGCACACAGATCCCGCAAGTAACAGGACCCTTGTACATGCGCGGCTCCGCTCTTTGTTGCCCTGTACACACACGGCTTTGCTCCGTACACCTCGTACACACACGGCTTTGCTCCGTACACCTCGTACACACACGGCTTTGCTCCGTACACCTCGTACACACACGGCTTTGCTCCGTACACCTCGTACACACACGGCTTTGCTCCGTACACCTCGTACACACACGGCTCCGCTCCGTACACCTCGTACACACATGGCTCAGCTCCGTACACCTCGTACACACAAGGCTTTTGCTCAGTACACCTCGTACACACACGGCTTTGCTCCGTACACCTCGTACACACACGGCTTTGCTCCGTACACCTCGTACACACACGGCTCCGCTCCGTACACCTCGTACACACATGGCTCAGCTCCGTACACCTCGTACACACAAGGCTTTTGCTCAGTACACCTCGTACACACACGGCTTTGCTCCGTGCACCTCGTACACACACGGCTTTGCTCCGTACACCTCGTACACACACGGCTTTGCTCCGTACACCTCGTACACATACGGCTTTGCTCCGTACACCTCGTACACACACGGCTTTGCTCCGTACACCTCGTACACACACGGCTCCGCTCCGTACACCTCGTACACACATGGCTCAGCTCCGTACACCTCGTACACACAAGGCTTTTGCTCAGTACACCTCGTACACACACGGCTTTGCTCCGTACACCTCGTACACACACGGCTTTGCTCCGTACACCTCGTACACACACGGCTCCGCTCCGTACACCTCCGCTCCGTACACCTAGTACACACACGGCTTTGCTCCGTACACCTCGTATACACACGGATCCGCTCCGTACACCTCGTACACACGGCTCCGCTCCGTACACCTCATGCACACACAGCTCAGCTACATCCACACTGTAAACCCCTTATGATCCCACATATAAACTTACCATCATCCAGCACTATGAGGACCAGTACAGCAGCTTCCTGCACACAGGGCCTGATCATGTGACACCTAACTCCTCCCCTCCTGTGACCTCATCACAGGTCCTGCTCGCACCTTTACAAAGGACAGCACAGCAATGGTAAATGCTGGCTGTGCGAAGTTGGGAGGGCAAGGAAGGGGTGCATGGGGGGCGTGGCGACTTCTCACTGAAGGACACATAGTGTCCTGACCGAGACAGCGGGTGGGAGGGGTTAGAATCGGGACTGTTGGGGTATGGAATTGCTGCTGCTGCTGCGCCGTCCCCACACACACGTGCCACCTGGGGCGGACCGCCACCCCCGCCCCCCCCACGCTACGCCACTGCAACTTCAGTATTGTAAACTTGGATAGTTATAGAGTTTTTGGGACTAATATGCTGAGGAAAATACACTTATCTTTTATCAATGTTGGAATCTAATATTCCCAACATGAATGAGCTGAAATTGTAACCAATATGCTCCTTGGTGTGAACTGTACATGCTGGTTGTGGCTAAAAAGGATTACTAGGGAATAGGGTATCGTACCCTTTACTCCAATATGGCACAATTCCCTTTCACTGGAGTTAATGAAATTGGGAGAATTTAAAACCTGGAGGAATAAGGGGATTGCCTATATGATTGAAATTATAAAACAGGGAAAAATGATTCCTTTTTCAGATTTACATTTAAATTCAACCTAACGGATGAGGAATGGTATTCCTCCAGCACGGATATGATGTATCACATTAGGTTTTAGAAAGATGGGACAGTTTTTAAAAAACATAAATAAAATATGGGCTTCCATCTAAGTGTAATTGGAAAGTTGTGTATAAAAGATGTGAAACGTTTATATATAAACCACCTAGGTGAGATACAATTTAATTTCATTGATATGTTGAATACCTCCCCATCCATTCTAAAAATTGTGGGCTTGAAAAATAACTTATGTTCTCTAAAATACTTAAAGGAAAATTATAGCTCAGATCATATGATGGGGTATTGTGAAAAATTAAAAGTCTACTGGATCAAGCTTTCTGCCATTATTGAAATAAGATTATAAATAGGATTCTCCCATTATACATTAGTTGATCTTAAGGACTTTTTCTAATATTGAGGAAACAAGTTAACACAATAAATGTAATTTTATAAACATATTCTAAGATTAGTAATAGCACTTTAATAGATGTCTGAATCTGGTCCGTTATTATGTGAATGGATTAACTTGATTAAAAGGATAGTGTTACCTAACCAATTGTATATAAAAATAATCAAAGCAGAAATAAATTGAACTAAGCAATGGGACTTTTGGAGAATAAAGGAGAAAAGAAACCATAATATGACACCTCTTTTTTTTTTTTTTTTTTTTACTTTTACATTTTACTCATTTCCTCCTCATTTACAGACGAGGGTAGGGGGTTAAATGTTGCGTGAGGAGATTAACTATGGAAAAGTATTACAAATGTCAAATAACAGTAAAATACAAAAATAGAACAATGATCATATTTTTATTTGATTAAATTATTATTATTATTATTATTTATTTATATAGCGCCATTGATTCCATGGTGCTGTACATGAGAAGGGGTTACATACAAATTGCAGATATCACTTACAGTAAACAAACTAACAATGACAGACTGATACAGAGGGGAGAGGACCCTACCCCTTTCGGGCTTACATTCTACAGGATGGTGGGGAAGGAGACAGCAGGTTGGTGGGTCGCAGCAGTTCCGGTGTTGGTTGAGGCGATATCTCCGGTAGTGTTGAGGAGGCAGCGGGGTCATTGCAGGCTATAGGCTTTCCTAAAGAGATGGGTTTTCAGGTTCCGTCTGAAGGATCCGAATGTGGTTGATAGTCGGACGTGTTGGGGCAAAGAATTCCAGAGGATGGGGGCTTTTTGGGAGAAGTCTTGGAGGCTGTTGGGTGAGGAGCGAATAAGTGTGGCGGAGAGAAGGAGGTCTTGGGAGGATCGGAGATTACGTGAGGGAAGATATCGGGAGATTAGTTCAGAGATATATGGAGGAGACAGGTTATGATGGCCTTGTAGGTCAGTATTAGTAATTTGAATTGGATACACTGAGGGAGTGGGAGCCAGTGGAGAGATTTGCAGAGGGGAGAAGCAGAGGAGTAGCGAGGAGAGAGATGAATTAGTCGGGCAGCAGAGTTAAGGATGGACTGGAGAGGTGCGAGGGTGTTAGCAGGGAGGCCACAGAAAAGGATGTTGCAGTAGTCGAGACGGGAGATGATGAGGGCATGCGCAAGCATTTTAGTAGAGTGAGGGTTGAAGAAGGGACGGATTCTGGAAATATTTTTGAGCTGGAGGCAACAGGAGGTGGAGAGAGTTTGGATGTGCGGTTTGAAGGACAGGGCAGAGTCAGGGGTTACTCTGTTGTGAATGGGTTTGAGATGAGTTCTGAGCAGAGGCTCCCTCTGGTGGTTACAAGCGGTGCTAGTGAAGATTGTGAGGACTGGGAATCAGGTGTTACTGACTGGTCTTATATAAGGGAGTCATTTTCCCATCAGGGTTGCCGGTGATCAATTGTTCTGGTCTGAATCCTTCATTCCAGTTTCCCTTGTAGCCTGCTGTGTCGTGTCTGCATCTCCTGCTAACAGATAAGACTTTTGCTTCTTTTGTGTTTTTGCTATATTTTTGCATTTTGTCCTGCACTTCTGTGGGGGCCTTCAGGGTCCCCTCCGGGGGCTTCTGCCCTCTCAGTTTAGTTCAGCCACTGAGTTTTGTTCTTTTGCTTTTTCCAGTTTTTTCAGTGGCTGCTGTTTTGATTTTGTTACACCAGAGAACTAATTTAGGTGGTAGAGGTCGTGTGATCTCAGGTGATTTTGAAATTAGTGAGTTGGTGCTTTTCAGGGTTTTCTGGGATTGCAGTAAGTGCCCTTCCTATCCTTTTCTATTTAGATAGTTTGGGCCCCAGCGTTTGCTCATACTATTTTCTTTCTGTGTCAGTATTTCCTCTTGTCTAACCGCCATTACATGTTTGGGGGCTTTCTATTATCTTTGGGGTTCTGCTCCGGGGCAGATAGCTTTCCTATTTCTATCTTTAGGTGTAGTTAGTTTCTCAGGCTGTGACGAGGCGTCTAGGACCAACGTAGGAACGCTCCACGGCTGCCTCTAGTTGTGGTGGTTAGTCAGGGTACTGCAATCTCATAGATTCCAACTGCTCTGGTGTATTGCCTTTTTTTACCTGCACTCCTCAGCTACCGAAACATAACAGTATCACCGGCCAGAAAAAATTGAAAATTGTATGGTACTCACAGAAGGGAAAAAATATTGTCAGAGTTGTCAGAGATATTTTTCTGTTTGTTGCATTTTTTTTTTTTTCCCCTCTGTATCTCTGGGTGCTGGGGAGGATCTTTTCTCTCAATGGAGTTTGCACAGTTGTCTGGCCGTGTGGATCAGCTTGCCACTGAGGTTCGGAGTATTGCTATCTATCTTGCTGGGTTGCCTGTTGTGGAACCTAGGATCCCCATGCCAGATTTGTTTTTAGGGGATCGAGCTAAGTTTCAGAATTTCAAAAATAATTGTAAATTGTTTTTTGCCTTAAAATCTAAGTCCTCAGGGAACGCAGCGCAGCAGGTTCAAATTGTCATCTCTCTCCGGCGATCCTCAGGATTGGGCTTTTTCCCTGACACCTGGGGATCCTGTTTTGAGTGATGTTGATGCATTTTTTCAGGCCTTGGGGTTATTGTACGATGAGCCTAATGTCACGGATCAAGCTGAGAAAGCCTTGTTGGCATTAAATCAGGGGCTTGATGACGCTGAGTTATACTGTCAGAGATTCCGTAGGTGGGCAGTCCTGACCAAATGGAATGACGACGCTTTGGCGGCCCTTTTCCGGAAGGGTCTGTCAGATAATGTAAAGGATGTTATGGTGGGATTCCCTGTCCCCTCTGGTCTCAATGATTCTATGTCATTAGCGATTCAAATTGACAGACGTTTGCGTGAGCGGAGAAGTATGCGTGGAATAGTGTTGCCTTGTGAACCTGCTTCTGAATCCATGCAGTGTGATAGAGTGGTGTCTGGGGCACAGCGTCATGAGTTTCGAAAGCGCAATGGGTTATGTTTCTACTGTGGTGATGCCTCTCATGCTATTTCAGTCTGCCCTAAGCGGGGAAGACGTTTTGCACGCTCAGTTGTCTTGGGTAGTGTTCAGACTAAGTTTTTATTAACTGTCACTCTGATATGCTCTCTGTCCTCATTTTCTGCTCAGGCTTTTGTTGATTCTGGAGCAGCTATTAACCTGATGGATTATGATTTTGCTAAACATTGTGGGTTTCCCTTGATACCCCTACAGAAGTCTATTCCCCTACTGGGGATCGATTCTACCCTTTGGCTGAGAATAAACCCCAGTTTTCTACTCAGGTGATAATGAGGGTTGAACCTGATCACCAGGAGTGCTGCAAATTTTTGGTTCTATATAATCTGCATGACATTATCGTGCTGGGTTTCCCTTGGTTACAGTCTCATAATCCTGTTTTGGATTGGAAATCTGTGTCTGTAACCAGTTGGGGCTGCCAATGTGTTAATACCAACACTCCTGTTTTTTCTGCCTCCCCCAGGCTCAGGATGTTCCTGACTTTTTGTTTGATTTTTCTGATGTGTTTAGCGAAAGTAAATCTGCATCCTTGCCTCCCCATAGGAGCTATGACTGCGCTATTGAATTAGTGCCGGGTAGTAAATTCCCTAAAGGTCGCCTTTTTAACTTGTCTGTACCTGAACATGACGCTATGCGGTCTTATATCAAGGAATCATTGGAGAAGGGTCATATCAGACCATCCTCTTCACCCTTAGGTGCCGGTTTTTTCTTTGTGGCCAAAAAAGATGGTTCATTAAGGCCGTGTATTGATTATCGTCTCTTGAACAATATTACTGTGAAATATCAATACCCGTTACCCTTGATTTCTGACCTGTTTTCCAGGGTGAAAAACGCTACTTGGTTTACCAAGCTTGACCTCAGGGGGGCGTATAACCTTATTCGCATTAAGCACGGGGATGAATGGAAGACGGCATTCAATACCCCTGAAGGGCATTTTGAGTACCTAGTGATGCCCTTTGGGCTCACTAATGCTCCTTCCGTCTTCCAGTCCTTCATGAATGACATTTTCAGGGATTTTGTGGACAAATTTCTGATTGTTTATTTGGATGATATATTGATTTTTTCTAATGACTGGGACTCTCATGTGAAACATGTTCGAACTGTATTCCAGATTTTGAGAGAGAATGCTCTGTATGTGAAGGGATCAAAGTGTCTTTTTGGCGTACAGAGGATCTCATTTCTGGGATTCATTTTGTCCCCATCTGTTATTGAAATGGACCCTGTCAAGGTTCAGGCCATCTGTGATTGGGTCCAACCTACTTCATTAAAGGCTATTCAGAGATTTTTGGGTTTTGCCAATTTTTATCGTAAATTTATTGGTAATTTCTCGGTTATTGTTAAACCATTAACTGATTTGACCAGAAAGGGTTCTGATGTGGTGAATTGGCCTCCTGAGGCAGTCTCTGCATTTCAGGAACTTAAGCAGAGATTCACTTCTGCTCCTGTTCTACGGCAGCCTGATGTTTCTCTGCCATTTCAGGTGGAAGTTGATGCCTCTGAAATTGGGGCAGGTGCCGTTTTGTCCCAAAAAGATCCAGAGACCTCTAAAAGTAACCCTTGTGCCTTTTTCTCTCGAAAATTTTCTCCTACTGAACGTAATTATGACGTGGGTAATCGGGAGTTATTGGCCATGAAGTGGGCTTTTGAAGAGTGGAGACATTGGCTGGAGGGAGCCAAACATCAGGTGGTGGTCCTTACGGACCATAAGAATCTGGTCTATCTGGAATCTGCCAAGCGACTCAATCCTAGACAGGCCAGGTGGGCCTTGTTTTTCACACGTTTTAATTTTGTGGTTTCCTTTCTTCCTGGCACTAAGAATGTTAAGGCGGATGCCCTCTCGAGGAGTTTCCTTGCGGACTCTCCTGAGTTATCTGATCCTTCTGTTATTTTGAAAGAGGGTGTAGTTTTTTCCGCCATCTCGCCCAATTTGAGACTTGCTCTAGAGGGGTGTCAGGAGGATAGGCCCGAGCGCTGCCCTGTTGGAAAATTGTTTGTCCCGGACCAATGGAAAAAGAGTGTGATGTCTGAGATTCATTGTTCCGCATTGGCTGGGCATCCCGGAATTTTTGGTACCAGAGACTTGGTTAGTCGGTCCTTTTGGTGGCCTACCTTGTCTCGTGATGTCAGGGAATTTGTGCAGTCCTGCGGGACTTGCTCTCGCTCCAAGCCTTGCTCTCGCTCTAGTGGTTTGTTGATGCCATTGCCTGTGCCCAAGAGACCATGGACCCATATCTCTATGGATTTCATTTCCGATCTTCCTGTTTCTCAGAGAATGACCACCATCTGGGTAATTTGTGATAGGTTTTCCAAAATGATACATCTTGTGCCATTACCTAAGTTGCCTTCCTCCTCTGAATTGGTGCCGTTGTTCCTTCAGCACGTGGTTCGTTTACACGGCATTCCTGAGAACATTGTGTCTGACAGAGGAGTCCAGTTTGTTTCCAGATTTTGGAGGACTTTTTGTTCTAAACTGGGTGTTCAATTGTCTTTCTCCTCGGCATTTCATCCTCAGACCAATGGTCAAACTGAGAGAACAAACCAGACATTGGAGACTTATCTAAGATGCTTTGTGTCTGCTGATCAGGATGACTGGGTCTCTTTTTTGCCTTTGGCTGAGTTTGCTCTTAATAATAGGGCTAGCTCTGCCACTTTGATGTCTCAGTTTTTCTGTAATTCTGGGTTTCACCCTCGATTTTCTTCAGGACAGACGGAGGCTTCTGTCTGTCCAGGTGTTGACTCTGTTGTGGAGCGTATGCAACAGATTTGGGACCAGGTAGTGGAGAGGTTGTCCCTCTCTCAGGAGAAGGCCCAGCGGTTTGCTAACCGGCATAGGACTGATGGTCCTCGGTTTAAAGTGGGGGACTTGGTCTGGTTGTCCTCAAAGAATATTCCTATGAGAGTAGCATCTCCTAAATTTAAGCCTAGGTTCATTGGACCTTATAAGATCATGGAGATTATTAATCCTGTTTCTTTTCGTTTGCTTCTTCCAGGGACATTTAAGATCCATAACGTGTTCCACAAGTCCTTGTTGAAGAGGTTTGTTGAGCCAGTGGTTCCTGCTGCTGTGCCTCCTGACCCTGTTTTGGTTGAGGGCAATCTGGAGTATGTGGTTGAGAAAATATGGATTCTCGTTTTTCTAGACGGAAACTCCAGTATTTGGTTAAATGGAGAGGTTATGGTCAGGAAGACAATTCTTGGGTGTTTGCTTCGGACATCCATGCTAGGAGACTTATCCGTGCGTATCATAGAACTCATCCTGACCGACCTGGTTGCTCAAATGAGGGTTCGGTGACCCCTCCTCAAGGGGGGGGTACTGTTGTGAATGGGTTTGAGATGAGTTCTGAGCAGAGGCTCCCTCTGGTGGTTACAAGCGGTGCTAGTGAAGATTATGAGGACTGGGAATCAGGTGTTACTGACTGGTCTTATATAAGGGAGTCATTTTCCCATCAGGGTTGCCGATGATCAATTGTTCTGGTCTGAATCCTTCATTCCAGTTTCCCTTGTAGCCTGCTGTGTCGTGTCTGCATCTCCTGCTAACAGATAAGACTTTTGCTTCTTTTGTGTTTTTGCTATATTTTTGCATTTTGTCCTGCACTTCTGTGGGGGCCTTCAGGGTCCCCTCCGGGGGCTTCTGCCCTCTCAGTTTAGTTCAGCCACTGAGTTTTGTTCTTTTGCTTTTTCCAGTTTTTTCAGTGGCTGCTGTTTTGATTTTGTTACACCAGAGAACTAATTTAGGTGGTAGAGGTCGTGTGATCTCAGGTGATTTTGAAATTAGTGGAGTTGGTGCTTTTCAGGGTTTTCTGAGATTGCAGTAAGTGCCCTTCCTATCCTTTTCTATTTAGATAGTTTGGGCCCCAGCGTTTGCTCATACTATTTTCTTTCTGTGTCAGTATTTCCTCTTGTCTAACCGCCATTACATGTTTGGGGGCTTTCTATTATCTTTGGGGTTCTGCTCCGGGGCAGATAGCTTTCCTATTTCTATCTTTAGGTGTAGTTAGTTTCTCAGGCTGTGACGAGGCGTCTAGGACCAACGTAGGAACGCTCCACGGCTGCCTCTAGTTGTGGTGGTTAGTCAGGGTACTGCAATCTCATAGATTCCAACTGCTCTGGTGTATTGCCTTTTTTTACCTGCACTCCTCAGCTACCGAAACATAACATTACTCCAAGGCAGTGGACCTCCAGTACAGGGGAAAGAGTGATGTTGTCAATTGTTATAGATAGGTCGGGTAAGGAAGATCCGTGAGATGGGGGAAAGATGATCAGTTCAGATTTGTCCACATTCAGTTTGCGGAAGCGGGAGGAGAAGAAGGAGGATATGGCTGATAAGTCACTCCATGATTTTGGAGAGCAGAGAGGTGACATCTGGGCCAGAGAGTTAGATCTGAGTATCGGCATAAAGGTGGTACTGGAATCAGTGGGACTTTATGAGTTGCCCCAGGCCAAGTGTATAGATTGAGAAGAGTAGGGGTCCTAGAACCGAGCCTTGGGGGACTCCAACAGAGAGAGGGTGGGATGAGGAGGTAGTGTGTGAGTGGGAGACGCTGAATGTGCGGTTGGAGAGGTATGAGGAGATCCAGGATAGGACGAGGTCCTTGATGCCAAAGGAAGAGAGGATCTGTAGTAGGAGGCAGTGGTTAACTGTGTTGAAAGCTGAGTACAGATCTAGAAGGAGTATAGAGTATTGTCCATTCGCTTTGGCTGTAAATAGGTCGTTAGTAATTTTGGTCAGGGCTGTCTCAGTGGAGTGATGGGGGCGGAAACCAAATTGTAGATTGTCAAAGAGCAGGTTAGATGAGAGATGGGAGGAAAGTTCAGCGTAAATAAAATGTTACATAAATATCTGCTACTGTATTGTAGCAAGAGTAACAAATTAGTCCTCTATTGATAATTTCTTTCATTTTATTCCATACCAAAAAAATATTAACACACTAATGACTGCTACAGGAGACTGAGATGAAGGAAAAGGACAATTTTTCTTGTCGACCTCAAGAAGAGAATCAGAAAAATCACAAGACAAGTAAACAAATTTATAATTAATTAGAAATAATTGTAGGTCTAGGCATATAATCTAGATCTGTGGAGGTGTAATAACACCATACTGACACAAGAGATATCTTATTTGTGACCAACCACATTTACAGTAGAATGTAGACTGAAAGACCACAACTTTTACACTACTGTAGTTTGTGGACTTCAAAATAACATTTACACTAGACTGTGAACCAACTGAACAAAGAATTTACACTAGACTGTGGAGTGATTGACCGCAGCATTTATAGTGGACTGTGGACTGACTGATGACAGCATTTACACTAGACAGTGGACTGACTGGCCTCATTTACTGCAGAATGTGCACTGAAAGACAAAAACTTTTACAGTAGTCTATGCGCTGACTGATGCAAGTGTTTACAGCAGTCTAAAGGTACTGCCACAATAAAAGCTCCCGCTAACGATCACAATAACGACGCATACTAATGCATCGTTTTTGTGATCGTTTTAATGTCGCTAGTAGCTGCCACACTTAGCGATCTCGTTAACGACGCATAAGCGGTTAGCGATCTCATTAACGACTTTAACGGTCATTGCGATGTAAAAAACAGCGCACATCGCTCACAAAAGGTGCCAGACACAGCGATATAGCGTCACCAGCGGGACGCCAACGATCTAAATACGGTCCAGAACTCTAGTGAACGATCAGCGAGATCACAGCAGGGGCCACGTCGTTGCTACATGCCACACACAATAGCGTCACTAACGAGATCGCTAAATAGTGACGTTTTTTTAGCGATCTCGTTAGCAACCTTGTTTAGTGTGGCATACCCTTAAGGATTGACTGAACACAGCAGTTATGCTAGGTGTGAAACTCCTGACCACATTTCCACTAGACCTGCAGACTATTTATGTATGGGCTGAGTGACCACAGTATTCATACTATGCTGTGGACTGACTGACCACAGCATTTATACTAGACTGTGGACCGACTGACCACATAATTTACAATAGACTGTGGAATGACTGGCCACATTTAAAGTAGCCTTGGAGTGACAAACCAAAACTTTTACACTAGTCTGTGTGAATGATCAAAGCATTTACATTAGCCTGAAGACTGACTAACCACAGCATTTACACTAGCTTTGGATTGTCTGACTACATTTCCAGTAGACTGTAGTCTGAATATAACATTTAAGAAGACTGTAAAATGACTGAACATAACATACACAGTAAACTATTGAATGACTGACTACAGCTTTAAAAAAAAAAATGACCCCAGTCCTTATACCTCAGATAAGCAATTTTGGTCCTAGTTCCTAGTGTGTTATATTTTTCTTAATGTATACCATGTAGCAGGAACATATTATCACACCTTTGATTATTTACAGGTGACTGACGCCCAATGAGATGGTGGAACATTAATTTTTTCCTTGTGCATTTCAAGAAGAGAATCAGAAACATCGCATAACAGGTAATTAATATTCAAATTAATTACTGATAATCGTTGACTTAGGCATAAGTTCTAGGCCTGCCGAGGTGTAATAACACCTTCCTGGTACATGAGAATATACTGTTTGTTTTTTTCACATGTTTACTTTGTATACACAACTCCTAGCATAACATATCCATATCTCAGATACAGAGGTTAGGAACTTTTCTCCTCCTTATCCTCTGTCTTCTAAAGTAAGAAAATGTTCGTATACTTCATAGAATAGGCTTCTTAGCAGTATAACATTTATTGCCGCGATTATAAGATACTGATCTCATCATTTCCACTAGACTGTGGACAGACTAACAATAAAAACAACATTTACACTAGAATGTTGACCGACTGACCACATAATTTCCTCTAGACTATGGATAGACTAACAACAACATTTACACTAGACTGTGAACCAACTAAACACAGAATTTACACTAGACTGAGAACTCACTGGCCACATTTACAGCAGACTGTGGACAGACGGAAAAAGTTTTACACTAGTTCGTGGGCTGACTAATCCAAGCATTTACAGTAATCTAAAGACTGACTGACCACAGCATCTATGCTAAGTGTGGAATTACTGATCACATTTCCAGTAGAACAGAAGACTATAGACTGAATGACCAAAATGTTTACATTTGACTGTGGACCGAATGACCACAGCATTTTTAATAGACTGTGGATGGAATGGCCAATTTTACAGTAGAGTTTGGACTGATGGATCAAAACTTTTACTCTAGTCTGTGAATGAATGATAAAAGCATTTACATTAGTTTGAAGACTGACTAACCACAGCATTTACACTAGACTGTGTACCAACTGACATCATTTACCCTACAGTGTGGACTGACTGGCAACATGTACAGGAGACTGTGGACTAAAGGACAAAAACTTTTACACACTAGACCATGGTCTGACTGATCCAAACAAGTAGTCTACTGAATGAATGAGCATCAGTTATTCTAGGTGTGGATTCCTGACCACATTTCCAGTAGACCAGAAGACTATGGACTGAATAACCATAACATTTACACTAGACTGTGGACTGACTGACCACAGCATTTATACTAGACTGTGGATCAACCGACCAAAGCATTTATAAGAGACTGTTAGCGGACCGACCACATAATTTACACTAGACTGTGGACTGACCAACCACATCATTTACACTAGACTGTGGACCAACCGACCAAAGCATTTATAAGAAACTGTTGGCGGACCGACCACATCATTTACACTAGACTGTGGACTGACCGACCACATCATTTACACTAGACTGTGGACCAACCGACCAAAGCATTTATAAGAAATTGTTGGCGGACCGACCACATCATTTGCACTAGACTGTGGACTGACAGGCCTCATTTACAGTAGATCTCGGACTGACGAACCAAAACTTTTAATGTAATCTGTGGATGATTGATGAAAGCATGTGCGTTAGTTTGATAACAGACAACAATATTTACACTAGGTATTAACTGCCTGGCAACATTGTCAGAAGAATTTGGTATGACTGACCACAGCATTTGTATCTCTTAAAAGATGTACTGACCACGTCATTTTCACTAGATTTGTACTGCTTGACCACAGTTCCAGTAAATTTTGCACTGACAGACTATAACACTTACACTAGTCTAAGGACTGACTAACCACATAATTTATGCTGGATGTGGAAATTCCAACATTTCAAGAAGAACAGAAGACTATTGACTGAATGACCACAACATTTACACTAGAATGTGGACTGACTGACCACTTTTACAATGGACTGTGGACTGGTGGACAAAAACTTGTTTATGGACTGAATGACCATAGCATTTAAACTAGGTGTGGACTGCCTTACCACATTTCCAGTAAAGTTTTGACTGCCATACTATAACATTTACACTAGTTTAAAGACTGGCTGATGACAGCATTTATGCTAGGTGTGGAATTTCTTACCACATTTCCAGTATACTAGAAGACTATTGATTAAATGAATGACCACAACATTTACATCATAATGTGGACTGACTGACCTCTTTTACAATGGACTGTGGTGGACAAAAACTTATACACTAGTTTATGGACTGAATGACCTTAGCATTTAAACTAGGTGTGGACTGCCTTACCACATTTCCAGTAAAGTTTTGACTGCCATACTATAACTTTACACTAGTTTAAAGACTGGCTAACGACAGCATTTATGCTAGGTGTGGTCTGTCTGACCACATTTCATGTAAACTGTAGTCGAACTATAACATTTACAGAAGACTGTAGAATGACTGAACATTACATATACAGTACACTATCGAATGACTGACTACAGCTTTCACACTAAACTGGCCACAGTCCTTATACCTGAGATAAGTAATTTTAGCCCTAGTGTGTTATATTTTTCTTTGTGTATAGCATGTAGCAGGAACATATTATCACACATTTGACTATTTACAGGTGACTGACGCCCAGTGAGAAGGTGGAAAGTGACATTTTTACTTGTGGATTTCAAGAAAAGAATAAGAAAAATCTCATAACAGGTAATTAATATTTATATTAATTACTGATAATCGTCGGTTTAGGCATAAGTTCTAGGCCTGCCGAGGTGTAATAACACCTTCCTGGTACATGAGAATATACTGTTTGTAATTTTCACATGTAAATCTTCTATACCCAACTCATAGTATAACATAACCATATCTCAGGTACAGAGGTAAGGAACATTTCTTCTCCTTATCCTCTGTCTTCTAAAATAAGAAAATGTTCTCATCTGTCATAGAATAGGCTTCTTATCAGCAGTATAACATTCAATGCCTCGATTATAAGATACGGATCTCATCATTTACTCTAGACTGTGGAGCGACTGACCACGGAATTTCCACTAGACTGTGGACTAACAACAACATTTACACTAGACTATTGACAGACTGACCACAGCATTTCCCCTTAACTGTGGACGGACTAAAAAAATTTACACTAGACTGTGAACCAACTTAACACAGAATTTACACTAGACTGTGGACTGATTGACCACAGTATTTATCCCAGATTTTGGACCGACTGAGTAAAGCATTTAATTGAGACTGTGGATCAACTGACCAAAGCACTTAGAATAGACTGTGAATCGACTGACCACTTCATTTACACCAGACTATCGACTGACTGACCACAGCATTTATACTAGACTGTGGATCGACTGACAACATGATTTAAACTAGACTGTGGACTGACTGACCAAATCATTTACACTACACTGGGGACTGACTGGACACATTTACAGAAGACCTTGGACTTGACGAACCAAAACTTTCACACTAGCCTGTGGATGAATGATCAAAGCATTTACATTAGTCTGAAGACTGACTAACCACAGCATTTACACTTTGTTTGGACTGCAAGGTCACATTTTCAGGAGACTTTGGGCTGACTGAGCACAGCATTTGCACTTGGTTAAGGACTTACTGACCATGTCATTTACTTTTGATTTGGACTGCTTGACCACATTTCCAGTAAAGTTTGCACTGGCTGACTATAAAATTTACACTAGTCTAAGGACTGATTGACCACAGCATTTATGCTACGTATGGAATTTCTGACATTTCTAGAGGACCAGAAGACTATAGACTGAATGACCACAACATTTACACTAGAATGTGGACTGACTGACCACTTTTACAATGGACTGTGGACTGGCCTGCAAAAACTTTTACACTAGTTTATGGACTGACTGACAATAGCATTTAAACTAGGTGTGGACTGCTTGACCACATTTGCAGTAAAGATTTGACTGCCTGACTATAACATTTACACAAGTCTAAGGACTGACTGACCACAGCATTTATGCTAGGTGTGGAATTTCTTACCACATTTCCAGTATACTAGAAGACTATTGTGTTGTGAATGGGTTTGAGATGAGTTCTGAGCAGAGGCTCCCTCTGGTGGTTACAAGCGGTACTAGTGAGGATTGTGAGGACTGGGAATCAGGTGTTACTGATTGGTCTTATATAAGGGAGTCATTTTCCCATCAGGGTTGCCGGTGATCAATTGTTCTGGTCTGAATCCTTCTTTCCAGTTTCCCTTGTAGCCTGCTGTGTCGTGTCTGCATCTCCTGCTATCAGATAAGACAATTTCTTATTTTGTGTTTTTGCTATATTTTTGCATTTTGTCCTGCACTTCTGTGGGGGCCTTCAGGGTCCCCTCCGGGGGCTTTTGCCCTCTCAGTTTAGTCCAGCCACTGTGTTTTGTACTTTTGCTTTTTCCAGTTTTTTTTCAGTGGCTGCTGTTTTGATTTTTTTACACCAGAGAACTAATTTAGGTGGTAGAGGTCGTGTGATCTCAGGTGATTTTGAAATTAGTAGAGTTGGTGTTTTTTCAGGGTTTTCTGAGATTGCAGTAAGTACCCTTCCTGTCCATTTCTATTTAGATAGTTTGGGCCCAGCGTTTGCTCATACTATTTTCTTTCTGTGTCAGTATTTCCTCTTGTCTAACCGCCATTACATGTTTGGGGGCTTTCTATTATCTTTGGGGTTCTGCTCCGGGCAGATAGCTTTCCTATTTCTATCTTTAGGTGTAGTTAGTTTCTCAGGCTGTGACGAGGCGTCTAGGACCAACGTAGGAACGCTCCACGGCTGCCTCTAGTTGCGGTGGTTAGTCAGGGTACTGCAATCTCATAGATTCCAACTGCTCTGGTGTATTTCCTTTTTTACCTGCACTCCTCAGCTACCGTAACATAACAGTATCACCGGCCATAAAAATTGTATGGTACTCACAGAAGGGAAAAAATATTTTGAAGGAAGAAAAGTTGTCAGAGATATTTTTCTGTTTGTTGCATTTTTTTTTTTTTTTTCCCTCTGTATCTCTGGGTGCTGGGGAGGATCTTTTCTCCCAATGGAGTTTGCACAGTTGTCTGGCCGTGTGGATCAGCTTGCCACTGAGGTTCAGAGTATTGCTGCATATCTTGCTAGGTTGCCTGTTGTGGAACCTAGGATCTCCATACCAGATTTGTTTTTAGGGGATCGAGCTAAGTTTCAGAATTTCAAAAATAATTGTAAATTGTTTCTTGCCTTAAAATCTAAGTCCTCAGGAAACGCAGCGCAGCAGGTTCAAATTATCATCTCTCTCCTGCGCGGCAATCCTCAGGATTGGGCTTTTTCCCTGATACCTGGGGATCCTGTTTTGAGTGATGTTGATGCATTTTTTCAGGCTTTGGGGTTATTGTACGATGAGCCTAATGTCACTGATCAAGCTGAAAAAGCCTTGTTGGCATTAAATCAGGGGCTTGATGACGCTGAGTTATACTGTCAGAGATTCCGTAGGTGGGCAGTCCTGACCAAATGGAATGACGACACTTTGGCGGCCCTTTTCCGGAAGGGTCTGTCGGATAATGTAAAGGATGTTATGGTGGGATTCCCTGTCCCCTCTGGTCTCAATGATTCTATGTCATTAACGATTCAAATTGACAGACGTTTGCGTGAGCGGAGAAGTATGCGTGGAGTGGTGTTGCCTTGTGAGCCAGCTGCTGAGCCCATGCAGTGTGATGGAGTGGTGTCTGGGGCACAGCGTCATGAGTTTCGAAAGCGCAATGGGTTATGTTTCTACTGTGGTGATGCCTCTCATGCTATTTCAGTCTGCCCTAAGCGGGGAAGACATTTTGCATGCTCAGTTGTCTTGGGTAGTGTTCAGACTAAGTTTTTATTAACTGTCACTCTGATATGCTTTCTGTCCTCATTTTCTGCTCAGGCTTTCGTTGATTCTGGAGCAGCTATTAACCTGATGGATTATGATTTTGCTAAACGTTGTGGGTTTCCCTTGATACCCCTACAGAAGTCTATTCCTTTACTGGGGATCGATTCTACCACTTTGGCTGAGAATAAACCCCAGTTTTCTACTCAGGTGATAATGAGGGTTGAACCTGATCACCAGGAGTGCTGCAAATTTTTGGTTCTATATAATCTGCATGACATTATAGTGCTGGGTTTCCCTTGGTTACAGTCTCATAATCCTGTTTTGGATTGGAAATCTGTGTCTGTAACCAGTTGGGGCTGCCAATGTGTTAATACCAACACTCCTGTTTTTTCTGCCTCCCCCCAGGCTCAGGATGTTCCTGACTTTTTGTTTGATTTTTCTGATGTGTTTAGCGAAAGTAAATCTGCATCCTTGCCTCCCCATAGGAGCTATGACTGCGCTATTGAATTAGTGCCGGGTAGTAAATTCCCTAAAGGTCGCCTTTTTAACTTGTCTGTACCTGAACATGATCGCTATGCGGTCTTATATCAAGGAATCATTGGAGAAGGGTCATATCAGACCATCCTCTTCACCCTTAGGTGCCGGTTTTTTCTTTGTGGCCAAAAAAGATGGTTCATTAAGGCCGTGTATTGATTATCGTCTCTTGAACAATATTACTGTGAAATATCAATACCCGTTACCCTTGATTTCTGACCTGTTTTCCAGGGTGAAAAACGCTACTTGGTTTACCAAGCTTGACCTCAGGGGGGCGTATAACCTTATTCGCATTAAGCACGGGGATGAATGGAAGACGGCATTCAATACCCCTGAAGGGCATTTTGAGTACCTAGTGATGCCCTTTGGGCTCACTAATGCTCCTTCCGTCTTCCAGTCCTTCATGAATGACATTTTCAGGGATTTTGTGGACAAATTTCTGATTGTTTATTTGGATGATATATTGATTTTTTCTAATGACTGGGACTCTCATGTGAAACATGTTCGAACTGTATTCCAGATTTTGAGAGAGAATGCTCTGTATGTGAAGGGATCAAAGTGTCTTTTTGGCGTACAGAGGATCTCATTTCTGGGATTCATTTTGTCCCCATCTGTTATTGAAATGGACCCTGTCAAGGTTCAGGCCATCTGTGATTGGGTCCAACCTACTTCATTAAAGGCTATTCAGAGATTTTTGGGTTTTGCCAATTTTTATCGTAAATTTATTGGTAATTTCTCGGTTATTGTTAAACCATTAACTGATTTGACCAGAAAGGGTTCTGATGTGGTGAATTGGCCTCCTGAGGCAGTCTCTGCATTTCAGGAACTTAAGCAGAGATTCACTTCTGCTCCTGTTCTACGGCAGCCTGATGTTTCTCTGCCATTTCAGGTGGAAGTTGATGCCTCTGAAATTGGGGCAGGTGCCGTTTTGTCCCAAAAAGATCCAGAGACCTCTAAAAGTAACCCTTGTGCCTTTTTCTCTCGAAAATTTTCTCCTACTGAACGTAATTATGACGTGGGTAATCGGGAGTTATTGGCCATGAAGTGGGCTTTTGAAGAGTGGAGACATTGGCTGGAGGGAGCCAAACATCAGGTGGTGGTCCTTACGGACCATAAGAATCTGGTCTATCTGGAATCTGCCAAGCGACTCAATCCTAGACAGGCCAGGTGGGCCTTGTTTTTCACACGTTTTAATTTTGTGGTTTCCTTTCTTCCTGGCACTAAGAATGTTAAGGCGGATGCCCTCTCGAGGAGTTTCCTTGCGGACTCTCCTGAGTTATCTGATCCTTCTGTTATTTTGAAAGAGGGTGTAGTTCTTTCCGCCATCTCGCCCAATTTGAGACTTGCTCTAGAGGGGTGTCAGGAGGATAGGCCCGAGCGCTGCCCTGTTGGAAAATTGTTTGTCCCGGACCAATGGAAAAAGAGTGTGATGTCTGAGATTCATTGTTCCGCATTGGCTGGGCATCCCGGAATTTTTGGTACCAGAGACTTGGTTAGTCGGTCCTTTTGGTGGCCTACCTTGTCTCGTGATGTCAGGGAATTTGTGCAGTCCTGCGGGACTTGCTCTCGCTCCAAGCCTTGCTCTCGCTCTAGTGGTTTGTTGATGCCATTGCCTGTGCCAAGAGACCATGGACCCATATCTCTATGGATTTCATTTCCGATCTTCCTGTTTCTCAGAGAATGACCACCATCTGGGTAATTTGTGATAGGTTTTCCAAAATGATACATCTTGTGCCATTACCTAAGTTGCCTTCCTCCTCTGAATTGGTGCCGTTGTTCCTTCAGCACGTGGTTCGTTTACACGGCATTCCTGAGAACATTGTGTCTGACAGAGGAGTCCAGTTTGTTTCCAGATTTTGGAGGACTTTTTGTTCTAAACTGGGTGTTCAATTGTCTTTCTCCTCGGCATTTCATCCTCAGACCAATGGTCAAACTGAGAGAACAAACCAGACATTGGAGACTTATCTAAGATGCTTTGTGTCTGCTGATCAGGATGACTGGGTCTCTTTTTTGCCTTTGGCTGAGTTTGCTCTTAATAATAGGGCTAGCTCTGCCACTTTGATGTCTCGTTTTTCTGTAATTCTGGGTTTCACCCTCGATTTTCTTCAGGACAGACGGAGGCTTCTGTCTGTCCAGGTGTTGACTCTGTTGTGGAGCGTATGCAACAGATTTGGGACCAGGTAGTGGAGAGGTTGTCCCTCTCTCAGGAGAAGGCCCAGCGGTTTGCTAACCGGCATAGGACTGATGGTCCTCGGTTTAAAGTGGGGGACTTGGTCTGGTTGTCCTCAAAGAATATTCCTATGAGAGTAGCATCTCCTAAATTTAAGCCTAGGTTCATTGGACCTTATAAGATCATGGAGATTATTAATCCTGTTTCTTTTCGTTTGCTTCTTCCAGGGACATTTAAGATCCATAACGTGTTCCCAAGTCCTTGTTGAAGAGGTTTGTTGAGCCAGTGGTTCCTGCTGCTGTGCCTCCTGACCCTGTTTTGGTTGAGGGCAATCTGGAGTATGTGGTTGAGAAAATATTGGATTCTCGTTTTTCTAGACGGAAACTCCAGTATTTGGTTAAATGGAGAGGTTATGGTCAGGAAGACAATTCTTGGGTGTTTGCTTCGGACATCCATGCTAGGAGACTTATCCGTGCGTATCATAGAACTCATCCTGACCGACCTGGTTGCTCAAATGAGGGTTCGGTGACCCCTCCTCAAGGGGGGGGTACTGTTGTGAATGGGTTTGAGATGAGTTCTGAGCAGAGGCTCCCTCTGGTGGTTACAAGCGGTGCTAGTGAAGATTATGAGGACTGGGAATCAGGTGTTACTGACTGGTCTTATATAAGGGAGTCATTTTCCCATCAGGGTTGCCGATGATCAATTGTTCTGGTCTGAATCCTTCATTCCAGTTTCCCTTGTAGCCTGCTGTGTCGTGTCTGCATCTCCTGCTAACAGATAAGACTTTTGCTTCTTTTGTGTTTTTGCTATATTTTTGCATTTTGTCCTGCACTTCTGTGGGGGCCTTCAGGGTCCCCTCCGGGGGCTTCTGCCCTCTCAGTTTAGTTCAGCCACTGAGTTTTGTTCTTTTGCTTTTTCCAGTTTTTTCAGTGGCTGCTGTTTTGATTTTGTTACACCAGAGAACTAATTTAGGTGGTAGAGGTCGTGTGATCTCAGGTGATTTTGAAATTAGTGGAGTTGGTGCTTTTCAGGGTTTTCTGGGATTGCAGTAAGTGCCCTTCCTATCCTTTTCTATTTAGATAGTTTGGGCCCCAGGTTTGCTCATACTATTTTCTTTCTGTGTCAGTATTTCCTCTTGTCTAACCGCCATTACATGTTTGGGGGCTTTCTATTATCTTTGGGGTTCTGCTCCGGGGCAGATAGCTTTCCTATTTCTATCTTTAGGTGTAGTTAGTTTCTCAGGCTGTGACGAGGCGTCTAGGACCAACGTAGGAACGCTCCACGGCTGCCTCTAGTTGTGGTGGTTAGTCAGGGTACTGCAATCTCATAGATTCCAACTGCTCTGGTGTATTGCCTTTTTTTACCTGCACTCCTCAGCTACCGAAACATAACATTACTCCAAGGCAGTGGACCTCCGTACAGGGGAAAGAGTGATGTTGTCAATTGTTATAGATAGGTCGGGTAAGGAAGATCCGTGAGATGGGGGAAAGATGATCAGTTCAGATTTGTCCACATTCAGTTTGCGGAAGCGGGAGGAGAAGAAGGAGGATATGGCTGATAAGTCACTCCATGATTTTGGAGAGCAGAGAGGTGACATCTGGGCCAGAGAGTTAGATCTGAGTATCGGCATAAAGGTGGTACTGGAATCAGTGGGACTTTATGAGTTGCCCAGGCCAAGTGTATAGATTGAGAAGAGTAGGGGTCCTAGAACCGAGCCTTGGGGGACTCCAACAGAGAGAGGGTGGGATGAGGAGGTAGTGTGTGAGTGGGAGACGCTGAATGTGCGGTTGGAGAGGTATGAGGAGATCCAGGATAGGACGAGGTCCTTGATGCCAAAGGAAGAGAGGATCTGTAGTAGGAGGCAGTGGTTAACTGTGTTGAAAGCTGAGTACAGATCTAGAAGGAGTATAGAGTATTGTCCATTCGCTTTGGCTGTAAATAGGTCGTTAGTAATTTTGGTCAGGGCTGTCTCAGTGGAGTGATGGGGGCGGAAACCAAATTGTAGATTGTCAAAGAGCAGGTTAGATGAGAGATGGGAGGAAAGTTCAGCGTAAATAAAATGTTACATAAATATCTGCTACTGTATTGTAGCAAGAGTAACAAATTAGTCCTCTATTGATAATTTCTTTCATTTTATTCCATACCAAAAAAATATTAACACACTAATGACTGCTACAGGAGACTGAGATGAAGGAAAAGGACAATTTTTCTTGTCGACCTCAAGAAGAGAATCAGAAAAATCACAAGACAAGTAAACAAATTTATAATTAATTAGAAATAATTGTAGGTCTAGGCATATAATCTAGATCTGTGGAGGTGTAATAACACCATACTGACACAAGAGATATCTTATTTGTGACCAACCACATTTACAGTAGAATGTAGACTGAAAGACCACAACTTTTACACTACTGTAGTTTGTGGACTTCAAAATAACATTTACACTAGACTGTGAACCAACTGAACAAAGAATTTACACTAGACTGTGGAGTGATTGACCGCAGCATTTATAGTGGACTGTGGACTGACTGATGACAGCATTTACACTAGACAGTGGACTGACTGGCCTCATTTACTGCAGAATGTGCACTGAAAGACAAAAACTTTTACAGTAGTCTATGCGCTGACTGATGCAAGTGTTTACAGCAGTCTAAAGGTACTGCCACAATAAAAGCTCCCGCTAACGATCACAATAACGACGCATACTAATGCAATCGTTTTTGTGATCGTTTTAATGTCGCTAGTAGCTGCCACACTTAGCGATCTCGTTAACGACGCATAAGCGGTTAGCGATCTCATTAACGACTTTAACGGTCATTGCGATGTAAAAAACAGCGCACATCGCTCACAAAAGGTGCCAGACACAGCGATATAGCGTCACCAGCGGGACGCCAACGATCTAAATACGGTCCAGAACTCTAGTGAACGATCAGCGAGATCACAGCAGGGGCCACGTCGTTGCTACATGCCACACACAATAGCGTCACTAACGAGATCG
This sequence comes from Oophaga sylvatica, assembly GCA_033576555.1. Lineage (NCBI taxonomy): Eukaryota > Metazoa > Chordata > Amphibia > Anura > Dendrobatidae > Oophaga > Oophaga sylvatica. The sequence goes on along the minus strand of JARQOD010000050.1, from coordinate 66,761 downwards.
CTAATAGTGACGTTTTTTTAGCGATCTCGTTAGCAACCTTGTTTAGTGTGGCATACCCTTAAGGATTGACTGAACACAGCAGTTATGCTAGGTGTGAAACTCCTGACCACATTTCCACTAGACCTGCAGACTATTTATGTATGGGCTGAGTGACCACAGTATTCATACTATGCTGTGGACTGACTGACCACAGCATTTATACTAGACTGTGGACCGACTGACCACATAATTTACAATAGACTGTGGAATGACTGGCCACATTTAAAGTAGCCTTGGAGTGACAAACACAAAACTTTTACACTAGTCTGTGTGAATGATCAAAGCATTTACATTAGCCTGAAGACTGACTAACCACAGCATTTACACTAGCTTTGGATTGTCTGACTACATTTCCAGTAGACTGTAGTCTGAATATAACATTTATAGAAGACTGTAAAATGACTGAACATAACATACACAGTAAACTATTGAATGACTGACTACAGCTTTAAAAAAAAAATGACCCCAGTCCTTATACCTCAGATAAGCAATTTTGGTCCTAGTTCCTAGTGTGTTATATTTTTCTTAATGTATACCATGTAGCAGGAACATATTATCACACCTTTGATTATTTACAGGTGACTGACGCCCAATGAGATGGTGGAACATTAATTTTTTCCTTGTGCATTTCAAGAAGAGAATCAGAAACATCGCATAACAGGTAATTAATATTCAAATTAATTACTGATAATCGTTGACTTAGGCATAAGTTCTAGGCCTGCCGAGGTGTAATAACACCTTCCTGGTACATGAGATATATACTGTTTGTTTTTTCACATGTTTACTTTGTATACACAACTCCTAGCATAACATATCCATATCTCAGATACAGAGGTTAGGAACTTTTCTCCTCCTTATCCTCTGTCTTCTAAAGTAAGAAAATGTTCGTTATACTTCATAGAATAGGCTTCTTAGCAGTATAACATTTATTGCCGCGATTATAAGATACTGATCTCATCATTTCCACTAGACTGTGGACAGACTAACAATAAAAACAACATTTACACTAGAATGTTGACCGACTGACCACATAATTTCCTCTAGACTATGGATAGACTAACAACAACATTTACACTAGACTGTGAACCAACTAAACACAGAATTTACACTAGACTGAGAACTCACTGGCCACATTTACAGCAGACTGTGGACAGACGGAAAAAGTTTTACACTAGTTCGTGGGCTGACTAATCCAAGCATTTACAGTAATCTAAAGACTGACTGACCACAGCATCTATGCTAAGTGTGGAATTACTGATCACATTTCCAGTAGAACAGAAGACTATAGACTGAATGACCAAAATGTTTACATTTGACTGTGGACCGAATGACCACAGCATTTTTAATAGACTGTGGATGGAATGGCCAATTTTACAGTAGAGTTTGGACTGATGGATCAAAACTTTTACTCTAGTCTGTGAATGAATGATAAAAGCATTTACATTAGTTTGAAGACTGACTAACCACAGCATTTACACTAGACTGTGTACCAACTGACATCATTTACCCTACAGTGTGGACTGACTGGCAACATGTACAGGAGACTGTGGACTAAAGGACAAAAACTTTTACACACTAGACCATGGTCTGACTGATCCAAACAAGTAGTCTACTGAATGAATGAGCATCATTATTCTAGGTGTGGATTCCTGACCACATTTCCAGTAGACCAGAAGACTATGGACTGAATAACCATAACATTTACACTAGACTGTGGACTGACTGACCACAGCATTTCATACTAGACTGTGGATCAACCGACCAAAGCATTTATAAGAGACTGTTAGCGGACCGACCACATAATTTACACTAGACTGTGGACTGACCAACCACATCATTTACACTAGACTGTGGACCAACCGACCAAAGCATTTATAAGAAACTGTTGGCGGACCGACCACATCATTTACACTAGACTGTGGACTGACCGACCACATCATTTACACTAGACTGTGGACCAACCGACCAAAGCATTTATAAGAAATTGTTGGCGGACCGACCACATCATTTGCACTAGACTGTGGACTGACAGGCCTCATTTACAGTAGATCTCGGACTGACGAACCAAAACTTTTAATGTAATCTGTGGATGATTGATGAAAGCATGTGCGTTAGTTTGATAACAGACAACAATATTTACACTAGGTATTAACTGCCTGGCAACATTGTCAGAAGAATTTGGTATGACTGACCACAGCATTTGTATCTCTTAAAAGATGTACTGACCACGTCATTTTCACTAGATTTGTACTGCTTGACCACAGTTCCAGTAAATTTTGCACTGACAGACTATAACACTTACACTAGTCTAAGGACTGACTAACCACATAATTTATGCTGGATGTGGAAATTCCAACATTTCAAGAAGAACAGAAGACTATTGACTGAATGACCACAACATTTACACTAGAATGTGGACTGACTGACCACTTTTACAATGGACTGTGGACTGGTGGACAAAAACTTGTTTATGGACTGAATGACCATAGCATTTAAACTAGGTGTGGACTGCCTTACCACATTTCCAGTAAAGTTTTGACTGCCATACTATAACATTTACACTAGTTTAAAGACTGGCTGATGACAGCATTTATGCTAGGTGTGGAATTTCTTACCACATTTCCAGTATACTAGAAGACTATTGATTAAATGAATGACCACAACATTTACATCATAATGTGGACTGACTGACCTCTTTTACAATGGACTGTGGTGGACAAAAACTTATACACTAGTTTATGGACTGAATGACCTTAGCATTTAAACTAGGTGTGGACTGCCTTACCACATTTCCAGTAAAGTTTTGACTGCCATACTATAACTTTACACTAGTTTAAAGACTGGCTAACGACAGCATTTATGCTAGGTGTGGTCTGTCTGACCACATTTCATGTAAACTGTAGTCGAACTATAACATTTACAGAAGACTGTAGAATGACTGAACATTACATATACAGTACACTATCGAATGACTGACTACAGCTTTCACACTAAACTGGCCACAGTCCTTATACCTGAGATAAGTAATTTTAGCCCTAGTGTGTTATATTTTTCTTTGTGTATAGCATGTAGCAGGAACATATTATCACACATTTGACTATTTACAGGTGACTGACGCCCAGTGAGAAGGTGGAAAGTGACATTTTTACTTGTGGATTTCAAGAAAAGAATAAGAAAAATCTCATAACAGGTAATTAATATTTATATTAATTACTGATAATCGTCGGTTTAGGCATAAGTTCTAGGCCTGCCGAGGTGTAATAACACCTTCCTGGTACATGAGAATATACTGTTTGTAATTTTCACATGTAAATCTTCTATACCCAACTCATAGTATAACATAACCATATCTCAGGTACAGAGGTAAGGAACATTTCTTCTCCTTATCCTCTGTCTTCTAAAATAAGAAAATGTTCTCATCTGTCATAGAATAGGCTTCTTATCAGCAGTATAACATTCAATGCCTCGATTATAAGATACGGATCTCATCATTTACTCTAGACTGTGGAGCGACTGACCACGGAATTTCCACTAGACTGTGGACTAACAACAACATTTACACTAGACTATTGACAGACTGACCACAGCATTTCCCCTTAACTGTGGACGGACTAAAAAAATTTACACTAGACTGTGAACCAACTTAACACAGAATTTACACTAGACTGTGGACTGATTGACCACAGTATTTATCCCAGATTTTGGACCGACTGAGTAAAGCATTTAATTGAGACTGTGGATCAACTGACCAAAGCACTTAGAATAGACTGTGAATCGACTGACCACTTCATTTACACCAGACTATCGACTGACTGACCACAGCATTTATACTAGACTGTGGATCGACTGACAACATGATTTAAACTAGACTGTGGACTGACTGACCAAATCATTTACACTACACTGGGGACTGACTGGACACATTTACAGAAGACCTTGGACTTGACGAACCAAAACTTTCACACTAGCCTGTGGATGAATGATCAAAGCATTTACATTAGTCTGAAGACTGACTAACCACAGCATTTACACTTTGTTTGGACTGCAAGGTCACATTTTCAGGAGACTTTGGGCTGACTGAGCACAGCATTTGCACTTGGTTAAGGACTTACTGACCATGTCATTTACTTTTGATTTGGACTGCTTGACCACATTTCCAGTAAAGTTTGCACTGGCTGACTATAAAATTTACACTAGTCTAAGGACTGATTGACCACAGCATTTATGCTACGTATGGAATTTCTGACATTTCTAGAGGACCAGAAGACTATAGACTGAATGACCACAACATTTACACTAGAATGTGGACTGACTGACCACTTTTACAATGGACTGTGGACTGCCTGCAAAAACTTTTACACTAGTTTATGGACTGACTGACAATAGCATTTAAACTAGGTGTGGACTGCTTGACCACATTTGCAGTAAAGATTTGACTGCCTGACTATAACATTTACACAAGTCTAAGGACTGACTGACCACAGCATTTATGCTAGGTGTGGAATTTCTTACCACATTTCCAGTATACTAGAAGACTATTGTGTTGTGAATGGGTTTGAGATGAGTTCTGAGCAGAGGCTCCCTCTGGTGGTTACAAGCGGTACTAGTGAGGATTGTGAGGACTGGGAATCAGGTGTTACTGATTGGTCTTATATAAGGGAGTCATTTTCCCATCAGGGTTGCCGGTGATCAATTGTTCTGGTCTGAATCCTTCTTTCCAGTTTCCCTTGTAGCCTGCTGTGTCGTGTCTGCATCTCCTGCTATCAGATAAGACAATTTCTTATTTTGTGTTTTTGCTATATTTTTGCATTTTGTCCTGCACTTCTGTGGGGGCCTTCAGGGTCCCCTCCGGGGGCTTTTGCCCTCTCAGTTTAGTCCAGCCACTGTGTTTTGTACTTTTGCTTTTTCCAGTTTTTTTTCAGTGGCTGCTGTTTTGATTTTTTTACACCAGAGAACTAATTTAGGTGGTAGAGGTCGTGTGATCTCAGGTGATTTTGAAATTAGTAGAGTTGGTGTTTTTTCAGGGTTTTCTGAGATTGCAGTAAGTACCCTTCCTGTCCATTTCTATTTAGATAGTTTGGGCCCCAGCGTTTGCTCATACTATTTTCTTTCTGTGTCAGTATTTCCTCTTGTCTAACCGCCATTACATGTTTGGGGGCTTTCTATTATCTTTGGGGTTCTGCTCCGGGGCAGATAGCTTTCCTATTTCTATCTTTAGGTGTAGTTAGTTTCTCAGGCTGTGACGAGGCGTCTAGGACCAACGTAGGAACGCTCCACGGCTGCCTCTAGTTGCGGTGGTTAGTCAGGGTACTGCAATCTCATAGATTCCAACTGCTCTGGTGTATTTCCTTTTTTACCTGCACTCCTCAGCTACCGTAACATAACAGTATCACCGGCCATAAAAATTGTATGGTACTCACAGAAGGGAAAAAATATTTTGAAGGAAGAAAAGTTGTCAGAGATATTTTTCTGTTTGTTGCATTTTTTTTTTTTTTTCCCTCTGTATCTCTGGGTGCTGGGGAGGATCTTTTCTCCCAATGGAGTTTGCACAGTTGTCTGGCCGTGTGGATCAGCTTGCCACTGAGGTTCAGAGTATTGCTGCATATCTTGCTAGGTTGCCTGTTGTGGAACCTAGGATCTCCATACCAGATTTGTTTTTAGGGGATCGAGCTAAGTTTCAGAATTTCAAAAATAATTGTAAATTGTTTCTTGCCTTAAAATCTAAGTCCTCAGGAAACGCAGCGCAGCAGGTTCAAATTATCATCTCTCTCCTGCGCGGCGATCCTCAGGATTGGGCTTTTTCCCTGATACCTGGGGATCCTGTTTTGACTGATGTTGATGCATTTTTTCAGGCTTTGGGGTTATTGTACGATGAGCCTAATGTCACTGATCAAGCTGAAAAAGCCTTGTTGGCATTAAATCAGGGGCTTGATGACGCTGAGTTATACTGTCAGAGATTCCGTAGGTGGGCAGTCCTGACCAAATGGAATGACGACACTTTGGCGGCCCTTTTCCGGAAGGGTCTGTCGGATAATGTAAAGGATGTTATGGTGGGATTCCCTGTCCCCTCTGGTCTCAATGATTCTATGTCATTAACGATTCAAATTGACAGACGTTTGCGTGAGCGGAGAAGTATGCGTGGAGTGGTGTTGCCTTGTGAGCCAGCTGCTGAGCCCATGCAGTGTGATGGAGTGGTGTCTGGGGCACAGCGTCATGAGTTTCGAAAGCGCAATGGGTTATGTTTCTACTGTGGTGATGCCTCTCATGCTATTTCAGTCTGCCCTAAGCGGGGAAGACATTTTGCATGCTCAGTTGTCTGGGTAGTGTTCAGACTAAGTTTTTATTAACTGTCACTCTGATATGCTTTCTGTCCTCATTTTCTGCTCAGGCTTTCGTTGATTCTGGAGCAGCTATTAACCTGATGGATTATGATTTTGCTAAACGTTGTGGGTTTCCCTTGATACCCCTACAGAAGTCTATTCCTTTACTGGGGATCGATTCTACCACTTTGGCTGAGAATAAACCCCAGTTTTCTACTCAGGTGATAATGAGGGTTGAACCTGATCACCAGGAGTGCTGCAAATTTTTGGTTCTATATAATCTGCATGACATTATAGTGCTGGGTTTCCCTTGGTTACAGTCTCATAATCCTGTTTTGGATTGGAAATCTGTGTCTGTAACCAGTTGGGGCTGCCAATGTGTTAATACCAACACTCCTGTTTTTTCTGCCTCCCCCCAGGCTGAGGATGTTCCTGACTTTTTGTTTGATTTTTCTGATGTGTTTAGCGAAAGTAAATCTGCATCCTTACCTCCCCATAGGAGCTATGACTGCGCTATTGAATTAGTGCCAGGTAGTAAATTCCCTAAAGGTCGCCTTTTTAACTTGTCTGTACCTGAACATGACGCTATGCGGTCTTATATCAAGGAATCATTGGAGAAGGGTCATATCAGACCATCCTCTTCACCCTTAGGTGCCGGTTTTTTCTTTGTGGCCAAAAAAGATGGTTCATTAAGGCCGTGTATTGATTATCGTCTCTTGAACAATATTACTGTGAAATATCAATACCCGTTACCCTTGATTTCTGACCTGTTTTCCAGGGTGAAAAACGCTACTTGGTTTACCAAGCTTGACCTCAGGGGGGCGTATAACCTTATTCGCATTAAGCACGGGGATGAATGGAAGACGGCATTTAACACCCCTGAAGGGCATTTTGAGTACCTTGTGATGCCCTTTGGGCTCACTAATGCTCCTTCCGTCTTCCAGTCCTTCATGAATGACATTTTCAGGGATTTTGTGGACAAGTTTCTGATTGTTTATTTGGATGATATCTTGATTTTTTCTAATGACTGGGACTCTCATGTGAAACATGTTCGAACTGTATTCCAGATTTTGAGAGAGAATGCTCTGTATGTGAAGGGATCAAAGTGTCTTTTTGGCGTACAGAAGATCTCATTTCTGGGATTCATTTTGTCCCCATCTGTTATTGAAATGGACCCGGTCAAGGTTCAGGCCATCTGTGATTGGGTCCAACCTACTTCATTAAAGGCTATTCAGAGATTTTTGGGTTTTGCCAATTTTTATCGTAAATTTATTGGTAATTTCTCGGTTATTGTTAAACCATTAACTGATTTGACCAGAAAAGGTTCTGATGTGGTGAATTGGCCTCCTGAGGCAGTCTCTGCGTTTCAGGAACTTAAGCAGAGATTCACTTCTGCTCCTGTTCTACGGCAGCCTGATGTTTCTCTGCCATTTCAGGTGGAGGTTGATGCCTCTGAAATTGGGGCAGGTGTCGTTTTGTCCCAAAAAGATCCAGAGACCTCTAAAAGTAACCCTTGTGCCTTTTTCTCTCGAAAATTTTCTCCTACTGAACGTAATTATGACGTGGGTAATCGGGAGTTATTGGCCATGAAGTGGGCTTTTGAAGAGTGGAGACATTGGCTGGAGGGAGCCAAACATCAGGTGGTGGTCCTTACGGACCATAAGAATCTGGTCTATCTGGAATCTGCCAAGCGACTCAATCCTAGACAGGCCAGGTGGGCCTTGTTTTTCACACGTTTTAATTTTGTGGTTTCCTTTCTTCTGGCACTAAGAATTTAAGGCGGATGCCCTCTCGAGGAGTTTCCTTGCGGACTCTCCTGAGCTATCTGATCCTCTGTTATTTTGAAGGAGGGTGTAGTTCTTTCCGCCATCTCGCCCAATTTGAGACTTGCTCTGGAGGGGTGTCAGGAGGATAGGCCCGAGCGCTGCCCTGTTGGAAAATTGTTTGTCCCGGACCAATGGAAAAAGAGTGTGATGTCTGAGATTCATTGTTCCGCATTGGCTGGGCATCCCGGAATTTTTGGTACCAGAGACTTGGTTAGTCGGTCCTTTTGGTGGTCTACCTTGTCTCGCGATGTCAGGGAATTTGTGCAGTCCTGCGGGACTTGCTCTCGCTCCAAGCCTTGCTCTCGCTCTAGTGGTTTGTTGATGCCATTGCCTGTGCCCAAGAGACCATGGACCCATATCTCTATGGATTTCATTTCCGATCTTCCTGTTTCTCAGAGAATGACCACCATCTGGGTAATTTGTGATAGGTTTTCCAAAATGATACATCTTGTGCCTTTACCTAAGTTGCCTTCCTCCTCTGAATTGGTGCCGTTGTTCCTTCAGCACGTGGTTCGTTTACACGGCATTCCTGAGAACATTGTGTCTGACAGAGGAGTCCAGTTTGTTTCCAGATTTTGGAGGACTTTTTGTTCTAAACTGGGTGTTCAATTGTCTTTCTCCTCGGCATTTCATCCTCAGACCAATGGTCAAACTGAGAGAACAAACCAGACATTGGAGACTTATCTAAGATGCTTTGTGTCTGCTGATCAGGATGACTGGGTCTCTTTTTTGCCTTTGGCTGAGTTTGCTCTTAATAATAGGGCTAGCTCTGCCACTTTGATGTCTCCGTTTTTCTGTAATTCTGGGTTTCACCCTCGATTTTCTTCAGGACAGACGGAGGCTTCTGTCTGTCCAGGTGTTGACTCTGTTGTTGGAGCGTATGCAGCAGATTTGGGACCAGGTAGTGGAGAGGTTGTCCCTCTCTCAGGAGAAGGCCCAGCGGTTTGCTAACCGGCATAGGACTGATGGTCCTCGGTTTAAAGTGGGGGACTTGGTCTGGTTGTCCTCAAAGAATATTCCTATGAGAGTAGCATCTCCTAAATTTAAGCCTAGGTTCATTGGACCTTATAAGATCATGGAGATTATTAATCCTGTTTCTTTTCGTTTGCTTCTTCCAGGGACATTTAAGATCCATAACGTGTTCCACAAGTCCTTGTTGAAGAGGTTTGTTGAGCCAGTGGTTCCTGCTGCTGTGCCTCCTGACCCTGTTTTGGTTGAGGGCAATCTGGAGTATGTGGTTGAGAAAATATTGGATTCTCGTTTTTCTAGACGAAGACTCCAGTATTTGGTTAAATGGAGAGGTTATGGTCAGGAAGACAATTCTTGGGTGTTTGCTTCGGACATCCATGCTAGGAGACTTATCCGTGCGTATCATAGAACTCATCCTGACCGACCTGGTTGCTCAAATGAGGGTTCGGTGACCCCTCCTCAAGGGGGGGGTACTGTTGTGAATGGGTTTGAGATGAGTTCTGAGCAGAGGCTCCCTCTGGTGGTTGCAAGCGGTACTAGTGAGGATTGTGAGGACTGGGAATCAGGTGTTACTGATTGGTCTTATATAAGGGAGTCATTTTCCCATCAGGGTTGCCGGTGATCAATTGTTCTGGTCTGAATCCTTCTTTCCAGTTTCCCTTGTAGCCTGCTGTGTCGTGTCTGCATCTCCTGCTATCAGATAAGACAATTTCTTATTTTGTGTTTTTGCTATATTTTTGCATTTTGTCCTGCACTTCTGTGGGGGCCTTCAGGGTCCCCTCCGGGGGCTTTTGCCCTCTCAGTTTAGTCCAGCCACTGTGTTTTGTACTTTTGCTTTTTCCAGTTTTTTTTCAGTGGCTGCTGTTTTGATTTTTTTACACCAGAGAACTAATTTAGGTGGTAGAGGTCGTGTGATCTCAGGTGATTTTGAAATTAGTAGAGTTGGTGTTTTTTCAGGGTTTTCTGAGATTGCAGTAAGTACCCTTCCTGTCCTTTTCTATTTAGATAGTTTGGGCCCCAGCGTTTGCTCATACTATTTTCTTTCTGTGTCAGTATTTCCTCTTGTCTAACCGCCATTACATGTTTGGGGGCTTTCTATTATCTTTGGGGTTCTGCTCCGGGGCAGATAGCTTTCCTATTTCTATCTTTAGGTGTAGTTAGTTTCTCAGGCTGTGACGAGGCGTCTAGGACCAACGTAGGAACGCTCCACGGCTGCCTCTAGTTGCGGTGGTTAGTCAGGGTACTGCAATCTCATAGATTCCAACTGCTCTGGTGTATTTCCTTTTTTACCTGCACTCCTCAGCTACCGTAACATAACACTATTGATTGAATGAATGACCACAACATTTACATCAGAATGTGGACTGACTGACCTCTTTTACAATGGACTGTGGAGTGGTGGACAAAAACTTATACACTAGTTTATGGACTGAATGATCTTAGCATTTAAACTAGGTGTGGACTGCCTTACCACATTTCCAGTAAAGTTTTGACTGCCATACTATAACATTTACACTAGTTTAAAGACTGGCTAACGACAGCATTTATGCTAGGTGTGGTCTGTCTGACCACATTTCATGTAAACTGTAGTCGAACTATAACATTTACAGAAGACTGTAGAATGACTGAACATTACATATACAGTACACTATCGAATGACTGACTACAGCTTTCACACTAAACTGGCCACAGTCCTTATACCTGAGATAAGTAATTTTAGCCATAGTGTGTTATATTTTTCTTTGTGTATAGATGTAGCAGGAACATATTATCACACCTTTGACTATTTACAGGTGACAGACGCCCAGTGAGATAGTGGAACGTGACATTTTTACTTGTGCATTTCAAGAAAAGAATAAGAAAAATTTCATAACAGGTAATTAATATTTATATTAATTACTGATAATCATCGGTTTAGGCATAAGTTCTATGCCTGCCGAGGTGTAATAACACCTTCCTGGTACATGAGAACATACTGTTTGTGTTTTTCACATGTATATCTTCTATACCCAACTCATAGTATAACATAGCCATATCTCAGGTACAGAGGTAAGGAACAATTCTTCGCCTTATCCTCTGTCTTCTAAAATAAGAAAATGTTCCTATTTGTCATAGAATAGGCTTCTTATCAGCAGTATAACATTCAATGCCTCGATTATAAGATACGTATATCATCAGTTACTCTAGCCTGTGGAGCGAATGAACACGGAATTTCCACTAGACTGTGGACTGACTAACAACAATATTTACACTAGACTATTGACCGACTGACCACAGCATTTCCTCTAGACTGTGGACGGACTAACAACAACATTTACACTAGTCTATGAACCAACAGAACACAGAATTTAAACTACACTGTGAACTGATTGACCACAGTATTTAAACCAGACTTTGGACCGACTGACCAAAGCATTTCCTCTAGACTGTGAACCGACTGACCACTTCATTTACACTAGACTATGGACTGACTGACCACAGGATTTATACTACACTGTGGACTGACTGACAACATGATTTACACTAGAATGTGGACTGACTGACCACAGCATTTATGCTAGTGTTAGGGTCTGCGGAACGCACCTAATAGATATAATATAGAGGTGCGTTCGCAGCCCGGGGTCCACCGTTCAGGCGAAGCCCGCTGCTAATAAGATGGCGAAAGTAGCGAACTCTGTTATCCCGCAGAGTCGCTAAAATAAACGCCGTAGCGCGTTGTGGCAGTAAATGCGAACTCTGTTAATCCCCAGAGCCGCTAACGGGATGCCACAGCGCTATATGGCGATAGGTGCGAACTCACTTAGCTTTAGTGAGCCGCAAAGTAAAACGCTAGGGCGCTGTCTAGCATCTAAAGCGAACCCTGTTACGTCACAGAGTCGCTGAGAAAAGGTACCATGTCCTGTAAGGCTCTCAGGTACACGGTAAATTGCTAAGCGAGCATAATACGTGGTCATGCGCTAATGTCCTCGCAGGAGTCACCCGCAAACTATGGCGTCTGAACGCCAGACCCTGAATACGGCAATCAAACTCCTCACCAGTTATGCCGGTAATCTAGGGCATCTAGGACACCGACCCTGACCAGCTAGCACACCAAACTCCTCACTGATTAAGTCGGTATTCTAGTGGCTTATTTCAGCCGGGTCCCTAACCACACACACGCATGACCACACTGGCGCATAGCATACAATGGTTGATATTAGCTCATGGCGGCCCAGCCATGCTACCCTTTTATAGCAACAGCTACAGGACCTTCCAGGAACAAGGACCAATGAGAAACCTGTTCCAGAAGACTAGTAGTAACAGGGCCTTCCTGGCGGGCCAATAGGAGCTGCTGCAGTACCTGAGCATGTGACCCCTGATCTCCAATGAGAGATCTCACTCTGGGCATGCTCAGAAGGGAAAATGCAGGACTTTGTCCCAAAGACGTCTGCTCCAGCACTGGCTATAATAGCAGATCCAGGAAATGCAACAGCAAGTCATTGCCCAGTAGTGGAGTGGGCAAGATGCCTGGACCGACGTCTCTGCTGAGCAGGCTCCACTGTGGCCGGAGATGAATGGGAGACCGCAGCGGGACGGGTTCGAGATTCCCCTTGTGCAGCAGCGGGAAATCGAACCCTAACATTACCCCCCCTCCTAGGGCCCTCCCTTCCTTGGGCCTCGCTGCGCTCAAAGGCAGCGATGAGCTGCGGAGCGTGAACATGCTCGACAGGCTCCCAGGATCTATCCTCAGGCCCATAACCCCTCCAATCCACTAAATAAAATTTTTTGCCTCGTACCACCTTGCACCCAACAATGGCGTTCACCTCATGAATCGTCGGTAGATGAACCCGATGTCCCGGCAGATGACTCGGAAAACCGGGAAATGGCCACGGGTTTCAAGAGGGACACGTGAAAGGTGTCAGTGATACCAAGGCGAGGCGGAAGGGCTAGGCGGTAAACTACCGGGTTCACCTGCTCAAGAACTTTAAAGGGGCCCAAAAAGCGAGGTGCCAACTTGGTGGACTCTACCCGTAGCCTGATGTTTCGGGCAGACAGCCACACTAGGTCACCCGGAGCAAACGTAGGAGCGGGGCGCCGATGGGCATCGGCCGAAGACCTCATCCTCTCTTTGGAGGCCTGAATGGCATCCTGAGTGCGGTCCCAAATGTCCCGTGCCTCCACAGCCCAGTCTGCCACCCTGGAATCGGCGGAAGACACGGGCATAGGCACTGGTACCTGCGGATGCTGACCGTAGTTCAGGAGGAATGGGGTCTGTCCGGTGGAATCAGCCACAGCATTGTTTAATGCAAACTCAGCCCATGGTAGCAAGGATGCCCAGTCATCCTGCCTGGCTGAGACAAAATGTCGTAGATAGGTGACCAAGGTCTGGTTGGCCCTCTCTACCAACCCATTTGTCTCAGGATGGTACGCTGAAGAGAGATTTAACTCAATGCTGAGTAGACGACAAAGCTCTCTCCAGAACCGAGACGCAAACTGGGGACCTCGGTCACTGACAATTTTGTCCGGCATGCCGTGTAGACGGAAGACATGCCTAACGAACAACGCTGCCAGAGCCCGTGCAGAAGGTAAGCGTGGTAGCGGCACCAGATGCACCATTTTGGAGAAATGGTCGGTGATTACCCAAATGATGGTGCAACCCCGAGACTTGGGTAAGCCCACCACAAAGTCCATCCCAACCATCTCCCAGGGCCTGTTTGCCACCGGCAAAGGGTAAAGTAACCCAGCTGGCCGTTGTCGTGGAGACTTATTCTTGGCGCAGGAGACACACGCCCGAACATAGTCCCCAACATCACGGACCATATGCGGCCACCAATAAGTCCTCGCCAGCAATTCAGATGTCCTCTTTGCCCCAAAGTGTCCACCAACCCTGGACGAATGTGCCCAAGAGAGTACCTCCGGTCGTAAATTGGTAGGTACAAAAGTCTTGCCCGGGGGCACAGACTCTAGTGAAGCCGGGGCCACTGTTCTCAGGCTCTCTGTGGGGACAATAAGCCGAGGGTCCTCCACCTCCTCCTTAGAGGACACCACAGAGCGAGAGAGAGCGTCGGCACGAATGTTCTTCTCTCCCGAGAGGAAATGGAGGGTGAAATTAAACCGGGAGAAGAACAAGGACCATCTGGCCTGGCGAGAATTAAGCCGCTGGGCTGTCTGTAGATACACCAAATTCTTGTGGTCGGTGAAAACTTGGAAGGGAAAGCGGGCCCCCTCCATCAGATGTCTCCACTCAGAGAAGGCCAACTTCATGGCTAGCAACTCCCTATCCCCGATGCAATAATTCCTCTCCGCTGATGTGAAGGTCTTAGAGAAGAAGAAGCAAGGATGCTTCCGACCTTGAGCATCCTTTTGGTAGAGGACTGCTCCAGCACCAACGGATGAGGCATCCACCTCCAATAAAAATGGCTTATCAACATCGGGGCGATGTAGGATAGGAGCGCTAGCAAAATGAGACTTAACAGAAGAGAAAGCCGTGGAGACCTCTTCCGACCACAATTTGGGATTTGCTCCCTTCTTGGTGAGGGCTACCAAGGGAGCTACCAAGGTAGAGAAATGCGGAATGAACTGGCGATAGTAATTAATGAACCCCATAAAGCGCAGCACCGCTTTAAGAGAGTGAGGTTCCTGCCAGTCCATCACAGCCTGTAGTTTGACCGGATCCATAGCCAATCCCTGGGTTGAGATGATATAACCAAGGAAAGGTAAAGACTCCAGCTCAAACATACATTTCTCCAACTTAGCATAAAGGGAATTAGCCCGTAAGAGGTCGAAGACTCTGCAGACATCTTTCCGGTGGGAGTCAATATCTGGAGAGAAGATGAGTATATCATCCAGATAGACTACGACCGAGGTGGAGAGCATATCCCGGAAGATGTCATTGACCAAGTTTTGGAAAACGGCTGAAGCATTACAGAGCCCAAAGGGCATCACCAGATATTCGTAATGCCCGTCCCTGGTATTGAAAGCCGTCTTCCATTCGTCCCCCTCACGGATGCGAATCAGGTTATACGCACCGCGCAGATCTAACTTAGTGAATACCCTTGCTCCCCGAAGCCTATCAAATAGCTCAGAAATCAAGGGCAACGGTTACTTGTTTTTAACGGTGATGGCGTTAAGACCCCGGTAATCAATACACGGACGCAACTCTCCATTTTTCTTCTGTACGAAGAAAAATCCCGCCCCAGCCGGTGACACCGACTTCCTAATAAACCCTCTTGCCAGGTTCTCCTGAATATATTGCGACATGGCCTCTGTCTCAGGAAGAGAGAGGGGATAGACCCTTCCCCGAGGAGGTTCTGCGCCAGGCAAGAGGTCGATAGGACAGTCATAGGGACGATGAGGTGGAAGAGTCTCCGCAGCCTTCTTGGAGAATACATCTGCATATGACCAGTAGCACTTGGGGAGTGGAGTAAGATCTGCGGGTAACTCAGTAGTGGTAACCTGAACACAACTCCTGACACATCTGCCTCTACATGCATCACTCCAACCCAGTATCCTACCCGAAGTCCACTCTATATATGGGGAGTGGAAACGGAGCCAAGGTATACCTAGTAGGATCTCGTCTAATCCCTCGGGAAGGACGAGTAGGGAAATAAGTTCCTGATGGGAAGGAGATACCAACAATGCAAGTGGACAGTCTGGTGTGTAATTTGTGAGGGCAATGTCGACCCATTCACTACCCGGACAGTCACTGATTTGTCAAGAGCCACCAGAGGTATTGCATGACGGCGAGCAAAGTCAGAGGACATGAAGTTCCCCTCTGCTCCTGAGTCCACGCAAAGGTCGGCGGCGATAGTGGAAGTGCCTACAGTGATTGTCCTTTAAGTGTCAACTTGGAGGAAAATGCTGCTGTCTCTAGTGAACCTCCTCCCAGGACCACTAGACGCGATCGCTTCCCCGATCGCTGTGGACATTTGTTGGCATAATGTCCTGTCTGCTGGCACACTCTACAGACCACGGATACTCGAGTGGTCCGAGACTTAGATCTCACTCGAGAAATCTCCATGGACTCAGGGGAATCGGACGCCTGAATGGAAGATTCCAGAGGTCTGGCGAAGGTGGGCGCCAGCCGGAACCTCTGCCTACACTGGGCCCGCTCCAACCTCCGCTCGTTAAAACGAAGGTCGATGCGGGTAGATATGGTAATGAGCTCCTCCAGTGTGGCAGGAATCTCCCTGGTGGACAAGGCGTCCTTCACATGGTCTGCCAGTCCCCTCCAGTACATGGGTATAAGGACTTTATCTGGCCAATCCAGCTCAGAGACCAGAGTCCGAAATTGGACGGCAAACTGGCTGACCATGGATGAACCCTGGGTGATAGTCAACAGTTGAAGAGCCGTATCGTGGGTGACACGAGGTCCTAAAAAGACCTGTTTAAGAGTGTCCAAGAAGAGAGGAGCACTCTGCACCACACGATCATCGCGCTCCCATAACGGCGTTGCCCACTCCAACGCCCTGCTCGACAAAAGGGATATGATAAAACCCACTTTCGCCTGCTCCGTGGGATAACGTGCAGCCAGAAGCTCTAGATGTATGGAGCACTGACTGACGAAACCCCAACATTGTTTACTGTCACTGGTAAACTTGTCTGGAAGTGGGAGGCGGGAAATAGTCGGAGCAGGGGTGGCAGAGGACAACCTGGCTGCAGCCACGCTAGCAGCCTGAACAGCGACTGCGGTAACATCCACAGCTGAGGTTGTGCGCTCAAGAGCCGCCAACCTACCCTCCAGCTGCTGGATGTACTGCCTTAGACGCTGGTCATCCGCCATTTTACTAGCCAGACCCTGGCGCTAATATTATGTTAGGGTCTGCGGAACGCACCTAATAGATATAATATAGAGGTGCGTTCGCAGCCCGGGGTCCACCGAGCAGGCGAAGCCCGCTGCTAATAAGATGGCGAAAGTAGCGAACTCTGTTATCCCGCAGAGTCGCTAAAATAAACGCCGTAGCGCGTTGTGGCAGTAAATGCGAACTCTGTTAATCCCCAGAGCCGCTAACGGGATGCCACAGCGCTATATGGCGATAGGTGCAAACTCACTTAGCTTTAGTGAGCCGCAAAGTAAAACGCTAGGGCGCTGTCTAGCGTCTAAAGCGAACCCTGTTACGTCACAGAGTCGCTGAGAAAAGGTACCGTGTCCTGTAAGGCTCTCAGGTACACGGTAAATTGCTAAGCGAGCATAATACGTGGTCATGCGCTAATGTCCTCGCGGGAGTCACCCGCAATCTATGGCGTCTGAACGCCAGACCCTGAATACGGCAATCAAACTCCTCACCAGTTATGCCGGTAATCTAGGGCATCTAGGACACCGACCCTGACCAGCTAGCACACCAAACTCCTCACCGATTAAGTCGGTATTCTAGTGGCTTATTTCAGCCGGGTCCCTAACCACACACACGCATGACCACACTGGCGCATAGCATACAATGGTTGATATTAGCGCATGGCGGCCCAGCCATGCTACCCTTTTATAGCAACAGCTACAGGACCTTCCAGGAACAAGGACCAATGAGAAACCTGTTCCAGAAGACTAGTAGTAACAGGGCCTTCCTGGCGGGCCAATAGGAGCTGCTGCAGCACCTGAGCATGTGACCCCTGATCTCCAATGAGAGATCTCACTCTGGGCATGCTCAGAAGGGAAAATGCAGGACTTTGTCCCAAAGACGTCTGCTCCAGCACTGGCTATAATAGCAGATCCAGGAAAGGCAACAGCAAGTCATTGCCCAGTAGTGGAGTGGGCAAGACGCCTGGACTGACGTCTCTGCTGAGCAGGCTCCACTGCGGCCGGAGATGAATGGGAGACCGCAGCGGGACGGGTTCGAGACTCCCCTTGTGCAGCAGCGGGAAATCGATCCCTAACAGCTAGATGTGGAATTTCTGACAACATTTCTAGAAGACCAGAAGACTCAATGACCACAAGATTTACACTAGAATGTGTACTGACTGACCACAGAATTTAAACCAGACTGTGGACTGATTGACCACAGTATTTATTCCAGACTGTGGACCGACTGACAAAATGATTTACACTAGACTATGGACTGGTTGACCACAGTATTTATACCAGACTTTGGATAGCATGACCAAAGCTTTTACAATAGTCTGTGAACCGACTGACCACTTCATTTACACTAGACTATGGACTGACTGACCACAGGATTTATACTAGACTGTGAACTGACTGAAAACATGATTTACACTAGAATGTGGACTGACTGAGCACAGCATTTATGCTGGATGTGGAATTTCTGACAACATTTCTAGAAGACCAGAAGACTATAGACTGAATGACCACAACAATTACACTAGAATGTGTACTGACTGACCACAGCATTTAAACCAGACTGTGCACTGATTGACCACAGTATTTATTCCAGACTATGGACCGCCTGACCAAAGAATTTATAATAGACTCTGGACTAACTGACCACATCATTTACACTACACTGGGGACTGACTGGACACATTTTCAGAAGACCTTGGAATTGACGAACCAAAACTTTCACACTAGCCTGTGAATGAATGATCAAAGCATTTACATTAGTCTGAAGACTGACTAACCACAGCATTTACACTATGTTTGGACTGCCTGGCCACATTTCCAGAAGACTTTGGGCTGACTGAGCACACCTTTGCACTTGGTTAAGGACTTACTGACCATGTCATTTACTTTCGATTTGGACTGCTTGACCACATTTCCAGTAAAGTTTGCACTGGCTGACTATAAAATTTACACTAGTCTAAGGACTGACTGACCACAGCACTTATGCTACGTATGGAATTTCTGACAACATTTCTAGAGGACCAGAAGACTATAGACTGAATGACCACGACATTTACACTAGAATGTGGGCTGACTGACCACTTTTACAATGGACTGTGGACTGGCCTGCAAAAACTTTTACACTAGTTTATGGACTGACTGACAATAGCATTTAAACTAGGTGTGGACTGCTTGACCACATTTGCAGTAAAGATTTGACTGTCTGACTATGACATTTACATAAGTCTAAGGACTGACTGACCACAGCATTTATGCTAGGTGTGGAATTTCTTACCATATTTCCAGTATACTAGAAGACTATTGACTGAATGACTACAACATTTACATCAGAATGTGGACTAACTGACCTCTTTTACAATGGACTGTGGAGTGGTGGACAAAAACGTGTACACTAGTTTATGGACTGAATGACCTTAGCATTTAAACTAGGTGTGGACTGCCTTACCACATTTCCAGTAAAGTTTTGACTGCCATACTATAACATTTACACTAGTTTAAAGACTGGCTAACGACAGCATTTATGCTAGGTGTGGACTGTCTGACCACATTTCATGTAAACTGTAGTCGAACTATAACATTTACAGAAGACTGTAGAATGACTGAACATTACATATACAGTACACTATCGAATGACTGACTACAGCTTTCACACTAAACTGGCCACAGTCCTTATACCTGAGATAAGTAATTTTAGCCATAGTGTGTTATATTTTTCTTTGTGTATAGATGTAGCAGGAACACATTTATCACACCTTTGACTATTTACAGGTGACTGACGCCCAGTGAGATAGTGGAACGTGACATTTTTACTTGTGGATTTCAAGAAAAGAATAAGAAAAATCTCATAACAGGTAATTAATATTTATATTAATTACTGATAATCGTCGGTTTAGGCATAAGTTCTATGCCTGCCGAGGTGTAATAACACCTTCCTGGTACATGAGAATATACTGTTTGTGCTTTTCACATGTATATCTTCTATACCCAACTCATAGTATAACATAGCCATATCTCAGGTACAGAGGTAAGGAACATTTCTTCGCCTTATCTTCTGTGTTAGGGTCTGCGGAACGCACCTAATAGATATAATAGAGAGGTGCGTTCGCAGCCCGGGGTCCACCGTGCAGGCGAAGCCCGCTGCTAATAAGATGGCGAAAGTAGCGAACTCTGTTATCCCGCAGAGTCGCAAAAATAAACGCCGTAGCGCGTTGTGGCAGTAAGTGCGAACTCTGTTAATCCCCAGAGCTGCTAACGGGATGCCACAGCGCTATATGGCGATAGGTGCGAACTCACTTAACTTCAGTGAGCCGCAAAGTAAAACGCTAGGGCGCTGTCTAGCGTCAAAAGCGAACCCTGTTACGTCACAGAGCCGCTGAGAAAAAGTACCGTGTCCTGTCAGGCTCTCAGGTACACGGATAATTGCTAAGCGAGCATAATACGTGGTCATGCGCTAATGTCCTCGCGGGAGTCACCCGCAATCTATGGCGTCTGAACGCCAGACCCTGAATACGGCAATCAAACTCCTCACCGGTTATGCCGGTAATCTAGGGCATCTAGGACACCGACCCTGACCAGCTAGCACACCAAACTCCTCACCGATTAACTCGGTATTCTAGTGGCTTATTCAGCCGGGTCCCTAACCACACACACGCATGACCACACTGGCGCATAGCATACAATGGTTGATATTAGCGCATGGCGGCCCAGCAATGCTACCCTTTTATAGCAACAGCTACAGGACCTTCCAGGAATAAGGACCAATGAGAAACCTGTTCCAGAAGACTCGTAGCAACAGGGCCTTCCTGGCAGACCAATAGGAGCCGCTGCAGTACCTGAGCATGTGACCCCTGATCTCCAATGAGAGATCTCACTCTGGGCATGCTCAGAAGGGAAAATGCAGTACTTTGTCCCAAAGACGTCTGCTCCAGCATTGGCTATAATAGCAGATCCAGGAAAGGCAGCAACAAGTCACTGCCCAGTAGTGGAGTGGGCAAGACGCCTGGACCGACGCCTCTGCTGAGCAGGCTCCACTGCAGCCGGAGATGAATGGGAAACCACAGCGGGACGGGTTCGAGACTCCCCTTGTGCAGCAGCGGGAAATAGAACCCTAACATTCTGTCTTCTAAAATAAGAAAATGTTCCTATTTGTCATAGAATAGGCTTCTTATCAGCAGTATAACAGTCAATGCCTCGATTATAAGATACGTATATCATCAGTTACTCTAGACTGTGGAGCGAATGAACACGGAATTTCCACTAGACTGTGGACTGACTAACAACAATATTTACACCAGACTATTGACCGACTGACCACAGCATTTCCTCTAGACTGTGGACGGACTAACAACAACATTTACACTAGTCTATGAACCAACTGAACACAGAATTTAAACTAGACTGTGGACTGATTGACCACAGCATTTAAACCAGACTTTGGACCGATTGACCAAAGCATTTCCTCTAGACTGTGAAGCGACTGACCACTTCATTTACACTAGACTATGGACTGACTGACCACAGGATTTATACTACACTGTGGACTGACTGACAACGTGATTTACACTAGAATGTGGACTGACTGACCACAGCATTTAAACCAGACTGTGGACTGATTGACCACAGTATTTATTCCAGACTGTGAACCAACTGACAAAATGATTTACACTAGACTATGGACTGGTTGACCACAGTATTTATACCAGACTTTGGATAGACTGACCAAAGCTTTTACAATAGTCTGTGAACCGACTGACCACTTCATTTACACTAGACTATGGACTGACTGACCACAGGATTTATACTAGACTGTGAACTGACTGAAAACATGATTTACACTAGAATGTGGACTGACTGAGCACAGCATTTATGCTGGATGTGGAATTTCTGACAACATTTCTAGAAGACCAGAAGACTATAGACTGAGTGACCATAACAATTACACTAGAATGTGTACTGACTGACCACAGCATTTAAACCAGACTGTGGACTGATTGACCACAGTATTTATTCCAGACTATGGACCGCCTGACCAAAGAATTTATAATAGACTCTGGACTGACTGGACACATTTACAGAAGACCTCGGACTTGACGAACCAAAACTTTCACACTAGCCTGTGGATGAATGATCAAAGCATTTACATTAGTCTGAAGACTGACTAACCACAGCATTTACACTATGTTTGGACTGCAAGGCCACATTTCCAGAAGACTTTGGGCTGACTGAGCACAGCATTTGCACTTGGTTAAGGACTTACTGACCATGTCATTTACTTTCGATTTGGACTGCTTGACCACATTTCCAGTGAAGTTTGCACTGGCTGACTATAAAATTTACACTAGTCTAAGGACTGACTGACCACAGCATTTAGCTACGTATGGAATTTCTGACAACATTTCTAGAGGACCAGAAGACTATAGACTGAATGACCACAACATTTACACTAGAATGTGGACTGACTGACCACTTTTACAATGGACTGTGGACTGGCCTGCAAAAACTTTTACACTAGTTTATGGACTGACTGACAATAGCATTTAAACTAGGTGTGGACTGCTTGACCACATTTGCAGTAAAGATTTGACTGCCTGACTATAACAGTTACACAAGTCTAAGGACTGACTGACCACAGCATTTATGCTAGGTGTGGAATTTCTTACCACATTTCCAGTATACTAGAAGACTATTGACTGAATGACCACAACATTTACATCAGAATGTGGACTGACTGACTTCTTTTACAATGGACTGTGGAGTGGTGAACAAAAACTTATACACTAGTTTATGGACTGAATGACCTTAGCATTTAAACTATGTGTGGACTGCCTTACCACATTTCCAGTAAAGTTGTGACTGCCATACTATAACATTTACACTAGTTTAAAGACTGGCTAACGACAGCATTTATGCTAGGTGTGGACTGTATGACCACATTTCATGTAAACTGTAGTCTAACTATAACATTTACAGAAGACTGTAGAATGACTGAACATTACATATACAGTACACTATCGAATGACTGACTACAGCTTTCACACTAAACTGGCCACAGTCCTTATACCTGAGATAAGTAATTTTAGCCCTAGTGTGTTATATTTTTCTTTGTGTATAGATGTAGCAGGAACATATTATCACACCTTTGACTATTTACAGGTGACTGACGCCCATTGAGATAGTGGATTGTGACATTTTTACTTGTGGATTTCAAGAAAAGAATAAGAAAAATCTCATAACAGGTAATTAATATTTATATTAGTTACTGATAATCGTCGGTTTAGGCATAAGTTCTAGGCCTGCTGAGGTGTAATAACACCTTCCTGGTACATGAGAATATACTGTTTGTGTTTTTCACATGTATATCTTGTATACCCAACTCATAGTATAACATAGCCATATCTCAGGTACAGAGGTAAGGAACATTTCTTCGCCTTATCCTCTGTCTTCTAAAATAAGAAAATATTCCTATTTGTCATAGAATAGGCTTCTTATCAGCAGTATAACATTCAATGCCTCGATTATAAGATACGTATATCATCAGTTACTCTAGACTGTGGAGCGAATGAACACGGAATTTCCACTAGACTGTGGATTGACTAACAACAATATTTACACTAGACTATTGACCGACTGACCACAGCATTTCCTCTAGACTGTGGACGGACTAACAACGACATTTACACTAGTCTATGAACCAACTGAACACAGAATTTAAACTAGACTGTGGACTGATTGACCACAGTATTTAAAACAGACTTTGGACCGATTGACCAAAGCATTTCCTCTAGACTGTGAAGCGACTGACCACTTCATTTACACTAAACTATGGACTGACTGACCACAGGATTTATACTACACTGTGGACTGACTGACAACATGATTTACACTAGAATGTGGACTGACTGACCACAGCATTTATGCTAGATGTGGAATTTCTGACAACATTTCTAGAAGACCAGAAGACTAAAGACTCAATGACCACAAGATTTACACTAGAATGTGTACTGACTGACCACAGCATTTAAACCAGACTGTGGACTGATTGACCACAGTATTTATTCCAGACTGTGAGCCAACTGACAAAATGATTTACACTAGACTATGGACTGGTTGACCACAGTATTTATACCAGACTTTGGATAGACTGACCAAAGCTTTTACAATAGTCTGTGAACCGACTGACCACTTCATTTGCACTAGACTATGGACTGACTGACCACAGGATTTATACTAGACTGTGAACTGACTGAAAACATGATTTACACTAGAATGTGGACTGACTGAGCACAGCATTTATGCTGGATGTGGAATTTCTGACAACATTTCTAGAAGACCAGAAGACTATAGACTGAATGACCACAACAATTACACTAGAATGTGTACTGACTGACCACAGCATTTAAACCAGACTGTGGACTGATTGAGCACAGTATTTATTCCAGACTATGGACCGCCTGACCAAAGAATTTATAATAGACTCTGGACTGACTGGACACATTTACAGAAGACCTCGGACTTGACGAACCAAAACTTTCACACTAGCCTGTGGATGAATGATCAAAGCATTTACATTAGTCTGAAGACTGACTAACCACAGCATTTACACTATGTTTGGACTGCAAGGCCACATTTCCAGAAGACTTTGGGCTGACTGAGCACAGCATTTGCACTTGGTTAAGGACTTACTGACCATGTCATTTACTTTCGATTTGGACTGCTTCACCACATTTCCAGTAAAGTTTGTACTGGCTGACTATAAAATTTACACTAGTCTAAGGACTGACTGACCACAGCATTTATGCTACGTATGGAATTTCTGACAACATTTCTAGAGGACCAGAAGACTATAGACTGAATGACCACAACATTTACACTAGAATGTGGACTGACTGACCACTTTTACAATGGACTGTGGACTGGCCTGCAAAAACTTTTACACTAGTTTATGGACTGACTGACAATAGCATTTAAACTAGGTGTGGACTGCCTTACCACATTTCCAGTAAAGTTTTGACTGCCATACTATAACATTTACACTAGTTTAAAGACTGGCTAACGACAGCATTTATGCTAGGTGTGGACTGTATGACCACATTTCATGTAAACTGTAGTCTAACTATAACATTTACAGAAGACCGTAGAATGACTGAACATTACATATACAGTACACTATCGAATGACTGACTACAGCTTTCACACTAAACTGGCCACAGTCCTTATACCTGAGATAAGTAATTTTAGCCCTAGTGTGTTATATTTTTCTTTGTGTATAGATGTAGCAGGAACATATTATCACACCTTTGACTATTTACAGGTGACTGACGCCCAGTGAGATAGTGGATTGTGACATTTTTACTTGTGGATTTCAAGAAAAGAATAAGAAAAATCTCATAACAGGTAATTAATATTTATATTAATTACTGATAATCGTCGGTTTAGGCATAAGTTCTAGGCCTGCTGAGGTGTAATAAGACCTTCCTGGTGTTAGGGTCTGCGGAACGCACCAAATATAAGATGTGGAGAGGTGCGTTCGCAGCCCGGGGTCCACCGTGCAGGCGGAGCCTGCTGCTAGTAAAATGGCGTAAGAAGCAAACTCTGTTATCCCGCAGAGTCGCCAACATAAACGCCGTAACGCGCTGTGGCAATAAGTGCGAACTCTGTTACTCCACAGAGCCGCTAGAAGGAGAGCCGCAGCGCTATATGGCGATGTGTGCAAACTCACTAAACACAACTGAGTCGCAAAGAAAACACGCTAGGGCGCTGTCTAGCGTTGAAAGCGAACCCTGTTACGTCACAGGGCCGCTGAGAAAAGTGCTGTGTCCTGTCAGGCTCTCAGGTACACAGTTAAGTGCTAAGCGTACATAAAGCGTGATCATGTGCTAATGACCTCGCGGGAGTCACCCGCAATCTATGGCGTCTGAACGCCAGACCCTGAATACGGCAATCAAAACTCCTCACCGGTTATGCCGGTAATCTAGGGCATCTAGGACGCCGACCCTGACCAGCTAGCACACCAAACTCCTCACCGATTAAGTCGGTATTCTAGTGGCTTATTTCAGCCGGGTCCCTAACCACACACACACATGACCACACTGGCGCATAGCATACAATGGTTGATATTAGCGCATGGCGGCCCAGCCATGCTACCCTTTTATAGTAACAGCTACAGGACCTGCCAGAAACAAGGACCAATGAAGCTTGTTCCAGAACAACAGTAGTCACAGGACCTTCCTGGCAGACCAATAGGAGCTGCTGCAGTACCTGAGCATGTGACCCCTGATCTCCAATGAGAGATCTCACTCTGGGCATGCTCAGAAGGGAAAACGCAGGACTTTGTCCCAAAGACGTCTGCTCCAGCACTGGCTATAATAGCAGATCCAGGAAAGGCAGCAGCAAGTCACTGCACAGTACTGGAGTGGGCAAGACGCTTGGACCGACGTCTCTGCAAAGCAGGCTCCACTGCGGCCGGAGATGAATGGGAGACCGCAGCGGGGCTGGTTCGAGACTCCCCTTGTGCAGCAGCGGGAACTCGAACCCTAACATTACCTCCCCTCCTAGGGCCCCCCCTTTTTTGGGCCTCGCTGCACTCAAAGGCAGCGATGAGCTGCGGAGCGTGAACATGCTCGGCAGGCTCCCAGGACCTATCCTCAGGCCCATAACCCCTCCAATCCACCAAATAAAATTTTTTTCCTCGTACCACCTTGTACCCAACAATGGCGTTCACCTCATGATCATCGGTAGATGAACCCGACGTCCCGGCAGATGACTCGGAAAACCGGGAAATGGCCACGGGTTTCAGGGGGGACACGTGAAAAGTGTCAGTGATACCAAGGCGAGGCGGAAGGGCTAGGCGGTAAACCACCGGGTTCACCTGCTCAAAATCTTTAAAGGGGCCCAAAAAGCGAGGTGCCAACTTGGTGGACTCTACACGTAGCCTGATGTTTCGGGCAGAAAGCCACACTAGGTCACCCGGAGCAAATGTAGGAGCGGGGCGCCGATGGGCATCGGCCGAAGACCTCATCCTCTCTTTGGAGGCCTGAATGGCATCCTGTGTGCGGTCCCAAATGTCCCGTGCCTCCACAGCCCAGTCTGCCACCCTGGAATCGGCGGAAGACACGGGCATGGGCACTGGTACCCGCGGATGCTGACCGTAGTTCAGGAGGAATGGGGTCTGTCCGGTGGAGTCAGCCACAGCATTATTTAGAGCGAACTCAGCCCACGGTAGCAAGGATGCCCAGTCATCCTGCCTGGCAGAGACAAAATGTCGCAAGTATGTGACCAAGGTCTGGTTGGCCCTCTCTACCAACCCATTCGTCTCGGGATGGTATGCAGAGGAGAGATTCAACTCAATGCTGAGTAAACGACACAGCTCTCTCCAGAACCGAGACGCAAACTGGGGACCTCGATCACTGACAATTTTGTCTGGCATACCGTGAAGGCGGAAAATATGCCTAATGAATAATGCTGCCAAGGCCCGTGCAGACGGTAACCGTGGTGACGGCACTAAGTGCACCATTTTGGAGAAGTGGTCGGTTATCACCCAGATGATGGTGCAGCCCCGAGACTTGGGTAAGCCCACCACAAAATCCATCCCGACCATCTCCCAAGGCCTGTCTGCCACCGGTAAAGGGAAAAGTAACCCAGCTGGCCGTTGTCGAGGGGACTTATTCTTGGCGCAGGAGAACGCACGCCTGAACGTATTCCCTGACGTCACGGGCCATCTGCGGCCACCAGTATGTTCTCGCCAGCAACTCAGAAGTTCTTTTTGTCCCAAAATGTCCACCCACCCTGGACGAATGTGCCCAAGAGAGTACTTCTGGTCGCAAATTGATGGGCACAAAAGTCTTGCCCGGAGGCACAGACTCAAGCGAAACCGGATCCACCGTTCTTAGGCTTTCTGTGGGGACAATAAGCCGAGGCTCCTCCTCCACCTCCTCAGAGGACACCACGGAGCGGGATAGAGCGTCTGCGCGAATGTTCTTCTCACCGGAGAGGAAATGGAGGGTGAAATGGAACCGGGAGAAAAAGAAGGACCATCTGGCCTGACGGGAATTTAGCCGCTGTCTGCAAATACACCAAGTTCTTGTGGTCCGTGAATACTTGGAAGGGGAAGCGAGCCCCCTCCAGAAGATGTCTCCACTCGGAGAAGGCCAACTTCATAGCCAGTAACTCCCTGTCCCCGATGGAATAATTCCTCTCTGCTGGTGTAAAGGTCTTGGAAAAGAAGAAGCAAGGATGCTTCCAACCCTGGGCATCCTTTTGAAAGGGACTGCTCCAGCACCAACAGAAGAGGCATCCACCTCTAAGATAAACGGTTTATCGACATCGGGGCGATGTAAGATGGGAGCACTGGCGAAATGCGACTTGATGGAGGAGAACGCCTTTGTGACCTCCTCTGACCACAACTTGGGATTAGCTCCCTTCTTGGTGAGGGCTACCAAGGGAGCTACCAAAGTAGAGAAGTGGGGAATGAATTGGCGATAGTAGTTAATGAACCCCATAAAGCGCTGCACCGCCTTAAGGGAGTGGGGTTCTTGCCAATCCATCACAGCCTGTAGTTTGGTAGGATCCATAGCCAATCCCTGGGTGGAGATGATATAGCCCAGGAAAGGTAGAGACTCCTGCTCAAACATGCACTTCTCCAACTTCGCATATAGGGAATTTGCTTGCAAGAGGTCGAAGACCTTGCAGACATCTCTCCGGTGGGAGGCCATATCTGGAGAAAAGATGAGAATGTCATCCAGATAGACTACCACCGAGGTAGTCAACATATCCCGGAAGATGTCATTCACAAAGTCTTGGAAGACAGCTGGGGCATTACAGAGCCCAAAGGGCATTACCAGATATTCATAATGCCCATCCCTGGTGTTAAATGCCGTCTTCCATTCGTCCCCCTCACGGATGCGAATCAGGTTATACGCACCCCGCAGGTCTAACTTAGTAAATACCCTTGCTCCCCGAAGCCTGTCAAAGACCTCAGAGATTAGCGGCAAAGGATATTTATTTTTCACGGTGATAGCGTTGAGACCCCTATAATCAATGCACGGACGTAATTCTCCGTTCTTCTTCTGCACAAAGAAGAACCCCGCTCCCGCTGGTGACACCGACTTCCTAATGAATCCCCTTGCCAAGTTCTCCTGAATATATTGGGACATGGCCTCTGTCTCAGGAAGAGAGAGGGGATAAACCCTTCCTCTAGGAGGCTCAGCTCCAGGCAAGAGGTCGATAGGACAGTCATAGGGGCGATGAGGCGGAAGAGTCTCCGCAGCCTTCTTCGAGAAAACGTCGGCATAAGACCAATAGACCTTGGGAAGAGGAGAGAGGTCTATGGGTATCTCAGTGGTGTTGACCTGCATGCTGTCCCTAATGCATCTGCCTTTACATAAATTACCCCAACCCAGAATTCTCCCTGAAGACCACTCAATATGGGGAGAGTGGTGGCGGAGCCAGGGTAATCCCAACAAAACCTCATCTATACCCTCAGGGAGGATAAAAAATGATATATTCTCCTGATGGGAAGGAGACATAGACAAGGTGAGTGGGACAGACTGATGGGTGATTTGTGAGGGCAGAATTGCTCCGTTCAACACCCGTACCGATACTGGTTCAGCCAGCAACACCAAAGGCATGGTGTGGCGAGAAGCAAAGGAGGATGACATAAAATTCCCCTCTGCCCCAGAATCCACACACAACTTGACGGGTAGGGTGGTAGAACCGTGGGTAATTATCCCCTTGAGGAGCACTTTAGGGGCAAAACTCATGGCGTCCAGTGACCCTGTTCCTACGGTTACTGGGCGCGACCGTTTATTCAGCCGCTGTGGACATCGGTTGGCAAAATGTCCCTGCTGCTGGCAAATATAACAAATCGGGGATGGACGAGTGACCCGAGATTTAGATCCTGCAGGAGCAACCTCCTGAAGGTCGGGCGCCTGAACGGGCGACTCCAGAGGGGTGGTGAAGGTTGGAGCCAACCGAACCCTCTGCCTACACTGGGCACGTTCCAGCCTCCGCTCATGGAAACGGAGGTCGACGCGGGTGGAAATAGCGATAAGCTTCTCCACTGTGGCAGGAATCTCTCTGGTAGCCAAGGCGTCTTTCACATGACCCGCCAGTCCTCTCCAGAACATGGGAATGAGGACTTTATCTGGCCACTCTAATTCCGAGGCCAGAGTCCGAAATTGGACAGCAAACTGGCTGACCAAAGCCGAACCCTGGGTACTTGCCAATAGTGTGAGCGCCGTATCGTGGGTGATCTGAGGTCCTAGAAAAACCTTTTTCAGAGCCTCCAGAAAAGAGAAGCACTCCGCACCACACGGTCGTCGCGCTCCCACAGCGGCGTTGCCCACTCCAACGCTCTGCCCGACAGAAGAGCTATCACAAAGCCCACTTGTGCCCGATCCGTGGGGAAACGTGCAGCCAGAAGCTCGAGGTGTATGGAGCACTGACTCACGAATCCCCGACATTGCTTGCTGTCACCAGCAAACTTGTCTGGAAGCGGGAGGTGGGACAATGTATGGACAGAGGTGGCAGAGGACAAACTGGCTGCAGCTACGCTAGCAGCCTGAACAGCGACTGCGGTAACATCCAGAGCTGAGGTTGTGCGCTCAAGAGCCGCCAACCTACCCTCCAGCTGCTGGATGTACAGCTGTAAACGCTGTTCATCCGCCATTATACTAGCCAGACCCTGGCGCTAATATTATGTTAGGGACTGCGGAACGCACCAAATATAAGATGTGGAGAGGTGCGTTCGCAGCCCGGGGTCCACCTTGCAGGCGGAGCCTGCTGCTAGTAAAATGGCGTAAGAAGCAAACTCTGTTATCCCGCAGAGTCGCCAACATAAACGCCGTAACGCGCTGTGGCAATAAGTGCGAACTCTGTTACTCCACAGAGCCGCTAGAAGGAGAGCCGCAGCGCTATATGGCGATGTGTGCGAACTCACTAAACACAACTGAGTCGCAAAAAAACACGCTAGGGCGCTGTTTAGCGTTGAAAGCAAACCCTGTTACGTCACAGGGCCGCTGAGAAAAAGTGCTGTGTCCTGTCAGGCTCTCAGGTACACAGTTAAGTGCTAAGCGTACATAAAGCGTGATCATGTGCTAATGTCCTCGCGGGAGTCACCCGCAATCTATGGCGTCTGAACGCCAGACCCTGAATACGGCAATCAAAACTCCTCACCGGTTATGCCGGTAATCTAGGGCATCTAGGACGCCGACCCTGACCAGCTAGCACACCAAACTCCTCACCGATTAAGTCGGTATTCTAGTGGCTTATTTCAGCCGGGTCCCTAACCACACACACACATGACCACACTGGCGCATACCATACAATGGTTGATATTAGCGCATGGCGGCCCAGCCATGCTACCCTTTTATAGTAACAGCTACAGGACCTGCCAGAAACAAGGACCAATGAAGCTTGTTCCAGAACAACAGTAGTCACAGGACCTTCCTGGCAGACCAATAGGAGCTGCTGCAGTACCTGAGCATGTGACCCCTGATCTCCAATGAGAGATCTCACTCTGGGCATGCTCAGAAGGGAAAACGCAGGACTTTGTCCCAAAGACGTCTGCTCCAGCACTGGCTATAATAGCAGATCCAGGAAAGGCACAGCAAGTCACTGCACAGTACTGGAGTGGGCAAGACGCTTGGACCGACGTCTCTGCAAAGCAGGCTCCACTGCGGCCGGAGATGAATGGGAGACCGCAGCGGGGCTGGTTCGAGACTCCCCTTGTGCAGCGGCGGGAACTCGAACCCTAACACCTGGTACATGAGAATATACTGTTTGTGTTTTTCACATGTATATCTTCTATACCCAACTCATAGTATAACATAGCCATATCTCAGGTACAGAGGTAAGGAACATTTCTTCGCCTTATCTTCTGTCTTCTAAAATAAGAAAATGTTCCTATTTGTCATAGAATAGGCTTCTTATCAGCAGTATAACATTCAATGCCTCGATTATAAGATACGTATATCATTACTCTAGACTGTGGAGCGAATGAACACGGAATTTCCATTAGACTGTGGATTGACTAACAACAATATTTACACTAGACTATTGACCGACTGACCACAGCATTTCCTCTAGACTGTGGACGGACTAACAACGACATTTACACTAGTCTAAGAACCAACTGAACACAGAATTTAAACTAGACTGTTGTCATGGGTGCATCGCCACGAAGATTGTCGCGATTGCACATTCTGTCTTCTCGCAGCTGAGTTGCTGTTTCTTTGTGTTTGGTAATGAGGGAGTTAATTTTACCTAGCTCTTTGCTAAGACTAGGTCCAGCCTCGCCCGGCTGCTTTTGATTATGTTCTAATTAGCTTCCTTTATATAGCTGCCAGTCTGCTGGTTAGATGCCGGTGAAAGCATTCATACAGACTGCAGATAGGATCGGTTCTGAGAAGACTTAAGCTAAGAGCTCTTTTGTTGTTTATCCTCACCTTGCTTATAGTTTATCTCCTAGACCTTTGGTGTTCCCTCTGTGTTTTAATGTTGTATGCAAGACAGTATTTACTTTATCCCCTGTCTGTCTCGTTTGTCTATACTGTTTGTTAACCTTTACCTGTCCATTCCCTATGGTGGTAATCAGGGTCCTTCTAAGGACTAGATTACAGTGGTCAGGGATTTATAGGAGACAGGGTTTACGCTGGTGGCCTGGACCTCTGTACCATTAACAGTACCTCCAGGTAGAGGGACTAGTCAGGACCCCAGTTTAGGGTCAGCATAGACCCCGGTCCACCTCTAGCCAGAGACAGCGTGAAAAGGATTCAGGATTCACCCACAGTACAACGGATATTATGTCAGGTAATACTATACTATATGTACATGTTGATATGTTAAATAGAATGTTGTCCTCTTGGTATAGATAACTGACTTTATATATATATATCTGTGATACAGCGTGACAACTGTGGACTGATTGACCACAGTATTTAAACCAGACTTTGGACCGATTGACCAAAGCATTTCCTCTAGACTGTGAAGCGACTGACCACTTCATTTACACTAGACTATGGACTGACTGACCACAGGATTTATACTACACTGTGGACTGACTGACAACATGATTTACACTAGAATGTGGACTGACTGACCACAGCATTTATGCTAGATGTGGAATTTCTGACAACATTTCTAGAAGACCAGAAGACTAAAGACTCAATGACCACAAGATTTACACTAGAATGTGTACTGACTGACCACAGCATTTAAACCAGACTGTGGACTGATTGACCACAGTATTTATTCCAGACTGTGAACCAACTGACAAAATGATTTACACTAGACTATGGACTGGTTGACCACAGTATTTATACCAGACGTTGGATAGACTGACCAAAGCTTTTACAATAGTCTGTGAACCGACTGACCACTTCATTTACACTAGACTATGGACTGACTGACCACAGGATTTATACTAGACTGTGAACTGACTGAAAACATGATTTATACTAGAATGTGGACTGACTGAGCACAGCATTTATGCTGGATGTGGAATTTCTGACAACATTTCTAGAAGACCAGAAGACTATAGACTGAATGACCACAATAATTACACTAGAATGTGTACTGACTGACCACAGCATTTAAACCAGACTGTGCACTGATTGACCACAGTATTTATTCCAGACTATGGACCGCCTGACCAAAGAATTTATAATAGACTCTGGACTGACTGGACACATTTACAGAAGACCTTGGACTTGACGAACCAAAACTTTCACACTAGCCTGTGGATGAATGATCAAAGCATTTACAATAGTCTGAAGACTGACTAACCACAGCATTTACACTATGTTTGGACTGCAAGGCCACATTTCCAGAAGACTTTGGGCTGACTGAGCACACCATTTGCACTTGGTTAAGGACTTACTGACCATGTCATTTACTTTCGATTTGGACTGCTTTACCACATTTCCAGTAAAGTTTGCACTGGCTGACTATAAAATTTACAATAGTCTAAGGACTGACTGACCACAGCATTTATGCTACGTATGGAATTTCTGACAACATTTCTAGAGGACCAGAAGACTATAGACTGAATGACCACAACATTTACACTAGAATATGGACTGACTGACCACTTTTACAATGGACTGTGGACTGGCCTGCAAAAACTTTTACACTAGTTTATGGACTGACTGACAATAGCATTTAAACTAGGTGTGGACTGCTTGACCACATTTGCAGTAAAGATTTGACTGCCTGACTATAACATTTACACAAGTCTAAGGACTGACTGACCACAGCATTTATGCTAGGTGTGGAATTTCTTACCACATTTCCAGTATACTAGAAGACTATTGACTGAATGACCACAACATTTACATCAGAATGTGGACTAACTGACCTCTTTTACAATGGACTGTGGAGTGGTGGACAAAAACTTATACACTAGTTTATGGACTGAATGACCTTAGCATTTAAACTAGGTGTGGACTGCCTTACCACATTTCCAGTAAAGTTTTGACTGCCATACTATAACATTTACACTAGTTTAAAGACTGGCTAACGACAGCATTTATGCTAGGTGTGGACTGTCTGACCACATTTCATGTAAACTGTAGTCGAACTATAACATTTACAGAAGACTGTAGAATGACTGAACATTACATATACAGTACACTATCGAATGACTGACTACAGCTTTCACACTAAACTGGCCACAGTCCTTATACCTGAGATAAGTAATTTTAGCCATAGTGTGTTATATTTTTCTTTGTGTATAGATGTAGCAGGAACATATTATCACACCTTTGACTATTTACAGGTGACTGACGCCCAGTGAGATAGTGGAACGTGACATTTTTACTTGTGGATTTCAAGAGAACAATAAGAAAAATCTCATAACAGGTAATTAATATTTATATTAATTACTGATAATCGTCGGTTTAGGCATAAGTTCTAGGCCTGCCGAGGTGTAATAACACCTTCCTGGTACATGAGAATATACTGTTTGTGTTTTTCACATGTATATCTTCTATACCCAACTCATAGTATAACATAGCCATATCTCAGGTACAGAGGTAAGGAACATTTCTTTGCCTTATCCTCTGTCTTCTAAAATAAGAAAATGTTCCTATTTGTCATAGAATAGGCTTCTTATCAGCAGTATAACATTCAATGCCTCGATTATAAGATACGTATATCATCAGTTACTCTAGACTGTGGAGCGAATGAACACGGAATTTCCACTAGACTGTGGATTGACTAACAACAATATTTACACTAGACTATTGACCGACTGACCACAGCATTTCCTCTAGACTGTGGACGGACTAACAACAACATTTACACTAGTCTATGAACCAACTGAACACAGAATTTAAACTAGACTGTGGACTGATTGACCACAGTATTTAAACCAGACTTTGAACCGACTGACCAAAGCATTTCCTCTAGACTGTGAACCGACTGACCACTTCATTTACACTAGACTATGGACTGAATGACCACAGGATTTATACTACACTGTGGACTGACTGACAACATGATTTACACTAGAATGTGGACTGACTGACCACAGCATTTATGCTAGATGTGGAATTTCTGACAACATTTCTAGAAGACCAGAAGACTAAAGACTGAATGACCACAAGATTTACACTAGAATGTGTACTGACTGACCACAGCATTTAAACCAGGCTGTGGACTGATTGACCACAGTATTTATTCCAGACTGTGGCCGACTGACCAAAGCTTTTACAATAGTCTGTGAACCGACTGACCACTTCATTTACACTAGATTATGGACTGACTGACCACGGATTTATACTAGACTGTGGACTGACTGAAAACATGATTTACACTAGAATGTGGACTGACTGAGCACAGCATTTATGCTGGATGTGGAATTTCTGACAACATTTCAAGAAGACCAGAAGACTATAGACTGAATGACCACAACAATTACAATAGAATGTGTACTGACTGACCACAGCATTTAAACCAGACTGTGGACTGATTGACCACAGTATTTATTCCAAACTATGGACCGCCTGACCAAAGAATTTATAATAGACTCTGGACTAACTGACCACATCATTTACACTACACTGGGGACTGACTGGACACATTTACTGAAGACCTTGGACTTGACGAACCAAAACTGTCACACTACCCTGTGGACGAATGATCAAAGCATTTACATTAGTCTGAAGACTGACTAACCACAGCATTTACACTATGTTTGGACTGCCTGGCCACATTTCTAGAGGACCAGAAGACTATAGACTGAATGACCACAACATTTACACTAGAATGTGGACTGACAAACCACTTTTACAATGGAATGTGGACTGGCCTGCAAAAACGTTTACACTATTTTATGTACTGACTGACTGACCATAGCATTTAAACTAGGTGTGGACTGCTTGACCACATTTGCAGTAAAGATATGACTGCCTGACTATAACATTTACAGAGGTCTAACGACTGACTGACCACAGCATTTATGCTAGGTGTGGAATTTCTTACAACATTTTCACTATACCCGAAGACTATTGACTGAATAACAACAACATTTACGTCAGAATGTGGACTGACTGACCTCTTCTACAATGGACTGTGGAGTTTTGGAAAAAAAATTTTACACTAGTTTATGGACTGAGTGACCATAGCATTTAAACTAGGTGTGGACTGCTTGACCACATTTGCAGTAAAGATTTGACTGCCTGACTATAACATTTACACAAGTCTAAGGACTAACTGACTGCAGCATGTATGCTATGTTGGAATTTCTTACCACATTTCCAGTATACCAGAAGACTTTTGACTGAATGACCACAATATATACGTCAGAATGTGGACTGACTGACCTATTTTACAATGGACTGTGGACTGGCCTGCAAAAACTTTTACACTAGTTTATGGACTGAATGACCATAACATTTAAACTACGTGTGGACTGCCTTACCACATTTCCAGTAAAGTTTTGACTGCCAAACTATAACATTTACACTAGTTTAAAGACTGGCTTACGACAGCATTTTTGCTAGGTGTGGACAGTCTGACCACATTTCATGTAAACTGTAGTCTAACTATAACATTTACAGAAGACTGTAGAATGACTGAACACAACATATACAGTAAACTATCGAATGACTGACTACAGCTTTCACACTAAACTGGCCACAGTCCTTATACCTGAGATAAGTAAATTTTAGCCCTAGTGTGTTTATATTTTCTTTGTGTATAGCATGTAGCAGGAACATATTATCACACCTTTGACTATTTACAGGTGACTGACGCCCATTGAGATGGTGGAACATGACATTTTTACTTGTGGATTTCAAGAAAAGAATAAGAAAAATCTCATAACAGGTAATTAATATTTATATTAATTACTGATAATCGTCGGTTTAGGCATAAGTTCTAGGCCTGCCGAGTGTAATAACACCTTCCTGGTACATGAGAATATACTGTTTGTGTTTTTCACATGTATATCTTCAATACCCAACTCCTAGTATAACATAACAATATCTCAAATACAAAGGTAAGGAACATTTCTTCTCCTTATCCTCTGTCTTCTAAAATAAGAAAATGTTCCTATTTGTCATAGAACAGGCTTCTTATCAGCAGATAACATTCAATGCCTCGATTATAAGATACGGATATCATCATTTACTCTAGACTGTGGAGTGACTGACCACAGCATTTCCTCTAGACTGTGGACGGACTAACACACATTTACACTATCTATGAACCAGTGAACACAGAATTTACACTAGACGTGGACTGACTAACAACAATATTTACACTAGACTATTGACCGACTGACCACAGCATTTCCTCTAGACTGTGGACGGACTAACAACAATTTTTACACTAGACTGTGAACCAACTGAACACAGAATTTACACTAGACTGTGGACTGATTGACCACAGTAGTTACACCAGACTTTGGACCGACTGACCAAAGCATTTACAATAGATGTGAACCGACTGACCACTTCATTTACACTAGACTATGGATTGACTGACCACAGGATTTTATACTGGACTGTGCACCAACTGACAACATGATTTACACTAGAATGTGGACTGACTGACCACATCAATTACATACACTGTGACTGACTGGATACATTTACAGAAGACCTTGGACATGACGGACCAAAGTTTCACACTAGCCTGTGGATGAATGATCAAAGCATTTACATTGGTCTGAAGACAGACTAAGCACAGCATTTACACTATGTTTGGACTGCCTGGCCACATTTCCAGAAGACTTTGGGCTGACTGAGCACATGCATTTTACTTGTTTAAGGACTTACTGACCATGCATTGACTTTCGATTTGGACTGCTTGACCACATTTCCAGTAAGTTGCACTGCCATACTATAACATTTACACTAGTTTAAAGACTTGCTGACGACAACATTTATGCTAGGTGTGGACTGTCTGACCACATTTCATGTAAACTGTAGTCTAATATAAACGTGTGGACTGCCTTACCACATTTCCAGTAAAGTTTTGACTGCCAAACTATAACATTTACACTAGTTTAAAGACTGGCTTACGACAGCATTTTTGCTAGGTGTGGACAGTCTGACCACATTTCATGTAAACTGTAGTCTAACTATAACATTTACAGAAGACTGTAGAATGACTGAACACAACATATACAGTAAACTATCGAATGACTGACTACAGCTTTCACACTAAACTGGCCACAGTCCTTATACCTGAGATAAGTAATTTTAGCCCTAGTGTGTTATATATTTCTTTGTGTATAGCATGTAGCAGGAACATATTATCACACCTTTGACTATTTACAGGTGACTGACGCCCATTGAGATGGTGGAACATGACATTTTTACTTGTGGATTTCAAGAAAAGAATAAGAAAAATCTCATAACAGGTAATTAATATTTATATTAATTACTGATAATCGTCGGTTTAGGCATAAGTTCTAGGCCTGCCGAGGTGTAATAACACCTTCCTGGTACATGAGAATATACTGTTTGTGTTTTTCACATGTATATCTTCAATACCCAACTCCTAGTATAACATAACAATATCTCAAATACAAAGGTAAGGAACATTTCTTCTCCTTATCCTCTGTCTTCTAAAATAAGAAAATGTTCCTATTTGTCATAGAACAGGCTTCTTATCAGCAGTATAACATTCAATGCCTCGATTATAAGATACGGATATCATCATTTACTCTAGACTGTGGAGTGACTGACCACAGCATTTCCTCTAGACTGTGGACGGACTAACAACAACATTTACACTAGTCTATGAACCAGCTGAACACAGAATTTACACTAGACTGTGGACTGACTAACAACAATATTTACACTAGACTATTGACCGACTGACCACAGCATTTCCTCTAGACTGTGGACGGACTAACAACAATTTTTACACTAGACTGTGAACCAACTGAACACAGAATTTACACTAGACTGTGGACTGATTGACCACAGTAGTTACACCAGACTTTGGACCGACTGACCAAAGCATTTACAATAGATTGTGAACCGACTGACCACTTCATTTACACTAGACTATGGATTGACTGACCACAGATTTATACTGACTGTGACCAACTGACAACATGATTTACACTAGAATGTGGACTGACTGACCACATCATTACATACACTGGACTGATGGATCATTTACAGAAGACCTTGGACATGACGACCAAAAGTTTCACACTAGCCTGTGGATGATGATCAAAGCATTTACATTGGTACTGAAGACAGACTAAGCACAGCCATTACAGCATGTTTGGACTGCTGGCCACATTTTCCAAACAACTTTGGGCTGACTGAGCACAGCATTTGTACTTGTTTAAGGACTTACTGACCATGTCATTGACTTTCGATTTGGACTGCTTGACCACATTTCCAGTAAAGTTTGCACTGCCATACTATAACATTTACACTAGTTTAAAGACTTGCTGACGACAACATTTATGCTAGGTGTGGACTGTCTGACCACATTTCATGTAAACTGTAGTCTAAATATAACATTTACAGAAGACTGTTGAATGACTGAACATTACATATACAGTAAACTATCGAATGACTGACTACAGCTTTCACACTAAACTGTCCACAGTCCTTAAACCTAAGATAAGTAATTTTAGCCCTAGTGTGTTATATTTTTAGTTGTGTATAGCATGTAGCAGGAACATATTATCACAACTTTGACTATTTACAGGTGACTGACGCCCAGTGAGATGGTGGAGCATGACATTTTTACTTGTGGATTTCAAGAAAAGAATAAGAAAAATCTCATAACAGGTAATTAATATTTATATTAATTACTGATAATCGTTGGCTTAGGCATAAGTTTTAGGCCTGCCGAGGTATAATAACACCTTCCTGGTACATGAGAATATACTGTTTGTGTTTTTCACATGTATATCTTCTATACCCAACTCATAGTATAACATAGCCATATCTCAGGTACGGAGGTAAGGAACATTTCTTCGCCTTATCCTCTGTCTTCTAAAATAAGAAAATGTTCCTATTTGTCATAGAATAGGCTTCTTATCAGCAGTATAACATTCAATGCCTCGATTATAAGATACGGATATCATCATTTACTCTGGACTGTGGAGCGACTGACCATAGAATTTCCACTAGACTGTGGACTGACTAAAAACAATATTTACACTAGACTATTGACCGACTGACCACAGCATTTCCTCTAGACTGTGGACGGACTAACAACAACATTTAAACCAGACTGTGGACTGATTGATCACAGTCTTTATGTCAGACTTTGGACCGACTGACCAAAGCGTTTACAATAGACTGTGAACCGACTGACCACGTCATTTACTCTAAACTATGGACTGACTGACCACAGGATTTATACTAGACTGTGGACCGACTAACAAAATGGTTTACACTAGAATGTGGACTGACTGACCACAGCATTTAAATCAGACTGTGGACTGATTGACCACAGTATTTATTCCAGACTGTGGACCGACTGACAACATGATTTACACTAGACTGTGGACTGACTGACCACAGTATTTTTACTATACTGTGGACCCCTGACCAAAGAATTATAATAGACTCTGGACTGACTGACCACATCATTTATACTACACTGTGGACTGACTGGACACATTTACAGTAGACCTTGGACTTGACGGACCAAAAGTTTCACACTAGCCTGTGGATGAATGATCAAAGCATTTACATTAGTCTGAAGACTGACTAACCACAGCATTTACACTATGTTTGGACTGCCTGGCCACATTTCCAGAAGACTTTGGGCTGACTGAGCACAGCATTTGCACTTGTTTAAGAACTTACTGACCATGTCATTTACTTTCGATTTGGACTGCTTCACCATATTTCCAGTAAAGTTTGCACTGGCTGACTATAAAATTTACACTAGTCTAAGGAGCGACTGAACACAGCATTTATACTAGGTGTGGAATTTATGATAACATTTCTAGAAGACCAGAAGACTATAGACTGAATGACCACAACATTTACACTAGAATGTGGACTGACTGACCACTTTTACAATGGACTGTGGACTGGCCTGCAAAAACTTTTACACTAGTTTATGGACTAACTGACCATAGCATTTAAACTAGGTGTGGACTGCTTGACCACATTTGCAGTAAAGATTTGACTGCCTGACTATAACATTTACACAAGTCTAAGGACTGACTGACCACAGCATTTATGCTAGGTGTGGAA
The DNA here is from genome assembly GCA_033576555.1 of Oophaga sylvatica. Lineage (NCBI taxonomy): Eukaryota > Metazoa > Chordata > Amphibia > Anura > Dendrobatidae > Oophaga > Oophaga sylvatica. Next base: position 25,147 of record JARQOD010000050.1, on the reverse strand, counting down.
TTTCTTACCACATTTCCAGTATACCAGAAGACTATTGACTGAATGACTACAACATTTACATCAGAATGTGGACTGACTGACCTCTTTTACAATGAACTGTGGAGTGATGGACAAAAACTTTTTCACTAGTTTATGGACTGAATGACCTTGGCATTTAAACTAGGTGTGGACTGCCTTACCACATTTACAGTAAAGTTTCGACTGCCATACTATAACATTTACACTAGTTTAAAGACTGGCTGAAGACAGCATTTATGCTAGGTGTGGACTGTCTGATCACATTTCATGTATACTGTAGTCTAACTATAACATTTACAGAGGACTGTAGAATGACTGAACATAACATATACCGTAAACTATCGAATGACTGACTACAGCTTTCACACTAAACTGGCCACAGTCCTTATACCTGAGATAAGTAATTTTAGCCCTAGTGTGTTATATTTTTCTTTGTGTATAGCATGTAGCAGGAACATATTATCACACCTTTGACTTTTTACAGGTGACTGACACCCAGTGAAATGGTGGAACGTGACATTTTTACTTGTGGATTTCAAGAGAACAATAGGAAAAATCTCATAACAGGTAATTAATATTTATATTAATTACTGATAATCGTCGGTTTAGGCATAAGTTCTAGGCCTGCCGAGGTGTAATAACACCTTCCTGGTACATAACAATATACTGTTTGTGTTTTTCACATGTATATCTTCTATACCCAACTCCTAGTATAACATAACCATATCTCAGGTACAGAGGTAAGGAACATTTCTTCTCCTTATCCTCTGTCTTCTAAAATAAGAAAATGTTCCTATTTGTCATAGAATAGGCTTCTTATCAGCAGTATAACATTCAATTCCTCGATTATAAGATACGTATATCATCAGTTACTCTAGACTATGGAGCGACTGAACATGGAATTTCCACTAGACTGTGGACTAACTAACAACAATATTTACACTAGACTATTGACCGACTGACCACAGCATTTCCTCTAGACTGTGGACGGACTAACAACAACATTTACACTAGTCTATGAACCAACTGAACACAGAATTTACACTAGACTGTGGACTGATTGACCAAAGTATTTATACCAGACTTTGGATCGACTGACCAAAGCTTTTACAATAGACAGTGAACCGACTGACCACTTCATTTACACTAGACTATGGACTGACTGACCACAGGATTTATACTAGACTGTGGACTGACTGACAACATCATTTACACTAGAATGTGGACTGACTGACCACAGCATTTATGCTAGATGTGGAATTTCTGACCACATTTCTAGAAGACCAGAAGACTATAGACTGAATGACCACAAGATTTACACTAGAATGTGTACTGACTGACCACAGCATTTAAACCAGACTGTGGACTGATTGACCACAGTATTTATTCCAGACTGTGGATCGACTGACAAAATAATTTACACTAGACTATGGACTGGTTGACCACAGTATTTATACCAGACTTTGGATAGACTGACCAAAGCTTTTACAATAGACTGTGAACCGACTGACCACTTCATTTACACTAGACTATGGACTGACTGACCACAGGATTTATACTAGACTGTGGACTGACTGACAACATGATTTACACTAGAATGTGGACTGACTGACCACAGCATTTATGCTAGATGTGGAATTTCTGACAACATTTCTAGAAGACCAGAAGACTATAGACTGAATGACCACAACAATTACACTAGAATGTGTACTGACTGACCACAGCATTTAAACCAGACTTTGGACTGATTGACCACAGTATTTATTCCAGACTGTGGACCGACTGACAACATGATTTACACTAGACTATGGACTGACTGACCACAGTATTTATACTAGACTATGGACCGCCTGACCAAAGAATTTATAATAGACTCTGAACTGACTGACCACATCATTTACACTACACTGGGGACTGACTGGACACATTTACAGAAGACCTTGGAGTTGACGAACCAAAACTTTCACACTAGCCTGTGGATGAATGATCAAAGCATTTACATTAGTCTGAAGACTGACTAACCACAGCATTTACACTATGTTTGGACTGCCTGGCCACATTTCCAGAAGACTTTGGGCTGACTGAGCACAGCATTTGCACTTAGTTAAGGACTTACTGACCATGTCATTTACTTTCGATTTGGACTGCTTGACCACATTTGCAGTAAAGATTTGACTGCCTGACTATAACATTTACACAAGTCTAAGGATTAACTGACCGCAGCATTTATGCTAGGTGTGTAATTTCTTACCACATTTCCAGTATACCAGAAGACTATTGACTGAATGACCACAACTTTTACGTCAGAATGTGGACTGACTGACCTCTTTTACAATGGACTGTGGACTGGCCTGCAAAAACTTTTACACTAGTTTATGGACTGAATGACCATAGCATTTAAACTAGGTGTGGACAGCCTTACCACATTTCCAGTAAAGTTTTGACTGCCATACTATAACATTTACACTAGTTTAAAGACTGGCTTACGACAGCATTTTTGCTAGGTGTGGACTGTCTGACCACATTTCATGTAAACTGTCGTCTAACTATAACATTTACAGAAGACTGTAGAATGACTGAACATAACATATACAGTAAACTATCGAATGACTGACTACTAGTGTTGAGCGATACGATACTGCAAATATCGGATATCGGCCGATATTAGCTGTATCGGCCTTTCGATTCCGAATACCGATATTTTCGTCATATCGAATACCGGAATCGGATTTGTCACTGTCATTGTCAGTGTCCGTCGGTCGGGTCTGTCACTGTCAGTGTCCGTTCGGTCGGGTCTGTCAGGAGTCAGCGGCACTTACCTGGCAGAAGATCTCCGGCGGTCACGGCCTGGACTGCTTCATGGCCGCCATCCTCTTCTCCCCGGCGGTCACATGCAGTTTCTCGCGATAACTGCAGTGACTGCTGGGTAATCCCGGCCGTAAAGCAGTCAGTCCGATGACGTCACCGCCGGGGAAGCAGGTAATCAGCTGTGCTGCGTCGCGATGACAGGCTCTGCCTGTCATTGCGATGTAGCAGAGCTGGATCGTCGTGGGACTATCGTTACTATGGACTGCGTCGGACAGGTGGTATACTGTTGGTTTGTTTTTTTCTTTTTTTACAGGAGATCGATGGCGTCGCAGGAATGAGAGTACAATAAAAGAAATGAAAACTGTGTTGTCTCTTTTATTTCATTAAAATAATTTTTTCTTGCTGTGTCTTTTTTTAAAACATTTAATAACTTTGGGATTAATAATGGATCGGTGTCTTATTGACACCTCTCCATTATTAACCGGGCTTATTGTCACCGTGCAATCAACGGTGACATTAACCCCTTATTACCCCACTTGCCACCGCTACAGGGCAGTGGGAAGAGCCGGGTAAAGTGCCACAATTGGCACATCTTTTGATGCGCCAAATGTGGGGCTGCTGTAGCCTGGTATTATCAGGCTGTTGAGGGCCAAAATCCATGGGCCTTGACAGTCTTTTAATACCAGGCCGCAGCAGTCTGCATTTTACTTGGCTGGTTAACAAAAATAGGGGGACCCCTACGCCGTTTTTTTTTTCGAGGGGATCCCCTATTTTTGTTAACCAGCCAAGCTAAGCAGACTGCTGTGGCCTGGTATTATCAGGCTTGCAAGGTCCATGGATATTGGATCCTTACCAGCCTGAAAAACCAGGCCTCAGCAGTCTGCTTCATCTGGCTGGTTAACAAAAATAGGGGGGACCCCACGCCAATTTTTTTCGAGGGGATCCCCTATTTTTGTTAATCAGCCAAGATATGCAGACTGCTGTGGCCTGGTATTATCAGGCTGGCAAGGTCCATGGATCCTGGCTCCTTAACAGCCTGAAAATCCAGGCCTCAGCGGTCTGCTTCATCTGGCTGGTTAACAAAAATAGGGGGGACCCCACGCCATTTTTTTTTCGAAGGGAACCCTATTTTTGTTAATCAGTTCCCTCTGACGTCACTGATGGTGTCCCTGGCTGACCTGAAGTGAAAGTGGAAAGCAATCAATTAAGCTTTCCACTTCCTCTCCTGTCAGCCAGGAGAGGAACTCATTCATTTGGGGGTTTACTGTGAGGCTGCAGCATTAGCTGCGGTCCCTGCAGTAAACATTAACCCTTTCTGAAGGATTACACCGTGGGACCTGACTGTGCATGGGATAGGATTAATAATTGATAGTTGTCTAATTGACAGCTCTCAATTATTAACCTGGCTTAAAGTGACCTTTCAATTGCAAGGTCATTTTAACCCCTTATTAACCCATTCGCCACCGCTACAGGGCAATGGGAATAGACGGGCAAAGTGCCAGAAAGGGCGAATCTAATTATAGATTTGTCTTTTCTGGGGTGTCTGGGGGCAGATGTTAGTAGCCAGGGGGGGGCAAAAATAATGGTCCCTCTCTGGGCTATTATTATCTGCCCCCATTCGCTGGCTTTGTCTGTCTGGTTGCGAAAATAGGGCGGGAGCCCACGCATTTTTTTTAAACAATTTTACACCTCATATATATATATATATATATATATATACATGTCATTGAATTTGTGACACATATATATATATTTATATTTATAGTTCATACACTTCTACATAGTATAATAGCCGCTAATTCAATTGCCGGCTTTTGTGAAAATGCAGAACCCGACATGAAATGACACTTGGTGTACATAGGGTTAACCATGTCTTTTCATGTCCTTTGCTATCTGATTTGCACAAACAATTACATCAGTCTATGTGTGCAAAATTTCACACCTGTAGGGGTTAATTAAAGGTGTAAATTCGTAGCAAAAAAGTCCGTTTTTTTTACAACGAATTTACACCTTTAATTAACCCCTACAGGTGTGAAATTTTGCACACATAGACTGATGTAATTGTTTGTGCAAATCAGATTGCAAACGACATGAAAAGACATGGTTAACCCTATGTACACCAAGTGTCATTTCATGTCGGGTGCTTCTGTCTTTTCACAGAAGCCGGCTTTACCCGGCAATTGAATCAGAGGATATTTTACTATGTAGAAGTGTATAAACTATACATATATGTATATATATATGTCACAATGACATGTATATATATATATATATATATATATATATATATATGTATTCTATGTGTGTATATTTAGTGTTTACAAGGAAATAAAGGTTTTTTTTAGTTGCGATTTTTTGTTCCCATAGACTTACATTGGACTTCCGGTATCGGAATCGGATATCGACGATATTTAGTGATATCGGCGATACCATTTCGATACAATATTTTTAGATATCCAGCAGTATCGCTCAACACTACTGACTACAGCTTTCACACTAAACTGGCCACAGTCCTTATACCTGAGATAAGTAATTTTAGCCCTAGTGTGTTATATTATTCTTTGTGTATAGTATGTAGCAGGAACATATTATCACACCTTTGACTTTTTACAGGTGACTGACGCCCAGTGAGATGGTGGAACATGAAATTTTTACTTGTGGATTTCAAGAAAAGAATAAGAAAAATCTCATAACAGGTAATTAATATTTATATTAATTACTGATAATCGTCGGTTTAGGCATAAGTTCTAGGCCTGCCGAGGTGTAATAACACCTTCCTGGAACATGAGAATATACTGTTTGTGTTTTTCACATGTATATCTTCAATACCCAACTCCTAGTATAACATAACCATATCTCAGGTACAAAGGTAAGGAACATTTCTTCTCGTTATCGTCTGTCTTCTAAAATAAGAAAATGTTCCTATTTGTCATAGAATAGGCTTCTTATCAGCAGCATAACATTCAATGCCTTGATTATAAGATACATATATCATCATTTACTCTAGACTGTGGAGTGACTGACCACAGCATTTCCTCTAGACTGTGGACTGACTAACAACAACATTTACTAGTCTATGAACCAACTGAACACAGAATTTACACTAGACTGTGGACTGACTAACAACAATATTTACACTAGACTGTGAACCAACTGAACACAGAATTTACACTAGACTATTGACCGACTGACCACAGCATTTCCTCTAGACTGTGGACGGACTAACAACAACATTTAAACTAGACTGTGAACCAACTGAACACAGAATTTACACTAGACTGTGGACTGATTGACCACAGTATTTATACCAGACTTTGGACCGACTGACCAAAGCATTTACAATAGACTGTGAACCGTCTGACCACTTCATTTACACTAGACTATGGACTGACTGACCACAGGATTTATACTGGACTGTGGACCAACTGACAACATGATTTACACTAGAATGTGGACTGACTGACCACAGCATTTAAACCAGACTGTGGACTGATTGACCACACTATTTATTCCAGACTGTGGACTGACTGACAATATGATTTAAACTAGACTGTGGACTGACTGATCACAGTATTTATACTAGACTATGGACCGCCTGACCAAAGAATTTATAATAGACTCTGGACTGACTGACCATATCATTTACACTACACTGTGGAGTGACTGGACACATTTATAGTAGACCTTGGACTTGACGGACAAAAACTTTTACACTAGAATCATAGAATCATAGAATCATAGAATAGTAGAGTTGGAAGGGACCTCCTGGGTCATTTGGTCCAACCCCCTGCTCAAAGCAGGATTCTCTAAATCATCCCAGACAGATGTCTGTCCAGCCTCTGTTTGAAGACTTCCATTGAAGGAGAACTCACCACCTCTCATGGCAGCCTGTTCCACTCATTGATCACCCTAACTGTCAAAAAGTTTTTTCTAATATCTAATCTGTGTCTCCTCCCATTCAGTTTCATCCCATTGCTTCTAGTCTTTCCTTGTGCAAATGAGAATAAAGATGATCCTTCTACAATGTGACAGCCCTTGAGATATTTGTAGACAGCTATTAAGTCTCCTCTCAGTCTTCTTTTTGCAAGCTAAACATTCCCAAATCCTGCAACCGTTCCTCATAGGACATGGTTTGCAGACCGGTCACCATTGTGGTGGCTCTTCTCTGAACTTGCTCCAGTTTGTTGATGTCTTTTTTAAAATGTGGTGCCCAAAACTGGACACAGTAGAATCATAGAATCATAGAATGGTAGAGTTGGAAGGGACCTCCTGGGCCATCTGGTCCAACCCCCGCTCAAAGCAGGATTCTCTAAATCATCCCAGACAGATGTCTGTCCAGCCTCTGTTTGAAGACTTCCATTGAAGGAGAACTTACCACCTCTCGTGGCAGCCTGTTCCACTCCTTGATCACCCTAACTGTCAAAAAGTTTTTTCTAATATCTAATCTGTGTCTCCTCCCATTCAGTTTCATCCCATTGCTTCTAGTCTTTCCTTGTGCAAATGAGAATAAAGATGATCCTTCTACAATGTGTATTCCAGATGAGGTCTGACCAAAGAGGAGTAGAGGGCAATAATGACCTCACGTGATCTAGACTGTATGCTTCTGTTGATACATCCTAGAATTGCATTTGCTTTTTTTGCTGCTGCATCACACTGTTGACTCATGTTCAGTCTGTGATCAATTAGTATACCCAAGTCTTTTTTACATGTGCTGTTACTTAGTCCTATTCCTCCCATTTTGTATATGCTTTTTTCATTTTCATTGCCCAGATGTAGTACTTTGCATTTTTTCCTGTTAAAATCCATTCTGTTAGTTGCTGCCCACTGCTCCAGTTTATTTACATCTTTTTGAATCCTCTCTCTCTCTCTTCTCTCGTATTAGCTACCCCTCCTAGCTTTGTGTCATCAGCAAATTTGATCAATTTACCCTCAATCCCTTCATCTAAATCATTGATAAAGATGTTGAACAATACAGGGCCCAAAACAGAGCCTTGTGGTACCCCACTTGATACATTCTTCCAACTGGATGTGCAGCCATTTACGACCACTCTTTGGGTCCGATCACTAAGCCAGTTATGAATCCACCTAACAGTTGCCTTGTCCATTCCATATTTAGTCATTTTTTCAATAAGGATTGTGTGAGATACTTTGTCAAATGCTTTGCTGAAGTCAAGATATACTATATCTACAGCATTTCCCTGATCCACCCAGTCAGTGATTCTGTCATAGAAGGAAATTAAGTTAGTCTGACATGACTTATTAGTTACAAACCCATGCTGACTCTGTTTAATCACTTCATTCTTATCCAGGTACTTGCATACATGTTCTTTAATAATTTGTTCAAAGATCTTTCCTGGTATAGAAGTCAGACTCACCGGCCTGTAGTTCCCTGGGACCACCTTCTTCCCCTTTTTGAAGATAGGAACAACATTTGCTTTTCTCCAGTCTTCTGGGACTTCTCCTGTTCTCCAAGAATTTTCAAAGATTATGGACAGTGGTTCAAGAATTTCTTCCGCTATCTCCTTCAGTACTCTGGGGTGTAATTCATCTGGACCTGGAGACTTGAATTCATTTATGTTAGCTAAGTGTTTCCTCACTGTCTTTCTGTTTATAGATATCCTGGATTCTTCTATTCCTTTAATAGGACAGTGAAGATCAGTTGATGTTACATTCCCTTTCTGAGAGAAAACAGATGCAAAATAAGAATTTAACAGTTCAGCCTTCTCAACATCCTGTCTTACCATTTCATCATTTTCATCCTGTAAAAATCATATAGCATCTTTGACTTTTCTTTTACTTTTGACGTATCCCCAAAATCCTTTTTTGTTGCTTTTGATGTCACTTGCAAGCCTTAATTCATTGTCAGCTTTAGATAATCTGATTTGTGCCCTGCAGGTTCTGCAGACGGCATTATATTCTTCTTTAGATATGCCTCCCTCTTTCCATTTGATAAACATTTCTTTCTTCCTTTTTAGCATGTGTTTAAGTTCTGTGTTCATCCATCCTGGTTTCCTTAAATGCTTCCCATTCTTCACTCTTTTCGGAATTGTTAACAATTGTGCTTTGAGAATCTCATTTTTCAAGATTTTCCATCCTTCCTGTACATTTTTGTCCACTAGCCTTTGGATGAATGAACAAAGCATTTACAATAATCTGAAGACTGACTAACCACAGCATTTACTCTATGTTTGGACTTCCTGGCCACATTTCCAAAAGACTTTGGGCTGACTGAGCACAGCATTTGCACTTGTTTAAGGACTTACTGACCATGTCATTTACTTTTGATTTGGACTACTTGACCACATTTCCAGTAAAGTTTGCACTGGCTGACTATAAAATGTACACTAGTCTAAGGACTGACTGACCACAGCATATATACTAGGTGTTGAATTTCTGATAACATTTCTAGAAGACCAGAAGACTATAGACTGAATGACCACAACATTTACACTAGAATATGGACTGACTGACCACTTTTACAATGGACTGTGGACTGGCCTGCAAAAACTTTTACACTAGTTTATGGACTAACTGACCATACCATTTAAATTAGGTGTGGACTGCTTGACCACATTTGCAGTAAAGATTTGACTGCCTGACTATAACATTTACACAAGTCTAAAGGGTATGCCACACTAAGCGAGATCGCTAACGAGATCGCAACTGCTTCACCATTTATGACGCAGTAGCGATCTCGTTAGCGACTTAGCTGTTAGATTCCAAACACAACTCATCAGCGATCTGTGATTCCAAACACATCTCATCAGCGATCTGTATAACGACCTCTGCGGTCGTTGGGAAAACCTAGTCCCACCTACGATGCTGGTGAAGTCGTTCATAAAGGGTGTCACACTCAGCGATTCAGGCTCACCAGCAGTACAACAACGACCAAAAAACGGCTCAGAACGTTCATGAGCGATCAGCGACATCTCAGCAGGGGCCACATCGCTGCTACATGTCACACACAGCTAAGTCGCTAACGAGATCGCTACTGCGTCATAAATGGTGATGCAGTTGCGATCTCGTTAGCTATCTCGCTTAGTGTGGCATACACTTAAGGACTGACTGACCACAGCATTTATGCTAGGTGTGGAATTTCTTACCACATTTCCAGTATACCAGAAGACTATTGTCTGAATGACCACAACATTTACATCAGAATGTGGACTGACTGACCTCTTTTACAATGAACTGTGGAGTGGTGGACAAAAACTTTTACACTAGTTTATGGACTGAATGACCTTAGCATTTAAACTAGGTGTGGACTGCCTTACCACATTTCCAGTAAAGTTTTGACTGCCATACTATAACATTTACACAAGTTTAAGGACTGACTGACCACAGCATTTATGCTAGGTGTGGAATTTATTACCACATTTCCAGTATACAAGAAGACTATTGACTGAATGACCACAACATTTACATCAGAATGTGGACTGACCACAGCATTTAAACCAGACTGTGGGCTGATTGACCACAGTATTTATTCCAGACTGTGAACCGACTGACAACATGATTTACACTAGACTATGGACTGATTGACCACAGTATTTATACCAGACTTTGGATTGACTGACCAAAGCTTTTACAATAGACTGTGAACGGACTGACCACTTCATTTACACTAGACTATGGATTGACTGACAACAGGATTTATACTAGACGGTGGACTGACTGACAACATGATTTACACTATAATGTGGACTGACTGAGCACAGCATTTAAACCAGACTGTGGACTGATTGACCACAGTATTTATTCCAGACTGTGGACCGACTGACAACATGATTTACACTAGACTATGGACTGACTGACCACAGTATTTATACTAGACTATGGACAGCCTGACTAAAGAATTTATAATAGACTCTGGACTGACTGATTAAATCATTTACACTACACTGGGGACTGACTGGACACATTTCGAGAAGACCTTGACTTGACGAACCAAATCTTTCACACTAGCCTGTGGATGAATGATCAAAGCATTTATATTAGTCTAAAGACTGACTAAACACAGCATTTACACTATGTTTGGACTGCCTGGCCACATTTCCAGAAGATTTTGGGCTGACTGAGCAAAGCATTTGCACTTGGTTAAGGCTTACTGACCATGTCATTTACTTTCAATTTGGACTGCTTGACCACATTTCCAGTAAAGTTTGCACTGGCTGACTATAAGATTTACACTAGTCTAAGGACTGACTGACCACAGCATTTATGCTACGTGTGGAATTTCTGACAACATTTCTAGAAGACCAGAAGACTATAGACTGAATGACCCCAACATTTACACTAGAATGTGGACTGACTGACCACTTTTACAATGGACTGTGGACTGGCCTGCAAAAACTTTTACACTAGTTTATGGACTGAATGACCTTAGCATTTAAACTAGGTGTGGACTGCTTGACCACATTTGCAGTAAAGATTTGACTGCCTGACTATAACATTTACACAAGTCTAAGGACTGACTGAACACAGCATTAATGCTAGGTGTGGAATTTCTTACCACATTTTCAGTATACCAGAAGACCAATGACTGAATGACCACAACTTTTACATCAGAATGTGGACTGACCTCTTTTACAATGGATTTTGGAGTGGTGAACAAAACTTTTACACTAGTTTAAGGACTGAATGACCTTAGCATTTAAACTAGGTGTGAACTGCCTTACCACATTTCCAGTAAAGTTTTGACTGCCATACTATAACATTTACACTAGTTTAAAGACTGGCTGATGACCTCATTTATGCTAGGTGTGGACTGTCTGACCACATTTCATGTAAACTGTAGTGTAACTATAACATTTACAGAAGACTGTAGAATGACTGAACAAAACATATACAGTACACTATTGAATGACTGACTAAAGCTTTCACACTAATCTGGCCACTATCCTTATACCTGAGATAAGTAATTTTAGCCCTAGTGTGTTATATTTTTCTTTGTGTATAGCATGTAGCAGGAACATATTATTACACCTTTGACTATTTACAGGTGACTGACGCCCATTGAGATGGTGGAGCATGACATTTTTACTTGTGGATTTCATGAAAAGAATAAGAAAAATCTCATAACAGGTAATTAATATTTATATTAATTACTGATAATCGTCGGTTTTGGCATAAGTACTAGGCCTGCCGAGTTGTAATAACACCTTCCTGGTACATGAGAATATACTGTTTGTGTTTTTCACATGTATATCTTCAATACTTAACTCCTAGTATAACATAACCATATCTCAGGTACAGAAGTAAGGAACATTTCTTCTCCTTATCCTCTGTCTTCTTAAATAAGAAAATGTTCCTATTTGTCATAGAATAGGCTTCTTATCAGCAGTATAACATTCAATGCCTCGATTATAAGATACAGATATCATCATTTACTCTAGACTGTGGAGCGACTGACCACAGAATTTAAACTAGACTGTGGACTGATTGACCAAGTATTTATACCAGACTTTGGACCGACTGACCAAAGCATTTACAATAGACTGTGAACCGACTGACAACTTCATTTACACTAGACTATGGATTGACTGACCACAGGATTTATACTGGACTGTGACCAACTGACAACATGATTTACACTAGAATGTGGACTCACTGACCACAGCATTTAAACCAGACTGTGGACTGATTGACCACAGTATTTATTCCAGACTGTGGAACGACTGATAATATGATTTACACTAGACTGTGGACTGACTGACCACAGTATTTATACTAGACTATGGACCGCCTGACCAAAGAATTGTTAATAGAGTCTGGACTGACTAACCACATCATTTACACTTCACTGTGGACTGACTGGACACATTTACAGCAGACCTTGGACTTGACGGACAAAAACTTTCACACTAGCCTTTGGATGAATGATCAAAGCATTTACAATGATCTGAAGACTGACTAACCACAGCATTTCAACTATGTTTGGACTGCCTGGCCACATTTCCAGAAGACTTTGGGCTGACTGAGCACAGCATTTACACTTGTTTAAGGACTTACTGACCATATCATTTCCTTTCGATTTGGACTGCTTGACCACATTTCCAGTAAAGTTTGCACTGGCTGACTATAAAATTTACACTAGTCTAAGGACTGACTGACCACAGCATTTATGCTAGGTATGGAATTTCTGACATCTCTAGAAGACCAGAAGACTATAGACTGAATGACCACAACATTTACACTAGAATGTGGACTGACTGACCACTTTTACAATGGACTGTGGACTGGCCTGTAAAAACTTTTACACTAGTTTATGACTGACTGACCATAGCATTTAAACTAGGTGTGAACTGCTTGACCACATTTGCAGTAAAGAGTTGACTGCCTGACTAGAACATTTACACAAGTCTAAGGACTGACTGACCACAGGATTTATGCTAGGTGTGGAATTTCTTACCACATTTCCAGTATATCAGAAGACTATTGACTGAATGACCACAACATTTATATCAGAATGTGGACTGTTATGTTTCGGTAGCTGAGGAGTGCAGGAAAAAAGGCAATACACCAGAGCAGTTGGAATCTATGAGATTGCAGTACCCTGACTAACCACCACAACAGAGGCAGCCGTGGAGCGTTCCTACGTTGGTCCTAGACGCCTCGTCACAGCCTGAGAAACTAACTACACCTAAAGATAGAAATAGGAAAGCTATCTGCCCCGGAGCAGAACCCCAAAGATAATAGAAAGCCCCCAAACATGTAATGGCGGTTAGACAAGAGGAAATACTGACACAGAAAGAAAATAGTATGAGCAAACGCTGGGGCCCAAACTAACTAAATAGAAAAGGATAGGAAGGGTACTTACTGCAATCCCAGAAAACCCTGAAAAGCACCAACTCTACTAATTTCAAAATCACCTGAGATCACACGACCTCTACCACCTAAATTAGTTCTCTGGTGTAACAAAATCAAAACAGCAGCCACTGAAAAAACTGAAAAAAACAAAAGTACAAACATCAGTGGCTGAACTAAACTGAGAGGGCAAAAGCCCCCAAAGGGGACCCAGAAGGCCCCCAAAGAAGTGCAGGACAAAATGCAAAAATATAGTACAAAAACAAAAAGAAGAAAATGTCTTATCTGTTAGCAGGAGATGCAGACACGACACAGCAGGCTACAAGGGAAACAGGAATGAAGGATTCAGACCAGAACAATTGATCACCGGCAACCCTGATGGGAAGGTGACTCCCTTATATAAGACCAGTCAGTAACACCTGACTCCCAGTCCTCACAATCTTCACTGAACAGACCAGTACCGCTTGTAACCACCAGAGGGAGTCTCTGCTCAGAACTCATCTCAAACCCATTCACAACAGTGGACTGACTGACCTCTTTTACAATGGACTGTGGAGTGGTGAACAAAAACTTTTACACTAGTTTATGGACTGAATGACCTTAGCATTTAAACTAGGTGTGGACTGCCTTACCACATTTCCAGTAAGGTTTTGACTGCCATACTATAACAGTTACACTAGTTTAAAGACGGGCTGATGACAGCATTTATGCAAGGTGTGGACTATTTGACCACATTTCATGTAAACTGTAGTCTAACATTTACAGAAGACTGTAGCATGACTGAACATTACATATACAGTACACTATCGAATGACTGACTACATCTTTCACACTAAACTGGCCACAGTCCTTTACCTGAGATAAGTAATTTTAGCCATAGTCTGTTATATTTTTATTTGTGTATAGCATGTAGCAGGAACATATTATCAAACTTTTGACTATTTACAGGTGACTGACGCCCAGTGAGATAGTGGAACGTGACATTTTTACTTGTGGATTTCAAGAAAAGAATAAGAAAAATCTCATAACAGGTAATTAATATTTATATTAATTACTGATAATCGTCGGTTTAGGCATAAGTTCTAGGCCTGCCGAGGTGTAATAACACCTTCGTGGTACATGAGAATATACTGTTTGTGTTTTTCACATGTATATCTTCTATACCCAACTCATAGTATAACATAGCCATATCTCAGGTACAGAGGTAAGGAACATTTCTTCGCCTTATCCTCTGTCTTCTAAAATAAGAAAATGTTCCTGTTTGTCATAGAATAGGCTTCTTATCAGCAGTATAACATTCAATGCCTCGATTATAAGATACGTATATCATCAGTTACTCTAGACTGTGGAGCGAATGAACACGGAATTTCCACTAGACTGTGGATTGACTAACAACAATATTTACACTAGACTATTGACCGACTGACCACAGCATTTCCTCTAGACTGTGGACGGACTAACAACAACATTTACACTAGTCTATGAACCAACTGAACACAGAATTTAAACTAGACTGTGGACTGATTGACCACAGTATTTAAACCAGACTTTGGGCCGACCTGACCAAAGCATTTCCTCTAGACTGTGAAGTGACTGACCACTTCATTTACACTAGACTATGGACTGACTGACCACAGGATTTATACTACACTGTGGACTGACTGACAACATGATTTACACTAGAATGTGGACTGACTGACCACAGCATTTATGCTAGATGTGGAATTTCTGACAACATTTCTAGAAGACCAGAAGACTAAAGACTCAATGACCACAAGATTTACACTAGAATGTGTACTGACTGACCACAGCATTTAAACCAGACTGTGGACTGATTGACCACAGTATTTATTCCAGACTGTGGACCAACTGACAAAATGATTTACACTAGACTATGGACTGGTTGACCACAGTATTTATACCAGACTTTGGATAGACTGACCAAAGCTTTTACAATAGTCTGTGAACCGACTGACCACTTCATTTACACTAGACTATGGACTGACTGACCACAGGATTTATACTAGACTGTGAACTGACTGAAAACATGATTTACACTAGAATGTGGACTGACTGAGCAAAGCATTTATGCTGGATGTGGAATTTCTGACAACATTTCTAGAAGACCAGAAGACTATAGACTGAATGACCACAACAATTACACTAGAATGTGTACTGACTGACCACAACATTTAAACCAGACTGTGGACTGATTGACCACAGTATTTATTCCAGACTATGGACCGCCTGACCAAAGAATTTAAATAGACTCTGGACTGACTGGACACATTTACAGAAGACCTTGGACTTGACGAACCAAAACTTTCACACTAGCCTGTGGATGAATGATCAAAGCATTTACATTAGTCTGAAGACTGACTAACCACAGCATTTACACTATGTTTGGACTGCCTGGCCACATTTCCAGAAGACTTTGGGCTGACTGAGCACAGCATTTGCACTTGGTTAAGGACTTACTGACCATGTCATTTACTTTCGATTTGGACTGCTTGACCACATTTCCAGTAAAGTTTGCACTGGCTGACTATAAAATTTATACTAGTCTAAGGACTGACTGACCACAGCATTTATGCTATGTATGGAATTTCTGACAACATTTCTAGAGGACCAGAAGACTATAGACTGAATGACCACAACATTTACACTAGAATGTGGACTGACTGGCCACTTTTACAATGGACTGTGGACTGGCCTGCAAAAACTTTTACACTAGTTTATGGACTGACTGACAATAGCATTTAAACTAGGTGTGGACTGCTTGACCACATTTGCAGTAAAGATTTGACTGCCTGACTATAACATTTACACAAGTCTAAGGACTGACTGACCACAGCATTTATGCTAGGTGTGGAATTTCTTACCACATTTCCAGTATACTAGAAGACTATTGACTGAATGACCACAACATTTACATCAGAATGTGGACTAACTGACCTCTTTTACAATGGACTGTGGAGTGGTGGACAAAAACGTGTACACTAGTTTATGGACTGAATGACCTTAGCATTTAAACTAGGTGTGGACTGCCTTACCACATTTCCAGTAAAGTTTTGACTGCCATACTATAACATTTACACTAGTTTAAAGACTGGCTAACGACAGCATTTATGCTAGGTGTGGACTGTCTGACCACATTTCATGTAAACTGTAGTCAAACTATAACATTTACAGAAGACTGTAGAATGACTGAACATTACATATACAGTACACTATCGAATGACTGACTACAGCTTTCACACTAAACTGGCCACAGTCCTTATACCTGAGATAAGTAATTTTAGCCATAGTGTGTTATATTTTTCTTTGTGTATAGATGTAGCAGGAACATATTATCACACCTTTGACTATTTACAGGTGACTTACGCCCAGTGAGATAGTGGAACGTGACATTTTTACTTGTGGATTTCAAGAAAAGAATAAGAAAAATCTCATAACAGGTAATTAATATTTATATTAATTACTGATAATCGTCGGTTTAGGCATAAGTTCTAGGCCTGCCGAGGTGTAATAACACCTTCCTGGTACATGAGAATATACTGTTTGTGTTTTTCACATGTATATCTTCTATACCCAACTCATAGTATAACATAGCCATATCTCAGGTACAGAGGTGTTAGGGTCTGCGGAACGCACCAAATATATGAGGTAGAGAGGTGCATTCGCAGCCCGGGGTCCACCGTGCAGGCGGAACCTGCTGCTAGTAAAATGGCGAAAGTAGCGAACTCTGTTATCCCGCAGAGTCGCTAAAATAAACGCCGTAGCGCGTTGTGGCAGTAAGTGCGAACTCGTTAATACCCAGAGCCGCTAACGGAAATGCCACAGCGCTATATGGCGATAGGTGCGAACTCACTTAGCTTCAGTGAGCCGCAAAGTAAAACGCTAGGGCGCTGTCTAGTGTCGAAAGCAAACCCTGTTACGTCACAGGGCCGCTGAGGAAAAGTGCTGTGTCCTGTCAGGCTCTCAGGTACACAGTTAAGTGCTAAGCATACATAACGCGTGATCATGTGCTAATGTCCTCGCGGGAGTCACCCGCAATCTATGGCGTCTGAACGCCAGACCCTGAATACGGCAATCAAAACTCCTCACCGGTTACGCCGGTAATCTAGGGCATCTAGGACACCGACCCTGGCCAGCTACCATACCAAACTCCTCACCGATTAAGTCGGTATTCTAGTGGCTTATTTCAGCGGGTCCCTAACCACACATACGCATGATCACACTGGCGCATAGCATACAATGGTTGATATTAGCGCATGGCGGCTCAGCCATGCTACCCTTTTATAGCAACAGCTACAGGACCTTCCAGGAACAAGGACCAATGAGAAGCTGTTACAAACACACGTAGCTACCTGACCTTCCTGGCGGACCAATAGGAGCCGCTGCAGCACCTGAACATGTGACCCCTGATCTCCAATGAGAGATCTCACTCTGGGCATGCTCAGATGGGAAAACGCAGGACTTTGTCTCAAAGACGGCTGCTCCAGCACTGGCTATAATAGCAGATCCAGGAAAGGCAGCAGAAAGTCACTGCACAGTAGAGGAGTGGGCAAGACGCCTGGACCGACGTCTCTGCTGAGCAGGCTCCACTGCGGCCGGAGATGAATGGGAGACCGCAGCGGGACGGGTTCGAGACTCCCCTTGTGCAGCAGCGGGAACTCGAACCCTAACATTACCCCCCTCCTAGGGCCCCCCCTTCTCTGGTCCTCGCTGCGTTCAAAGGCAGCGATGAGCTGTGGAGCGTGAACATGCTCGGCAGGCTCCCAGGACCTATCCTCAGGCCCATAACCCCTCCAATCCACCAAATAAAATTTTTTGCCTCGTACCACCTTGCACCCAACAATGGCATTCACCTCGTAGTCGTCCGAAGACGAACCCGACGTCCCGGCAGATGACTCAGGCAACCGGGAGATGACCACGGGTTTTAGGAGGGATACATGGAAGGTGTCGGAGATACCAAGGTGAGGCGGAAGGGCCAAACGGTAAACCACAGGGTTCACCTGCTCGAGAACCTTGAAGGGACCCAAATAGCGGGGTGCCAATTTAGTGGATTCCACCCGTAGCCTGATGTTTCGGGCGGAGAGCCACACTAGGTCGCCAGGAGAAAATGTCGGAGCGGGACGCCGATGAGCATCGGCAGAAGACCTCATCCTTTCCTTGGAAGCCTGAATGGCATCCTGGGTGCGGTCCCATATGTCCCATGCTTCCACAGCCCAGTCTGCCACCCTGGAGTCAGCGGAAGCAACGGGCATGGGCACCGGTACCCGCGGATGCTGGCCGTAATTTAAGAGGAATGGGGTCTGTCCGGTGGAGTCAGCCACAGCATTGTTTAGCGCAAACTCCGCCCACGGAAGCAGAGATGCCCAGTCAGCCTGCCTGGCAGAGACAAAATGTCGCAAGTAGGTGACCAAGGTCTGGTTGGCCCTCTCTACCAACCCATTCGTCTCGGGATGATATGCAGAGGAGAGGTTCAATTCAATGCAGAGTAGATGACACAACTCTCTCCAGAACCGAGACGCAAATTGGCGACCTCGATCGCTGACAATCTTGTCTGGCATACCGTGTAGACGGAAGATGTGTCTAATAAATAATGCTGCCAAGACCCGTGCGGAAGGTAACCGTGGTAGCGGCACTAAGTGCACCATTTTGGAGAAGTGGTCGGTGATCACCCAAATGATAGTGCAACCCCCTAGACTTGGGTAAGCCCACCACAAAGTCCATCCCGACCATCTCCCAGGGCCTGTCTGCCACCGGCAAAGGAAAAAGTAACCCAGCTGGCCGTTGTCGAGGAGACTTGTTCCTGGCGCAGGAGACACACGCCTGAACATACTCCCTGACGTCACGGACCATATGTGGCCACCAGTATGTCCTCGCCAATAGCTCAGTTGTCCTCTTTGCCCCAAAGTATCCACCCACCCTGGACGAGTGTGCCAAGAGAGTACCTCCGGTCACAAATTAGTGGGCACAAAAATCTTGCCCGGAGGCACAGACTCTAGCGAAACGGGGCTACAGTTCTCAGGCTTTCTTCAGGGACAATAAGCCGAGGCTCCTCATCCTCCTCCTTTGATGACACTAAGGAGCGAGAGAGAGCGTCGGCCCGAACATTCTTCTCACCGGAGAGAAAATGGAGGGTGAAATGGAACCGAGAGAAGAATAGGGACCATCTGGCCTGGCGAGAATTTAGCCGCGAGCCGTTTGCAAATATACCAAGTTCTTGTGGTCGGTGAAGACTTGGAAGGGAAAACGAGCTCCCTCCAGAAGATGTCTCCACTCTGAGAAGGCCAACTTCATAGCCAGTAACTCCCTGTCCCCGATGGAATAATTCCTCTCTGCTGGTGTAAAGGTCTTAGAAAAGAAGAAGCACGGATGCTTCCGACCTTGAGCATCCTTTTGATATAGGACTGCTCCAGCACCAACAGAAGAGGCGTCCACCTCTAAAACAAACGGTTTATCAACATCAGGGCGATGTAATATGGGAGCACTGGCAAAATGCGACTTGATGGAAGAGAACGCCTTGGAGACCTCCTCAGACCACAACTTGGGATTTGCTCCCTTCTTGGTGAGGGCTACCAAGGGAGCTACCAAAGTCGAGAAATGGGGAATGAACTGGCGATAATAATTAATGAACCCCATAAAGCGCTGCACCGCTTTAAGAGAATGGGGTTCTTGCCAGTCCATTACAGCCTGTAGTTTGGCAGGATCCATAGCCAATCCCTGGGCAGAGATGATATAGCCCAGAAAAGGTAAGGACTCCTGCTCAAACACACATTTCTCCAGCTTGACATAGAGGGAGTTTGCCCGTAAGAGGTCGAAGACTTTGTTGACATCCCTCCGGTGAGAGTCTATATCTGGTGAAAAGATGAGAATATCATCCAGATAGACTACCACAGAGGTGGAGAGCATATCCCGGAAGATATCATTGACAAAGTCTTGGAAAACAGCGGGAGCATTACAGAGCCCGAAGGGCATCACCATGTATTGTAGTGCCCATCCCTGGTATTAAAAGCTGTCTTCCACTCGTCCCCCTCACGGATGCGAATTAGGTTATAGGCACCACGTAGATCAAGCTTGGTAAATACTCTTGCTCCTCGGAGCCTATCAAAGAGCTCAGAGATTAGGGGCAACGGGTACTTATTCTTGACGGTGATGGCGTTAAGACCCCTGTAGTCAATGCATGGACGTAATTCTCCGTTCTTCTTTTGCACAAAGAAGAACCCTGCCCCTGCTGGTGACACCGACTTCCTAATGAACCCTCTTGCCAGATTCTCCTGAATGTACTGGGACATGGCCTCCGTCTCAGGGAGCGAGAGGGGGTATACTCTCCCCCGAGGAGGTTCTGCTCCAGGCAAGAGATCAATAGGACAGTCGTAGGGGCGATGAGGTGGAAGAGTCTCCGCCGCCTTCTTGGAGAAAACGTCTGCATATGCCCAATAACACTGAGGAAGAGAAGTGAGATCTACGGGTATCTCTGTGGTGGTGACCTGAACGCACTCCTGATACACCTGCCTCTACATGAATCACCCCAACCCAGTATCCTCCCAGAGGACCACTCAATATGGGGAGAGTGGTAACGGAGCCAAGGTACTCCCAGCAACACCTCGTCTATTCCCTCGGGCAGGACAAGAAAAGAAATACTCTCCTGATGGGACGGGGACATAGATAAAGTGAGAGGGATCGTCTGGTGGGTGATTTGGGAGGGCACAGTTGATCCATTCACTACTCGCACAGTCACCGGTTGGGCGAGCATCACCAGAGGTATAGTGTGGCGGAGAGCAAATGCAGAGGACATGAAATTCCCCTCGGCTCCGGAATCCACACAGAGCTCAGCGGAGAGCGTGGATGGACCTACTGTAATTGTCCCTTTAAAGGACAACTTGGTGGAAAATGCCGCAGTGTCTAGTGAACCTCCTCCCAAGGTCACTAGACGCGACCGTTTTCCCGACCACTGTGGACATTTGTTGGCATAGTGTCCTAACTGCTGGCAGATGTTACAGACCATGGGTACTCGAGCGGCCCGGGACTTAGGTCCCGCTCGAGAAACCTCCATGGCCTCATGGGAGTCGGGCGCCTGGCTGGAAGATTCAGAGGTCTGGCGAATGTGGGAGCCAGCCGGAACCTCTGCCTACACTGGGACCGCTCCAACCTCCGCTCGTGAAAACGGAGGTCGATGCGGGTAGATATGGCGATAAGCTTCTCCAGTGTGGCGGGAATCTCCCTGGTAGCCAAAGCATCTTTAACATGATCAGCCAGTCATCGCCAGTAGACTGGAATGAGTACTTTATCCGACCAGTCTAGCTCTGAGGCCAGAGTCCGAAACTGGAACGGAAAACAGACTGACCAAAGACGAACCTTGTGCCAATGCCAGCAGTTGTAGCGCCGTATCGTGGGTGACCTGAGGTCCTAAAAAGACCTTTTTTAGAGCCTCCAGAAAACGAGGAGCACTCCGCACCACACGGTCGTCACGCTCCCACAGCGGGGTGGCCCACTCCAATGCTCTGCCTGACAGAAGCGAAATGATAAAGCCCACTTGTGCCCGATCCGTGGGGAAACGTGCAGCCAGAAGCTCGAGTTGTATAGAGCACTGACTCACGAATCCCCGACATTGCTTGCTGTCACCAGCAAACTTGTCTGGAAGCGGGAGGTGGGATATTGTGGGGGCAGAGGTGGCAGTGGACACCGTGGCTGCAGCCATGCTAGCAGCCTGAACAGCGACTGCGGTAACATCCACAGCTGAGGTTGTGCACTCAAGAGCCGCCAACCTACCCTCCAGCTGCTGGATGTCCCGTAGTAGACGCTGGTCATCCGCCATTTACCAGCCAGACCCTGGCGCTAATATTATGTTAGGGTCTGCGGGAACGCACCCAAAATATGAGGTAAGAGAGGTGCGTTCGCAGCCCGGGGTCCACCGTGCAGGCGGAACCTGCTGCTAGTAAAATGGCGAAAGTAGCGAACTCTGTTATCCCGCAGAGTCGCTAAAATAACGCCGTAGCGCATTGTGGCAGTAAGTGCGAACTCTGTTAATACCCAGAGCCGCTAACGGAAATGCCACAGCGCTATATGGCGATAGGTGCGAACTCACTTAGCTTCAGTGAGCCGCAAAGTAAAAACGCTAGGGCTGTCTAGCGTCGAAAGCAAACCCTGTTACGTCACAGGGCCGCTGAGGAAAAAGTGCTGTGTCCTGTCAGGCTCTCAGTACACAGTTAAGTGCTAAGCGTACATAACGCGTGATCATGTGCTAATGTCCTCGCGGAGTCACCCGCAATCTATGGCGTCTGAACGCCAGACCCTCAATACGGCAATCAAAACTCCTCACCGGTTACGCCGGTAATCTAGGGCATCTAGGACACCGACCCTGGCCAGCTACCATACCAAACTCCTCACCGATTAAGTCGGTATCTAGTGGCTTATTTCAGCCGGGTCCCTAACCACACATAGCATGATCACACTGGCGCATAGCATACAATGGTTGATATTAGCGCATGGCGGCCCACCATGCTACCCTTTTATAGCAACAGCTACAGACCTTCCAGGAACAAGGACCAATGAGAAGCTGTTACAAACACACGTAGCTACCTGACCTTCCTGGCGGACCAATAGGAGCCGCTGCAGCACCTGAACATGTGACCCCTGATCTCCAATGAGAGATCTCACTCTGGGCATGCTCAGATGGGAAAACGCAGGACTTTGTCTCAAGACGGCTGCTCCAGCACTGGCTATAATAGCAGATCCAGGAAAGGCAGCAGAAAGTCACTGCACAGTAGAGGAGTGGGCAAGACGCCTGGACCGAGTCTCTGCTGAGCAGGCTCCACTGCGGCCGGAGATGAATGGGAGACCGCAGCGGGACGGGTTCGAGACTCCCCTGTGCAGCAGCGGGAACTCGAACCCTAACACAGAGTAAGGAACATTTCTTCGCCTTATCCTCTGTCTTCTAAAAAAAGAAAATGTTTCCTATTTGTCATAGAATAGGCTTCTTATCAGCAGTTATAACATTCAATGCCTCGTTATAAGATACGTATATCATCAGTTACTCTAGACTGTGGAGCGAATGAACACGGAATTTCCACTAGACTGTGGATTGACTAACAACAAATATTTACACTAGACTATTGACCGACTGACCACAGCATTTCCTTAGACTGTGGACGGACTAACAACGACATTTACACTAGACTATGGACTGACTGACCACAGGATTTATACTACACTGTGGACTGACTGACAACATGATTTACACTAGAATGTGGGCTGACTGACCACAGCATTTATGCTAGATGTGGAATTTCTGACAACATTTCTAGAAACCAAAGACTAAAGATCAATGACCAAAGATTTACACTAGAATGTGTACTGACTGACCACAGCATTTAAAACCAGACTGTGGACTGATTGACCACAGTATTTATTCCAGACTGTGAACCAACTGACAAAATGATTTACACTAGACTATGGACTGGTTGACCACATATTTATACCAGACTTTGGATAGACTGACCAAGCTTTACAATAGTCTGTGAACTGACTGACCACTTCATTTACACTAGACTATGGATGGGCTGACCACAGGATTTATACTAGACGTGAACAGACTGAAAACATGATTTACACTAGAATGTGGACTGACGAGCACAGCATTTATGCTGGATGTGGAATTTCTGACAACATTTCTAGAAGACCAGAGACTATAGACTGGAATGACCACAACAATTACACTAGAATGTGTACTGACTGACCACAGCATTTAAACCAGACTGTGGACTGATTGACCACAGTATTTATTCCAGATTATGGACCAAAGAATTTAAATAGACTCTGGATGACTGGACACATTTACAGAAGACCTTGGAACTTGACGAACCAAAACTTTACACTAGCCTGTGGATGAATGATCAAAGCATTTTACATTAGTCTGAAGACTGACTAACCACAGCATTACACTATGGTTTGACTGCCTGGCCACATTTCCAGAAGACTTTGGGCTGATGAGCACAGCTGAAAGGTTTATGTATATAAATTCCTGAAACTCAGTTTGTTCGTCAGCCATTTTACTTTCTGTCTTGCTGCAGCTATCTTGCCCTCGTCAAAATGGAGTTTCCAGCTTGCATGTTCCCGCCCTGATTCTCTCCTTTGCTTCTTAGCAGCCCAGCTGAGAATCAGTGCTTCAGAATCTAGCCTGCAGTAACCTGTGACTTGACTCCTGTAAGCTTGGACCTTGTACTTAGCTTTCCTACTGAGGAACTCTGAAGCACTTGTGGACTCTGAACACGCTCTTTGAAAGACCCACGTTTGCATGACTTACGGTAACAGAGAAAGAAAGTCCTGAATCTGTATTTGAGAGTGATTGCTGAGCTTGGATTACTCTGGCCTGCTGTGTCTCCTGTTTCTGTGTTCTGCAAACTGTGTGACTATTTCTGCCAACTTGTATGAAGTAATACAGGACTTTTCTATATCAAACCTGTGACTCCTGTGTTTCATCGCACCCAAGCACAACCATATGAAC